>JAOXNO010000020.1:4853537-4900689 GCA_028565335.1 Limnodromus scolopaceus
CTTTTCCTTTTCCTTTTCCTTTTTTCCTTTTCCTTTTCACTTTTTCCTTTTCCTTTTCACTTTTTCCTTTTCCTTTTCCTTTTTCTGTCCCTGTTGCTCCCAGGGACCACTGACCCGTTCAGTTGGATGCTGTCTTGCGTTCCTGAACTAGCTGTTCTGCTCACTTATTTCACATAGGGGCAAAACAGAGTTTGGAGAGAGGTTTACTCACGTGCAGCTAAAGACCTGTCAAATATTTTGTTGGTGGAAAGTGTGCTTTCTGATTGTTGAAAACATTTCACAAAGAAATTTCTCATTGTGTGAGGCAATTGAAACCAATCCAGGTTCAAAATTCTGTTTAAATCTAGAGAAATGTTTTTCATGATGCAAGTAAGCAAAAATGCTTATTGTGTGGAAAATTTTGCCCAACAGTCTACCAAACCTTGACATAACTCAGTATTTTTATTGAGGTTCATCTGCCCTAACTCAGGCATCTAGAAGGGAGATCTGAAAAGGTCAGCCCACTCTCTGAAGAGCCTTTCCCTAAAACAGCCATCTTAGATAGGGCAAGCATCATTCTGGGACGGTACAAGACATATTCTTAAATCCTGATTTGCATAACTTTGTGTGCCCAGTGTCAATACATCAAATCCAAAGTATGTGTACGTCATCTGTTAAGAGATACCTGGTGTATTTTTGCACAGAAACTCTTTCATCCATCGACGTTCATGCAAGGGCACCACACACCTGGAAAAATGCCCGAATATTCATACACTGCACATTTCCCGTTTTTAATTCTTACAAGGAAGATTTCTGAAAGACTGTTTGTTTCAGCAAAATGAAATGCACCGGTAAGACATGCTGATACTCCACATATTGGGAAGAATGGAAGGATCAGCTTTTCAATGAGAACTCTTTAGGTAAACTCACATGCTTGAATGATTAAACCCAAGGACAAAAATATCTTTTACAATGTGTAATTTTTTTCCTTTCTCGCAATAACTTTAACACAGGAAGGAGGGGAGGGAGGAAGAGAGAGAAATAAGCTTATATTCTTAACTTTCCTAACACATATTGCATTCCAGAACTATAAGATGTGGTAAAGACAGGTAAGCAGATTAATTTAGCAGACTTCCAGACTTCTGAAGCAAAAGAGGGAGGCAAGAACATTTTATCATTTCTGACATATGGAGCATGTAGTACTGACTGCAATATGGAATGGATGATCAAAGTCATGTTTTCAATAGATTCTAGGAACATTTTTAGCCTTAAAGTCATTAGTAAACTTCAATTTAGGAGCTGAACCCTAAAACCTTAATTTGGACAAAGCGCTTCTACTTGGGAGCAATGCTAACTCACTCACAGGTCAAAATGTAATATAATTCTTGAATCAGGCAGCTCAATGTCTTGGAGAAAACGACTGAAAAATACTTAGAAAAATACCTTCAAGGGATGAGGATGAAATTGAGAGCTCAGCGCAGAAAAAATAAGAACTAGGGCTTTCAAAGAAAATTGAAGCTTTGGAGAGCCTTCAACTATTTTGATTTATATTTAAACATTTTAGAGATTGGAGCTTTGATTAGCTGAGACCCTCTCCAGTTCCCCTTCAGCTCTGATTTATGGGCAGGCTGAATCTCAGTAAAATGAAAGCTAAATGAGGTGTTCTTTAAAATTACCTTTGAAGACTTAAAGAAGGTAAGGAAGAGGGCAACTTGGCTGATGCTGACATCAAGGGGAATGGGATATGAGGGTGAGTGTTTTTAGGAGCTGAAGTCTTTTGAATATTGGAGAGGGGGAAGGAGCAGAAAGAACAGGATGTCAGGGGGGTTCTAATTGCTACATGTGATAGCACTAATATATACATCTCTTTTGACTGGGAGATGCATTAAGCTAGACTTATTAGCACAAACAGGGATGTTTGTGCATATGTGAGAACATTTTTAGAGGGATTTTTTTTTGTTTTGTTTGGGTTTTTTTTGTTTGTTTTATTTTTTTTTCTTCTCAATTTACTTAAGAAATAGCTTCCTCATTTTGTGGTTTACAATTGATTTTCTTAGCTCACCCAAAGGTATTTTGATAGAAATTTTATAGAAGCCAGGAAGCAGCTAGACACTGCACTGCCTCCAGATGAAACTGTGGAGGGGTGACTTATGATGACTGACCCCCGCAGCCCATCTTTGACTAGCATCCTCTAATATCATGGTGGATAAAAAAAGTCTGTACGTCAGACAAGTTCACTTTACTTGACTGTGATCTTCCCAGTCCTTCTCTGTTTTTGTTCTTCAGGCTGCCATTCTTTCTATTAGAGATGATGCACACTAACTAACTTGGGTGTTATCAGAAGCCAGACAGCACTGAATAAAACCGTCCCTAAGCAAGCTAAAATTTATGGCAATATCCAATGCTACAACTGGTCTCAGTATGCTTTTCTCATAGCTGCTAGCATAGGAATTGTCTCCACTCAAGTAAGTGTCCTGCTTTTACAAATGACTGCAGAAGAGGCACACATGGGCCCGCCACCAGGCTACTCCTGTTGGCTCATCCTTGGAGGAAAAATCTCAGGTGCAGAGGAAATTGCACGTGACAGTTGTTTGAAAACATGTCTCTTAAATGAAGTAAGGAATCTGACATAAGTAGATGATCCCTGAGAGAGTGGTAGCTGCCAAAAATCATGAGTTAGGTCATGACGTTTGTAGACGTTTTTAATATTTTGCAGCTGGAATGTGCATAAAATGGCGCATTCCCACCCCACATTCTTGCTGAGTTCAGAGACATGGATACAAATGATGACTGACTGGCCCTAAACCTTCCTTGCAGATATTTAGGATTTGTTTCTTGACAGCCTTTATCATGGCAAGAGGAACTGTTGAGCTATTATGAGTGGAGAAGATTGAGACTGACTGTGAGAGACTGTTTAAGTTTTCCTAGTTAGTTAAACAGCCATAGGGCATCTTGGATTGGATTCAACTTCATAGCTTGGACACAAATTTCAGTTATCCTCTATTTTTGGCATTGGTCTTTGCTTTCCTGACAGCTCAGTGGTGGGAATCCAGGATCTTTGACTATATAAATCTGTGCCTCTATAGGTGTCACCTCATTCTGCACTCGTGTGCTCAGCATTCAAACGTTTTCCTTGGTCGTTCCTCGCTGACAATGTTTCTTCCCAGTGGGGAGCAGATGAGCCATGGCAAACCTTTATCATGTCTCTGAGATGATGTTGTATAGGCTTCCACATCAGTCATGAAGCCAACTGCAGTCTTGTGCAGTCAATGTCTTGGATCTTTTCCTGTTTGCCAGAATATTGTCCCAGCAAGGCAATATTCTTATCGACACGACTAGCTCATGCATGCTGTGGTCCCCTGGGACATGCACATGACTGAGTAGCGACCTACTTGTGATGTCTCTTGTGTTTCTTGTAGACTGTTTATTCCAGATACATGAAACAATTTTGCTGCTAGTGATGTGGCAGCTCTCAGCCAATGTGAGAGAATCACTGTGGGCTAAGGAGCATAGTTACTATTTTTGTAACTACTGGCATCAAGTAATAACATAACTGGTGTTGCCTCTGGAATTAGCCAGATCCCACAGTTTTTCATCCTTCTTCTTGAGACATTTGGCTTCTCATGTCTCCTTAATTGCTTTCTTATGTGTCAAGCCAGGGTGGAGCCTTTCTGACACATAGCAGTCTTTCATGCACAAACCATAACATCACACTGTTTCATCATGCAATCAGCTGGAGAAATGGCAAATTTGTAGGGGGACTGTACTTGGACTGGAATCACAGTGCTCCTCCTCTGTATAATCTCTGGGAGGCAGTGAAGGTCCTAAGAAGGACCCCAGAACCTCTTGTCTGCCTGAATCAGACTAGTGGCTAAACCGAAGAAGGAGATGGAGTAAAGAGGAAGCATCTGAGCAGGTATGTGATATCCAGCCTCCTCCAGTAGAGGAGGCTGCTAACTCTATTGTCTCAGAATCCCAAGTGCTGTCCGTATTTCCTTTGGAAATACCTCAGTAGTGGGGTTGCCCTACAGCTGATCCCAACGGTGTTCCAGCCAACCCCAGAAAGTGTAACTCAATTGGTGATGGGGCTGCTCACAAATGGCAACACTCACACACACCCACGTTGATCTCTTTTGTGAGAAACAGGCATTCCCTGTCTACCAACAGCTATCATGCATGTAGATTAAATGGATATCTCACTTCTCTAAAAAAGGGATTGTTTATTTCTTTTCAAAGACAGAATAGGCAATAAAAGGATTGCAAATGCAGGATAGAAACCACCAGTTTATGGCTGGAGAGTATGAGCTGGGGGTACTTTATGGTTTAAGTCATCATGCCGTCAGCACTCCTGCAGGATAAATGGGAGAAAAGTAATCTCTAGAAACAGTTCTGAAGCAGTTTGGAGGATTTAAGAAACAAAGTTGTGATTTCTTTCTCCCTCAGGTCCACAACTAGCCCTATCTAGCTGCAGTCATTCTCACTTAGATAAGTCCCATTCAGCAAAGAATTTAATTCTGTGTTTAAATCCACCTCTGTTCAGCAATGCACAGAGGCATGTGCTCCATTTTAAATGAATACTGAAATCCTTCCCCTAGGAGCCTTTTGCCAACCTGAAGCTCTCCATCTAAATTCTAGCCAAAATTGCACTGATGACAGGGGTGTTTGGCCCATGCATATTGCTCAAAGTGATATCACAGTTTAAATGTGGACAACAACAACTGCAATTTAAACATGAGATCTAAATAGCCTAAACTTTGAGGCAAGTACAAAATCACCATCCTCCTTGAGCTGTGAAAACTGCCTTTGTTAGAGATTTATTTGGATGGTTATAGACAGATAAAACTTTCTGGTTTTTTCCAGTAATAAAAGTGATTTCTAAGAATCTGTATTGTATTCACAGTGATTCAATTTAATCTGGAGGTTCTTATGTTGGAAAAAATTCAAGATACCTCATACCATAACAAGTAATTCATAGACAGCAAATACAGAGAATCATAGAATGGTCAGAGATAGAAGTAACTTAGAGATCACCCAATTCCAACCCCCCTACCACAGGCAGGGGCAACTCCCACCAGACCAGGTTGCTCCAAGCCCCATCCAACCTGGCCTTGAACCCCTCCAGGGATGGGGCAGCCACAGCTTCTCTGGGCAACATGGGCCAGGGTCTCACTACCCCCACAGGAAAGAGTTTCTTCCTAATATTTATTTTAAGTCTCCCCTCTTTCAGTCTCATGCACAACCATTACTTCTCTTCTGAAATATACTACTACTACGCTGTTTGGGACTTACTGGACTTACTGTTCAGCCCTGAGTTGGAGGAATGAGCAATGTAACATAACCATCAACCCTATGCAGCATGTACCTTAAAAAGCCCAGTTGGAGCACTAGCCATGAATCATTAGCATGGTTTAAAATGTGTGACAAGATAAAAGTATGATGTCATGGTCAGGGTCAAGATACCATTATTACATAGCAACAGCTAAATGGCATTCAATGGCTGTACTAAGAATAGGTTGACTGAAATGACTGAAATGACTATGTATCATCATTAGAGAGCTGCTGAGTTTCAGAGAATCTCTTCTAATGAACAATTGGATATTAACTAGCAAATGATGACTTTTGCAACTGAATTGAAAAGATGAACTCATTGATACCATTGGATTATTAAGAGCTTATGTATTGATGTTCAATCATTTTAATAGATTTGCTTTCCTTATTGTAGAATATGACAATAAAAGTGCTGTGAATAGTAATTTCCTAATAATAACGCTAATAACACCATAATCTTATTTAATCTAATTTAAATAGACAGCAAAAAGACCTACTTAGAACCACTTGTCTTTTGTTGGCGGAAAGATTCTCATTATGAAAATTAAATTGCTTTCGAACTCCTTTGGTACACTAAAATCAAAGCCACTCACCATTTACAAACCAGGCAGGAGCCCCAAATCTGCAAAATCTTTAGGGAAGCACTAATGCGCTGTGTTTAATAGGGATGAATTTAAGCATCTGCTTATAGACTTTGCCGAACTGGGCTTTCTCACGCTTTTGGGCAGGGTCTCTGTTTAAATGAGATTAGTTTTGCATCAGGACACTCTGTTATTGTCTGAGTCAATTTCGTTTCCCAGTGAAGTCTCTGCAAGTGACTGTAGCAATTAACAGGGAAGAACAGAAAGTAGGTGAAGGCCACATTAATAATAATAATAATGTCCTATTAATATCCCGTATCAGAAAGGAATCCTCTGAGAGCACGTCACCCAAGTATGGACTTGCCTCAACAGTATTTTAAATAAATTCCACCACCAAGTATTTCTAAGCTGGATTCATCCTGAAGTTTCAATACCTCTTCTACATGTATAAACACTGGGAAATCTGACAGAGCCAATCCTGCAATGGAAGAATTAAAACAACTCTTTTTTACTGCTAGTCTCATTTTATCTGTGCCTTATATACATGGTTTTGTATTTCAGTCCTATCTTCTTGTGTGCAAACAGAGGCAGGTTTGCTGTGTTTTGCTTGGTGTCACTGCAGCCCTGATGTGTCCCTGGGAATAAGGGCTGGACTCTCTCGTGGCTAAGGCTTCATGCTGTGAGCATGTCTCTGGTTGCAAAAATTTTTTTGGTGGCAATGAATGAGACAGGAGGAATAAAGTCTGAATTTCTGGACCATTTGTGGGGCTGACAACCAGGCTAAAAGTACCTTTCCTGCTCAGTGACACAGAGGAGCGGATGCCGTAGGGGTCAGACAAGGATGGTAGTCAAAATGGATATTTTCTCTGAAAAATCCCTTTTCAGAATCAAACCGTATATTCAAAGCAAGCAGGACAGGCTGGTTTTGTGAGGGAGGGTAAAATGCCATGTTTGCTACAAAATTCACTGGTGCTGACAGGGCTGTCTTGCTGGATATATCACGGGTGACTCACTGGTGAAGACTGTGTTGGGATGAAAGTGGGACTGGGCAATTACAGGAGGAGAAGGGACGAACGGTGGTAGGGTCCTGGGCCAACTCTACCTGAAAAAATGCACTTCTCTTTCCTACTAGAGTTCCTGATGGCACAGGAAGAAGCACGTTGGAGGGTGCCAAATCGAGAAAAGGCAGCGACTGGGGGGAGCCTCGTGGTGCCTGGGCTGGGGGTGGTGGGCAGGGTGGGATCTCACCATACCCATCTGTGTTGGGGGGAGATGAAATGCTGAGCGGCCCCGGCATGGCCAGCTGGAGACTTTTTATGGTGGGAAAGGGAGAAGAAAAACTACTCTTCTCCTCTAAAAAAAATCCTTTTTCAACCAAGTAATTTTGGAAATAGGCAGATGCATTATAAAGCCCCCACAATGCCACTCCTCTGGAAAACAGTACAAAATATGCAATTTTCTATCAGAATGTCAACAACTTTTTTTTTTTTTTTTTTTTTCTTCTCACGGTCTTTCAACCCCCGCATTTGTCTGCCCCCAAGGCTCAGCACCAGATGAGAAATGTGCCCAAAAACAGGAGAGGACTGCGTTGCAGGTACCCTCATAGATGACCGTTCTTGGGTAAACTCTGCTCAGCTCTCCTTAGAGTTGGTCCCCAAAGTCACCATGGGCTACTCCAAGCCTTCCTTTACCTGTGCTGCTTGTTCATGGTGTCAGTGCCCATGGGGAACAGCAGGGTGAGATGGTGCCTTAGGCCATGCCTCAAGTGTGTGGAGCATGGTGTTGATGGTACCTGTCACTGAGGAGTCCTCCCCTGAGTGTCTCCCTCCCAGAATGGTTTAAGCAGACCATGGGATGATTGTGTTGCTTGGTTTATCCCCGGGTCCACAGGGATTCAGGTATTCCCACCCGTCTTTGCTCCTGCAGGGCCTTGTGGAGGGGAGCGTGCTCCTTTGGGATGCCCTTGCCACAGAGTGATCCCTGGGAGACAAACAGACTGCTGGGGAGAGAGAGCGTTAAAAATAAAATTAAAGGAAGAATGCAAATTACAGAAAAGTTGAAGACAGGACTTTGAGAGAGCACAGTTTGTCAGGGAGACAGCTGCTTTTTATAGCATGCCTGGCATGGCTGATGGCAAAGACATTTGACATTTAGCTCTGTTTGAGTGGCAGGTGGGGAGAAGGAAGCCAGAGATGCTGTAAGCAAATCTCTTCGAAAGCAGAATTAGGAAGGGGCAGCATTTGGGTAAAAGTTACGTAGTTTCAGCTGGAGTCCTTGGCTGCTTCCTAGGGTTTGAGGGGGTGGATCTGAAGTCCCTTGGCATCACTCTCCCATCCCTTCATGGGGAGAAAATAGTAGTCCAAAAGCTCCAGGAATATTAGTTTCTTTCCCCAAGGGTCTGCTTTCCGTGGGCTGTCGGAGCTGCCTGTGTCCATGTCTCCTTCCCCAATGAGCAGAGCAGGATTTGGTCCTCAAGGATGACAGACAAGGATGAAAGTCCTTCAAGCTGACAGTAGTCATGGCTGGCATCCACACCTTTTCTTTGCCACTGATTTACTGTCTGGAGGGGAAACTGAGCAACATAGAATGTGAATTACGACTGAGAGGGGTCTTTCAGTTGCTCTTGGCTCAGGAGAACCAGCCCTGACACAAGTGTTTGAGCAACTGGAAGTTCATTGAAATGAAAATGGATTTAAAGGTTTTATTTTCTTTGTTTGCAAAACGTGGGTACTAACACAGACCCTTCTCCCACTTCTCAAGGTGTCTTTGAACATGCAAAGTGCTATTACTCTTACTATTCGAGGGGCTTATTCCCTACATGACAACTTGTGTCTATGGTGTTTGTAATGAGCCTATGGCTCTTGATTGTTACCCCTGAGTCATTCATACACTGCTCTAGACCCCTGCCCTGCACCTAAAAAGGGGGGTAACAGGCAATGTTGTTTTTCTTTACGTGTTTGAATACTTTCACTGTGTTTCCAGCCCAGCTCTGATCCTGTTACTCATGAGAAATACTGGTCATTGTGAATTGGGGATCATCACAAAAGACTGGAAGTAGTTCTTTTATCAACTAACTGCTTATCACATGGACCTACTGATATATTTGTTCCAGACTCTCCTGGACTCCTTAATTTAATTTACTATTTTTATGAGGTCTTATCTCCAAAGACATTTTCCCCTTATTTATTGTTCAGGATACATTCAGTAGGAGTTAAGTATCTCAGTGATTTACAGTTATCACTAACTTCATGACTGCTAATTTATTTGTGTTTACACCTTTTGTACAAGAAGGCAAAATATTTGATACAATAAATAAATTTCTCCTCAAGCATTTGTCAGGCTTTATTCATTAGTGTGAGTCTTTCTCTTCCAGTGCAATGGTAAACTATGGTACTCACTGCCACAGGACAGGAGAGAGGAGATAGTGTGACCATGTGTGAGATATTCAATTAGGACTAATGGCATGAGGGATGCCCTTAGGAAAATTGTTTAACTTGCATATGGCTAAAGATCCTTGTTTGCAAGATGAAGACAAAGAATGTAAATTACACTGAACACTGGCTTTGGAAAAGAGAGGGATTTGAGAAAAAAAATAATAATTTGCTCAAGTATTGTATTTTAAATAGGGAAAAATTATATTGTACTTTTTGTTTTTGTTGTTTTGAACAGAAACACTTCAATTTGTGGACTAGACCCGAAATGGTCGAGGAATGATTTTGTTACAAACTCCATTTGACTAAGGTGCTCTGGTATTTCATGGAAGCTGTGATTTGAATATTCATCAACTCCCGCAGGCAAAACTTCTCCCACCAGGTTTGTGGCATAGATGCTTTTTCTTTTTCTCATCTATCTCAAATTCAAAGTGTTGAAAAATTCCTACTGCAGGCCAGCTGTCTGGAGGCCTATGTGTAATTGTACTCTTGCTTCCAGCAGAGAGAAATCTGTGTAGTGCTAGGAATGATGTGTTGATGTTAAGTTTATACCTCGTCACAGGCTCAGTATGTATTTATTGGAAAATGCATCTCGTTTCCCTATGCTTTTCTTTCCATCTGAGAAGTGGGAAAACTAACTCTGGATAGAAATTTCTTTCTGCATAATTTTCCGGGGTGGGGGTGCAGAGGTGGGATTTCAGTTTTATTATGGTTTTCCATCTAACGTCTCATTTTAAACGAATTCGGTCCCCAAAATATTTTGAATATTGTACCACAGGGAAATTGGAGTTTGCTGCTAAAACTTCCATAATACATCATGATTTCTTTTCTTACTGAAGGAAAGTTGAACACTTGGGAAATCTCAGACAGTGAAGTGTTAGGGGAGATGTACTCTTGCTGATGAGTCTGGCTTCCAGGTGAGAATGGCACAGCAGGCAGCAAAATTCACCCCTGAGGCACTCAGGACACTTCTCCCTAAGCCAAAAATACTTGTTTTGGTTGCTTTTTTTTGTGTGTGATGGTAGTTTTTGTAGTATAAAAGTACTGAAAAAAAATCTGTGTGGAAAATAAGCCAGTGTTAATTACAAATTAGGTTTCACTGTAACCATTTTTTCTAATGTAAAGCTACTTCTAGAGGAAAATGCAAGCACGGCACTACTGACAGTAATACTTTGCTTATTATTTTCAGTATTTTTATATTGTGAATGCTACAAGGGAGGTGCTTTACATTTTTGCATGTTGGCTGACTCTAGGCCCTGGTATAAGTAATAATAATAATAATAACAGCAATAACAACAACAATAATAATAATGTTCCTTTGCTTGAGAGGTGCCTGGGAGCAGACTTTACCCACAACAGGCAGACCATGAATAAGGATTTTAGTTCTTCTCCCCTCTGGACCTAGTGGAGAGGACAAGGGTGACCTGGACATGTAACTCCCAGGGAAGCCTTCTGGGTGATTTCATGGCAGAGATTCCTGGGACAATAAAGGTCTCCAGGAGCATTGCAAGTAAAGCCCCTCAAAGTGTTCCCTGAGATCCTCCAGCTTCTAGCAGAAATTATTGCCTTGCTTCAGGAAATATCCCATGAAACCTTGTGCTCGCTGTGGTGCTAATGTAGGGACAGATGCTCCCAATGGTTCCTTCCCAACTAAAGAAAGAAAAATCCCCTTAATACGACTCTGCTTAGCCCAGTGTTTACTCATAATAAAACATCACTAGAAGAGCCTAGCCTTGCATTGGCTTTGCATTAGCGTTGGCTTTGTTCTGATGAAATCTGGCTGTACAAATTGTATCTGGGAGATCCTCTCTGGCAGAAATACCTGCTGCCCAGCTCTGCTTTACAGGCAAAGTTGTACCCATGCCTCAGGAGCACTGAGGTGAGGCATCCTGTAGGCTCGGGGGTGATGAACAAAATCACAACCTGCTGAAGAAACAGCTTATTCTTTTCTGTGTTGCCCCATCATGCAGAAAAGCCAGTTAGAGACTGCAGTCAGTGAGGAAATCCAGGGGCATTGCCTGCTCTGGGCAGCGTGTCAGCTGTGGTGTGCACTTGTAAGGTAGCTAAGATGCCATTCTGCATGGTGACCTGGCCAGTTTGCTCCCCTGCTGGCTGCAGAATTAGTTCAAGACAGCAGAAATTCACTATTCCCGCTTGAGCCATTCTAGCTTCACTAACCTTCAATTTTTTACCACCCTCCCCCTCAAAGCTTTTGTTGCTTTAGCTTTCCTCCCTCAGGGGAAAAAAAAAGGTTGCAAAACTTTTGTCATTATGATCTTTTATATTCACCGAGTTCTGTTTATATTTGTGTTAACTACTTGTATAGTTTAGCTTCTCATTGCAATTAATATTCTAAGTATAAAAAAGCTGACATCCGACACGATCCAGCTTCTGTTGAAAAGAAGAGAAAAAAAGATCCAGCTTCTGAGAACAAAAGAGGGGGAACCTGAAATGCCCAAGTGCATTTGTTAAAGGTTGTTTCAACTGGAAGGAGTCAAAATAATAAATTTTGCGAGTTGTACATCCAGTTTATCAGACTGGTGTGCCTACCTGTGGGGCGGAAAGCCGAAGCCGTTTAGCAGCATCAATAGCTAAACACGGGGAGGGAGGAATGCAGAAAAACCTTGTGGCAGGTGATTTCCCGTGCGTGAGGCTGCAGGGAGAGTGTGCAGCACTGAGATTTTTGATGGCTGTTCGTGGTCAGAGCTGTAGCTTTAAGCCTCATCGCAAAGGGTACACGGGGAAGGATTAAGACCCGAGTATCGATCGCATAAAGGAGATAAAGGGATTGCTTGTTCTTGGGAGGAGCAAAAGAAAAAGCTTTAGGAAGTTCCAAAGACTAAGATGAAAAATTAAACCATTTTAAAAGAGATTTTGGAATACATTTAAATGTGGGAAAGATGTATCTGAAGTACTGTGTGTTCTGCTTTGCATACTTTATGTTTAATTTGCCCAAAATTTGGAGGTGTTGAGGAGCAGCGGCATCCACTGCTTTGAGCTCAAGCTGAGGGACATCAATACCATGAGAATAATTGAGCCCAGCATGGCTGACCTGGGGACATTTCCAGAGAAGGGTTCTTGTGCACATTAATTTACTTTTAGAAAGTGAACATCCTCAGCTCTCCATCATCCTAAAGCAACCTGGAATTTGGCCAGCCTGCCCAAGGTCACAGAGAGGTAGTAATAAATACTGTGAAGTTTATTTGAGCGTACACACAGGAGATTCTCCCCAGCAATGAAAGGGCTGGACCCAGCCCGTTGCGTAGCAGCTCCTGTCACAAGGAACCCATTGTTGCAAACTTTTAACAATAATGTTGGTATTTCTTGCATTGCCTCCATTTTGCCCCTAGACGTTTTTCAGTAAATCTCTTAGCAGTTCTCACACCAACTGGTGTCTGTCTGGCCACGAGACTTCGTGAGATAATATCACCTAATGTACTTCACTCAGCCAATATCATCACTGTTAAATCTTTAATGGCAAATGTTAAATATTTTATTTAATGGAGAACTTCCCTTCACCCCTGCCCAAGAATGATATTTCTCCCTCCATGAAGAATGATTGCAAACATTTCTGACAATAATTAATTTTCCGTTAATTATTTTCTATTTCTGTACAGTGTGTTCTTTTCATTCTAGCTCCCTAACAAATTTGGCGTTGAGACCCCTTCACCCTTTCCATCTATTCAAGTACAAGGTTCCATTCTTCATTAGGGCTATTTTAAAATCTGCAAAGAACTGTTTTCCAGATGTGGATATGCACAGACAGTAATTGCACTTCATGATCACTTCCAGCTGCCCTAAATGCCTGCCAACAAATTCCCATAAGGAGTGCATGTTTTGTGCTGCAAATCAGGGAGAACATTGTAAAATGATAATGTGTTGCACACTGCAGTACCTACAAGAGTTATGGACTTTATAACTGAACTAATTGGAATTAGGCTTTACTTTAAAGGTCAAGAAAGTGACAAAGAAATGCAATCTTTGCAAATTAATCTGTTGGGTTGTTTTTGAGAAGTATTGAGTACCTGTTTGCTGGATAATGTTCATTTTTGTAAATTATATATTTGAGTAGTCTGTGGATGCCTTGCAAACCTACATGGATATGGCAATCTCATGTTTTGAATTTGGATGAGTAATCAGACACCACATATTCTTTTACCAAGTAAAACATTTGCCTCCTGGAACTCTTCTGGTGTGACCAGAACATATAGTTATGGATCACATGTTCTGCTGGTGTTAATGGCCTCAATTTCATTGGTATCGGTCGAGATATGTACACACTGCTAGAACTGAATTTCGTCCCGTATTTTTGTTATTTTAACAATGTAATTTTTAAATAGGTGTTTATATAGTTCCAGTGTGGTTTTCTTCTTTTTTTACTTACACATCCTTATGGTTCTTGGCCGAGATACAGTTTTATGCAAGAAGACCAGCAGAAGTCATCACCTACAGCCTCACAGTGAATAATAACATCCTAACCAGCATAGCAAGTGCTTTTGCACTTTTCAAAAATAAAATGAAAAACCTGACATTAGCAGAATAGAATTTAAAAATTTATCATGCAACACCTTGGTCCATTACTCCCACGTCTCTGGACTCAGTAAACAATCCCTACCTAAAGACTGCTCTGCACTCTGCTACAATGATTGACCCTGGCCCATATTTCTGGAGATTAAAAACGTAGAGTCACAGATCCAACCATGCTTGCCACCTTACAGTTGTGCCCCAAAGCTCAGCTTTCCTTTTGGCAGTTGAATTCAGAATCTGGCTTTCCTCCATAACAGTAAAAAAGTGGGGAGACCCAGAACACTGCCAGGAGCCAGAGCAGAAGAGCCTCAACCTGAAAACTCTGGTCAGGTGAGTCCACATTTTTATAAAGACTATGTATTTTACTTTCTGTTCTGAAAGGAGGTTTACACAGCTGACCTGCTTTGGTGCCTTTCCTGGACAACTGGATGTACTTGAAACAAACGCCTCCAGAAGTGTATATATGCTGGTGCAGCACCAGATTGGGGAAATGCTGAATGCTTCTCTGTGTGTTCATCAACCTATGGTAGGTCTAACTCATTGTTACCACGTTACTATATGCCTGTGAGCATGAACAGGAAACCTATCTGTACTTCCTAACGGCACCACGTCGGTGGTTCCCATGGCTTCTTATAGAGGAGCTCCTTATGTTTGAGGAAAGTAAATAGACATTCTTGAGTCAGTTTTGGTGAATTTGCTTATAATTTTCATCCACATTATTGTTTTTTGTTCGGTTGGGGTTTTTTTGTTTTATTTTTTTTTTATTTTTCTTTTTTCAATGAGGATGTAGGTTGCTATCTTGCAAAGTTAAGTTTCTGACAACAGGTTTTCTTTCCTTGGTCAGCTTTTCTTTTGCCACCTCCTTAGGTGTCATGCCTGTAAGTCCTAGAGAGCACATGTTGAAAACTACTCCATTACCTAGGTCTACAGAGGTGTGTCTCATCAGCATGTATACCTTATAGGCTACTTTCCACAAATACTTGAATGCCTCACAACAGGTTCATTTAAGCTGCAGCTGTGGTTTGGAAAGCAACTCACTAACATTTTTCTGCGGTCCAGGGTTAGTGCCATTGACAAGGAACTGAGCAATGAGCTGGACATCATGGCCAGACCTCACCTGTGCCTCTCCCAGGCATTTCAGCACTGTGTAGACGCTACCTGGCAACCACTGGTTGTAGAAACAAGCCATGTGTTATTAACAGGGAGTCTTGTGACAACACAGGGTGTTTTCTGTGTCATGTAGATGTAATGTTTGTGTAGGCTGCCCCCACATTCACTGCTAATAATATACAGCTGGAGATGTTGCTAGATGAATGAAAGGGCTTAATAATGCAATGTAATTATACAGCTTAAGTGTCAGAACTACAATTAGGAAAAAAGGGAAGTGAATATTAAGCTCCTAAATCCCCATTTACTTTCCCAACAAAAGCTGGTCATCTTTGTAGATCTGGTGGGTGTATAACATACCCTGCCCATGCAGGAATTACTGGGGGTAAGACACATTTGAAAATCATGTCCAAGTAGAAGCCTATATCTGAAATACCTTGCTTTGAATCCTTGATTTGTTTGTGCATGGGAAGACTGTTCTTGTACCAATAGAGAAATGGTTTTCATTCCATTATTAAGGTCTCACATTTGGTAAAGCAAAAATCAGTCCCCTGTTAGTATATAATATATGGGTGATAATGAAAAGCTTTGTGGGAATAAGAGGCTGATGGGACACACTTTGCTTGAGTGATGATGCCCCTTCTGGATGGGTCTGTGTGGGTATGTTTGTGTAAGAAATGTACAAATGTCTAGTGATTTGATGGAAAGGACTTTGTCTCTACTGCTTTTGCACTTTAAGGCATTACCTGTGACACTTGTAGCCCCCTGCTCTGCATTCTTTCATGGGAGCAGGTCCTGTTCAAATGAACAAGTGCTAATGGGATGGTAGCACATGGTCTAATGGGAGCAGAAGATAATAAAATCAAGAGTTTTCCTCAAATCCCTCCGTCTTTCCATGGGATATTTATATGAAGTATTTCAGACTGATCTCACACCACCCATGCGCTGAGCTGATAGGACATGAGCCATACTCTTCTAAGGCTGACAAGCCTGTTTAAGACCTTACTTGACTTAGTTATGAGAGCAAGATGGTCATAGTGAATGAGGGGAGGATGTTGCTTGCAGCAAGGGAATTGAGGCAGGGAGAGACTAACAGTAGGCTGCTACATAGTACCTTAAGCTCCTACAGTCTTTTTCGGAATCACACCTCTCCTTGCTCTATTGTGTTGCAAATTTCCACATTAACCCCTCTGCCTGTATTTTATGTACAGACATTTATCCCTATTTGATCTATAGATTTTGATTAACTTTATAATTTTATATTATATATTAATATTATCTATTATATTTTTTATAATTTTCTTTTAGACTAGGTACCACACTGTGGGAAACTAAGGGATTTTGTATTGCCTAACTTTGAAGTTCAAAAGGCAGATGTCTCTGAGCTGTTCATCTTTGGTTCATTTTGGTCCATAGTCAGTGAAGAAAGAGCAATTCTGAATAATCATATTTAAGGTTAGAGGAATTGTCCTTTGTAGTGCTCTGTAGTGCTTTGTAGAGGAAGTGTCCAGTGTAGTGAGTAGGGTGACCAGTCAGGGTGACTTTTATATTTGAGACCTGTAAAGTTGAGCACCTACATCCTAAACTCAGTTTCATGGACAGGAAAAAGAAGTGGATTCCCCCAGAAGTTTCTCAGGACACCAAGGCTTGGTGCCTAGCAGCAGGCAGCGTGTGCACCTCCTGTTTGATGGTACTGATGCTAAAGTGGCTCCTCCAGGCGTTAAATCACTGCCTAGTGCAGCATCTCTGACAACTTCAGCAAGCATTGATCATGGCTGGATGCCTGATTTGGAGCCTGGTGCGATGAACTTTCGTTTGACTTTCTGTTGGATGGTTGGATTTTATGGTGAGCCCTGTTACATAAATAATAGCCTCTCTGCCTGTGACATTATCAGCCTGATAATGCAGCTGCAGCAGTCTTTTCTCACAGTAGGTGGAAGTCATTGGCCAGAGCAGCCCCGTAGGCATCACTTGCAACTTTCTAGACAAAAGAAAACGCCTTTCTTACCATGGCATTTGTCTTGGTAGGTGGGAAAGCACTTGTAGCTGGGCATGGGAAAAGGAATAACAATCTTTTGTTATAAAACTTTGCTATAACCATGCCTGTATGTGCTCCGTGGCAAAAAATCATCAACAACATTAATTTATTGTGCCTTCATGAACAATCCTTCATTCACAGCCCTCCCACACCCAGACATTCACACATAACCAAGGTTCATAGCTGAAGATACTTGCTGACGCAGAATTCATCAACGGCTCCTTTCAGCAGAGAGCCTTTCTGGTGATGGATTTTTTTACTCTGCTCTCCAGCTGACCCAGCGCCTCTGCTATCCCAGTGTCTAGCCCAGAATCTCTTGGTTTTCTACTCTCCCTTCTGTTTAAACATTCCTATTTCTTGAAGTTAAGGCTTGTTGAAATTTCAGGAGGAAAGAGTTTCTGCCAAAAAATACAATTTTGTCAAACCTAATTTTTGGCAAGAGAATGTCAGCTATATGTACATGCACACACAAAACTTTGCCGGTGAGAAATTCAAAAGGAAAAAATTGTTTTGAGTGATGATTTCAAAACAAGATGAAATATTGTGTTATGGTACAACCTAAGCTGTTGTTTATTTTTCTTTTCAATAAAAAAGCCCCACATTTCAAAAGAAAACATAATTTTGTTTTAAAACATCAGCCTGGGATAATTATCTTTTTGGATTTTCTTGGAATTGCTCATACAAGTGAATTTTTTTAAAGTCTACCTCCGGGATTTTTCTTTTCTAAATTCCACCTTTTTTTTTTTTTTGAGGAAAAAAAAAGAGTTTTTGGGCTTGCTCTACTTCCAGTTTTTAGGCCTGGTCTCAGGATCTGCTGGCATAGAGCTGCTCTATACTTGCATAGAGCTGCTCTGCTCTATAAAGGATTTTCCCCTATCTTCTACTCAATTAATGTAACTAACGGCTATAAGGGGAATATTTTATTTTACACCCACCTGAAAAGGGTAAGTTAGATTATTTTGTTCCAGTTATGCAGAAGACTGACACAGAAAAAATCCAACAAATCTCTGTGTCCCTTGACCACAAGAGATGGAGATTCATTATCTGCTCAAACACACTCCATTTTTGCAAAGTGCAGGGGGAGGATCTGTCTGAGTGGAAGGACCATTTTCAAGATCTGCTCTTTACAAGGCTGATCTTCAAAGGCTGCCTTCCCACCTCCCCTGCCTGCATTTCTGATCTCCTTCCCAGCGCTGCTTGCTCCAGCACCGTGTTACAAGCCTTGCCAATCTGCAGGGCTAGTTCTGCTGCCTCCATCCTTTTCGACTTACACCCTCCTCTAGACAATAACTGTTACCCTTTGCCATCAGCCTGGAAGCCCTGTGAGGCTCTTGGTTTCACAGGAGAGTTTAGACAATTGTTGTGTGGTCTTTCATGATAAACAAAACCTCCAGTCGTAGGTAGAAAACCACCAAGGCTCTTGTGTTCTTTTGACCTTTCTCCCCAAATAATCATTATCTGCTGGCTGTCGAGCCTATTAAACTCTGTGCCACTGTTTTATATACTCAGTCTTCTTTTCCTGGCTGGAAAACCAAAACCTGGAGAGACCTAGCGATCCCCCCGCTAAATTCCAGCAAGACGCTGTATTGCAACAGTCTTCCACAGCAAGGTATGTGAGGCTAATGCCCAAAATAATAGCTCTCCAGCCATGATGAGAATCGTAAAGAAAGCACTTACCACTCTTAAGCCAAAATCAATAGTAAATTTTTTTTCCTTAGCTCAAATGGACAAAACTATTTGTTTCACCATCGGACCGGCAGGCCATTCCTCGAGATGAGCTGCTTCTATCAAAGGCAGCAGCCCCTGCAGAAACAGAATTAACTTAACTTCACTAGCCTCTAATCATAGAAGGATTAGGTAACTCTATCTGTTAAAAGTGGATAAGCAGTTTCAACTCCCTACCATGGTAAGTGGGTCTGTTTTAAATTTAGAAACCTTTCATAGCCTTGGGTAGTGTCTTTCATGTGACCTTGGCAGCAGCAAAGTCCGTCTTGAGACCTTGCCCAAGTTTTAATTCTTCCTCATGGGATGACGCTGTTATTGCTGAGCAGCTGGACGTTTTTACTGAGTGTTATGTCTCTACTAATGTAAAAAACTATCTGTAAAGTCAGCTGGGTTGTACCTTTGCCTGTTACTCCTCTGAATCATGGCTGTCTCATGCACATAGGTGCTTTCCCATGTTATTGCCAGGATTTTCTCTAGGACATTGTTTCAGCTGTGACTGTTATAATTCCAGTGGTTATGCCTGAGTCAAAACCACTATCTGAAGCTCCAGCACAAATCCGCAGAATATTTTTTTCTCCGCTCTAGTGAGATCCCATCCAGAGGACGGAGTCCAGCTCTGGAGTCCTCAACACAGGAAGGACATGGATCTGTCTGGAGCAGGTCCAGAGGAGGCTCCGAAGATGCTCCGAGGGCTGGAGCCCCTCTGTTGTGAGAACAGGCTGAGAGAGCTGGGCTTGTTCAGCCTGGAGAAGAGAAGTCCCCATGGAGACCTTAAAGCAGCCTTCCAGTCCCTAAAGGGGCTACAGAAGAGATGGGCAGGGACGCTTGATCAGTGAGTGGAGCCATAGGATCAAGGGGAACGGTTATAAACTGAATGATTTATGATTTTTTTTTGGGTGGGATGGAGGTGGAAAGAAAAGGGTAGTGGAGATAGGGGACATGTTAGAAATGAGATTGGGGAACAACATGGAAAACGTGGCTGGAAGGTGATTTTGGTGAACTGAAGCCTTAATGGGCTACCTTGTACAAGCAAGGGCAGTATACATTTTTTCATGAGCATCAAGAACACTACAGAGTCTATTTATTTCACCTGAAATAGCTGCTGTTCAACCCTCCCTGAAGTCAAAAACTGGCATGTTTTACTAAGGTGTCTGTACATTTGTCCATTCTGACTCCATAATCCTCTTTTTTTTCCCCCTTTCTTTCTGCACTTTGCCCTCACCTAACACTGCTTTGATTTCTTGTCTGTTCCCCAAATTCCTGTTCCTGTTTCAACAAGAATCTCCCTCCGCACAGCTCATGCCAACTTAATATTTTTCACGTCTTCTCAAATCCCTCTCTTCACCATGCCTTCTCAAGAAATGTTTAATTATCCTGAAGATATTGCTGATGTAACAGATCCCAGTATTTTGGGTGTTGTGCAAATGTGTCTAAAAAATGGCCTTTGCTGAGGACTTTACAATGCAGAAAAATAAGATAAATAAAGGATAAGAGGAAGCAACGTTACTACATTCCTGGTGGAGATAAGGAGCTAAGATACTTCCTGATTCAGGAAACAGCTTATACCTCAGGAAGTGGGTGAACTTGTTTAAGTTCTGTTAGAGTCGGTGGACTCTGAGCATGTGTGTAAAACTTATTTAACTGCTTCCTAGACCAGCAGCTCAGTGAATTATCTCAGGTAACACAAGGGGTACACAGTTCAGTTGGGAACTCAGTGCACATTTCCAGTGACCTTGTTAAGTTTCTCCAAGACCACTTTTGGCGTATCTTTTCTCTTCCCCTTCCTTGTATTTTAACAAACTTGGTAAACTATTACCCCTAGGTGTAAGGACACCCTTAAATGTTCCTGTGTTATTCTTGCTAGTTTTATTTTTTTAAAAAAATGTAGTATTTTGAGATTAAAAAGGAAGGAAAAAGTGAAGTCAAGAATAACATCTGCAATCATGAAAACTGCATGGATTTCCATAGTAAAAAAATTTATGACTCAGACAATGGGTTTCAGTTTAAAAATATAAATTATAATCCCACTAGGGATTGTTTTTACAGTGCAAACCTACTCTTTGACACTGCCATGGGTTTTTATTAAGGAGTTTATAAAAGAAAATCTTAAATAAATACAGCTGGTGCAAGTTACAAGTAGGACTGGATTGTAGATGACAAAATTACTCAGATAGATAGATAGATCCTGTCAAAGGTCCCCTCTAGACAGAGTTTGTAGTCATGATAACAGGGGTATGGCACACAAGAATTTCTTTCTTATCAAACAGAAATAGTGGCTAGGTCTAAGAAAAAAGCTGTGTATATAGTCTAAAATTTTCAAGGGTTAGTAAAATATGCAGATGACACCAAGCTGAGTGGTATGGCTGACAGGATGGGGAGGGACAGGATGCCATCCAGAGGGACCTGAACAAGCTCTGGAAGTGGGCCTGTGTGAACCCCATGAGGTTCAACAAGGCCAAGTGCAAGGTCCTGCACCTGCGTTGGGACAATGCCCAGTATCAATACAGACTGAGGGATGAAGGGATGGAGAGCAGCCCTGAGGAGAAGGACTTGGGGGGTACTGTTGGGTGAAAAGCTGGACATAAGCCAGCAAGATGTGCTTGGAGCTCAGAAAGCCCTCTGCACCCTGGGCTGCATCCTCATCAGTGTGGCCAGCAGGGCAAGAGGGGGGATTCTGCCCCTCTGCTCTGCTCTGAGGAGGCCCCCCCTGCAGTGTGGCCTCCAACTCTGGGGCCACCAACAGCAGAAGGACATGGTCCTGTTGGAGAGGGCCAGAGGAAGTCCATGAAGATTCTGTGAGGGTTGGAGCCCCTCTGCTATGAAGACAGGCTGAGAGAGTTGGGGGGGTTCAGCCTGGAGAAGAAAACGCTCTGGGGAGACCTTATTGCAGCCTTTCAGTACTAAAAAGGGGCTTATAAGAAGACGGGGACAGACTTTTCAGCAGGGCCTGTTGTGATGGGACAAAGGATAGTGGTTTTAAACTAAAAGAGGGGAGGCTTAGACTAGACATAAGGAAGAATTTTGTTACTCTAAGGGTGATGAGACCCTGGCCGATGTTACCCAGAGAAGTGGAAGGTGCCCCATCCCTGGAAACATTCCAGGTCAGGCTGGACTGGGCTCTGAGCAGCCTGATCTAGTTGGAGATGTCCCTGCCCATGGCAGGGGGTTGGACTAGATGGACTTCCAACGCAAACTATTCTATGATTCTTTCTTTCTATGAACGTTATGTGACAGGATTTATTACAAACTGATGTTAATGGGTGTATAATGTTATGCATTGTGTGTTGTAAATAGGTTTCAAACATGTACTATTGTGTGTTGTAAATAGGTTTCAAACATGTACTTCAGGGCTATGCAGCATATTTTTAACCTTTTTTTTTGTTTTCAGTGATTTTTGGCATGATCCTTACTTTCTGCAGAAAAAATGATGGTATTTTCCTTCCAAACCATATGCAGCACCCTAGAAATGTTGAAACTAGAACTTGATTTGATGGTGGTTTTTTCCGTTTCCTTATAGTCTTATTTTCCTCTGTCATCTACTATTTCACATTACAGCTTGGCCAGAGACTGTCCTGATACAGGTTTCACCATGAAGGAAGCAAAATAGAATGGGGAAGATGTACGTGAACCGCATATCCTGGTCTTCCCAAGAGAATTGGACCAGGACAAAACAAAATTCTCTGTTATAGCTTGCTTTTTTTTTTTTTCATCTGCAATCTCTTTGGGTTTACCATTTTCCTGAAAGGTCTATATTTGTTACAAAAAGAGTGCAACAAGAGACTGCATCTCCTTGGACATCCCTGTCTGAATTAACCCTGTTCTTCAAATTTTTGGCTGCTTTGAGACTAATTTGTGTCAATACCAGTTCTTTTGCAGTCACCTTTTCAGCCTGACTAGCTAAATTATTATTCTCTCTTGCAAGTGCAACATTCATGAGTGTCTTTTTGTCTTCATGTCATTGTTGTTTTAAAAGGAGCCCTTTTTTTAATAATGAGCAAATGTACGAACTATTCTAGAAAATAATGGAAAATATTACACACATTGAAACAAAAAATTGGATTCATTACTCAGGTTCTCACACCTTATTCTCAAACTCATGATCACTGGCGAACAGAAACAATGGCTCGGGAAAAGCTGCGTGTCAAGATAAAAATGTCCATTTAAAGTTTGAATTCCAGACACTAAATTTTTACAGTGAGTTTCTCAGGAATCACATAAAGTCTTCCACATACAGAAATTACTTAGGTATTGAAAGAGAGAACAGCAAGAGTTGGAAAAGTGTAAGTTTCCCCTAAAAACATAAAAAAGAAAAAATTCACATAATTATTTCCAAAAGTGTACTTTCTCAGTGCTACCCTTCTCATGTTAAAACCTTGCCCTTCTCTAGTGCCTGCAATGGAAAGATCTGAAAGTATTTTTCTGACAGTCACCCCAGAACACCTGTCTGCAGAGATAAAATCATGCCCGAGACACAGCTCCTGTATCTCTGTCCTGAGCTAAGTAAGGCCTTTTTTCCATCCTGCCGCTCTAGATCAGCTGAGTTTGGGGTTAGTGTGGATATTCCAGCACGGGAGACTACCCGCAGTTCCTCACCAGGCTTCAGTGGTTTGCAGAACAAGCCTTCATTATTTCTTTTCACCAAGCCCTTTTGCCAGAGGGATGCAAGAATCCAGGAGCCAGTTCTCCATTATCTTGTGTGACCCCACACCGCATGCACTCTTCCTTGGCCAGTATACCGTCAACATCAGTGCATTTGAAAGAGGGGGTCCCTGTACTACGCTTCTCTGAGATACAGGTGCAAGTGGAGCCCACATGCTACAGAAATAATCACCCATTAAGCATCCACTCCATCCCACAGTGCAGTGAGACCTCCCACCCCAGTGAAACGACGTGCCGCCCTTGCCCGAAGGTTCAGTATTCATACTCTATAGATAAATTATTTATTACCATGCTCCTATCCCCCACCCCGTGCCATTGTATTATATTTCATACCATGCTTGCCATAAGCCATATGAGGGTTTCAGAGTGTGTGTGTGTCAAGGCTTAGAGAGGAGCACTGAATTTTCTAATACTAAAGGGCCCATTTCATGTTATTTATGACCTCACTAGTGTCGAAACAGAGACCTATAAATCGTAAACATAGGCGCACTAATTCTAGCAACAGCAAGTTTTAGTCACATGTAATTAAAACATCCCAAAGTCTTTCAGCTGTATTTCCAAATGACACCACTGGGACAGGGGAAATGGGAAATGGAGGAATCAGCAGTATTTCAAAGCCATGGCCATTGTTAGCTTTTGGGGCTCTGTACAGCCCTTGCAGCGCTGCCAAGTCTGCAGGTTTCTTGATGTTGTTTTCTATTACGTATTTTAATGGCAGTGTCATTGATTTCCAGAAAGAACAGGGACATTTGTTTTGCCAGGATGCCATCAAGAGCTTCAGGAGATGAATCTGATGTCCAGACTGAACAATAATACAAACAAATTCTGTGATGGTGTCTCTGTTACGAATTAGATGCACTGAAGAGGAGGAAATATTTCTTTTTCCCCACTTTTATCCCCAAAAGTGAGCTAATACTGGGGCCTGAGTTTTCTATGAGATTTGAGAAAGCTTGTGGTCTTTTGCTTTTATTGTGATGTCTTATAGAATCTTAAGATGAGCTCTTTTCTTATAGTCAAGGCAACAGGGCAAGGGGGATGCAATGTGAAGACAGCACATTTTCAAATTCACGTAAGGGATTTGTTGTCCCCAGCATAAGACTAACCTGTGAAATTCAAGCTATTGTTGTTGCCAACAGGTTGGAAGGACGCACCAAAGCATACAACACAGCTCACTGCCAGTATGTAGCCCATGGCCGTCTGAAAAATAAACTGAAGCCAAGAACGACGGCGATGGGTCATTGTGCGCAGTGTGTTATTTGCTCTACCCAGCAGACAGCAGGAGTTTGAGGTTTACACGTGTGGTGGGAACATTTGCAGCTGGATGGATTGTGTCTCAATTCGGACAAAAACCCCTTGGATTCAAAGAAATTGTGCAGCCCAGGTCAGCCTGGATGAGGATCTGGGACATTTTCTCTTCCAGAGAGGATGTTAAGCTTCCACACAGCAGGACACAAGGCAGCCCACAACTACCTGGGACTGTAAAACCTCCCCTGTGGGCAGACAACTACATCCCAGGCCACTGCAGATCCTTTGAAGCGCCTCTTAACAACTGTTTCCAGAAACCAAGAGCTGGCTTGACGGACTGTTAGATTGATCCAGTGTGACAACTCCTGCGCTCTTTTCCAGCCTGGATCCTCCGGCAAGTGATGGTGCTGGCTGTGGATCACAGGAGCAAGCACCCAGCCAAGCCACGCTGCTGCCGGCAAAACCTCGGAGCAAGCCCTGGAGCGGGAGCTGCGCTGGGTTGTTTGCAGCTGGGAACTTGTGCTGGGAGTTGGTGTAGGCAAACAGGACCATGGGTCCAGCCCTGTGCAGACCCTACCTTTGCCAGCCTACCTGTCATGTTGTTTTCTGAGTTATGAGTTGCTCAGTTTGCATCAAACTTTCTGTTGTTGCCTAATTTTAGTGAGTGTAGCTGAGGGAGTAAGTTAAGGGAACAAAATATTAATAATGACAGGGAGGATGAAGGGAAAACATTATTTTTGTGGCCAAAGTCCCAGGCATGCTGATTTCCATGCTGACTTGTTTCCTACTCTCCTTCTTGTTCATTACGGTGTCCTTTTCCTCAACCATTCTCAGTCTTTCTTATCAGCCAGTAATGAGAAGTGGCTCACACATGCTGTAGCAAATTATCTCTTTAAGGAGGTTAAAGTAAATGCAGACCTAATCACTGTGTAGTTAGACTGAATTCGTTCTCGAAATTCAACTTCCGTGGTGGAAAGGCAGGTGCTATTTTGCTGTATAATGACTATCCTATAGCACAGTCCCAATGGATCAGATCAATGGTCCACGAAAGGCTTTGGAGACCAGACAGGATCTTCTGTTCCAGGAGATGGTGCTGGGAAAAATGGAGCCAAGTTGCTCTGTTGAGGGGAGCATCCCATAGCATGAGCTGAGGAGTAGGGAGTGTACAAACACATGGTGTATTCAGTAAGGATAGAGGGACACAAGGCAGAATAAGGACCCCAGTAGCACTGGACAAGGGGAAAAAGGAGATAGTGCAGAGAGAACCTTGGAAATTCTTGTATTGATAAAAATTCAGATATTTGAGGAGAAAGGGAGGTCTTTTTATTTAAAGTAAAGAGAAGAGGTATCTTCTGGGCTAAGGAGCCTGGCCAAAGTTAGAAGAGGTGCAAAGGGGCTTCTATATTGTTGTTCTTTTATAGTCTTGTGATTCATAATGTTACCTGAGCTTCTGTGCCTCTAAATCCTCTTGAAAAATTTTGTAGGAATTGGTCTTTGTGTGTGAGGTGATGTTGAGATGTCTGGGTGAAATTGCATAGGGCAAGAGTGGAGACGAAGGAGAAGATGTTCTAAATTTTACTCAGTGGCTGTGGATTGGGTGGGGTCAGATGTTCCATGAGGCCCTATGGGGGACAGAGCATTTTCCTAAATTCCTACAGAACTGAAATTTTCCTCAAGCGTGCCTGGTATCACAGTGCCGTCCCCTGTGGGTGGGCTGAATGATTACATCAGGGTGCTTCACCTATATTACTTTTCTACTGAATGCAGTGCCCTCAGCTTCAGTTAGGGAATGATGGTTTTTTCTGTGTATGAGGTCTCTGAGTTTGTTATCTATCACAAATTTATCTGGAAATTTTGGGGTCATCCTGTCTTAGATCATTAATGTCAGGAGATAAATCACAGCTCCTTTTAGACTTCTATTTCCCTTGCTACTCTACGTATTCAAGTGTCTGTTTACAGAAGTGCTGTCAAGGTCTTCTCAGTAGTCAGCATTTTGTGCTTTGGTGTTGATACTGGTGAAGCATCACAGTTACATTTCTCACTTTGAAACCCATCAAAATACAGTGCCAGCTTACAAAAACTGGTGAGAGCAATTTGAGATCCAAAGAGTAGGATTTTTGTGGCCTCAGTTCAGTCATGTAAAATGTAGATTATTTAATGTTTGCTAAGTGTCTTGACTCCTTTCACAGGTAACAGAAAAATATCTTCTGGTATTATTTGTCTTGGGCAACTGTCCCTCGTGCTCTGAGTGATTCTCTGGACAGTATTTCTCCACACCTACTACAAGAAGATCTCAAGTAGTTTATACTAATCTCCAGCTTTTACATAGTTAAAATTAGCATAGCATTAAAATTTGTGGATGCAGGAAGTATTTCTGTTCTGTTTGTAAGGTACAATGGACAATCAGATCACAATCTATACGTTGGAATCTTTTTCACATCAGTTCAACTTTTAAGACTCTTTAAATATAATTTTCATTACTAAATTATTGACTTTTCTCAGAGGGAAAGGAGAAACTTACTTGCTTCTTGACTACCCACTTTGCTAGAAGGTAAAAAATTAGTTTCATAAGACATATAAAGATCCAGAAATTTTTGGCAATCCTACAACAGCATGAATTGGACAGATTCTAAACTTGTCATAACAGTAATGGGTGTAAAAAAGAGCTCAGAGTAGCTAACAGTTCCTTAGACCTGAAGTCTGGGAATCTTGTGTTCAAGTTGATGTGATAATTGAGGTAGACTTTTTCCCAAATAGAAATATTGGTGCTGAAACTGTCATTCAGCAGATCCACCTTCCACACACAAGCACCAAAAAAATGAAAACCAACCAACCAACCAAATAAATGCAAGACCTCTACCCACCAAACCCAAATGCTGTAGTGAAAAAGTAATCACTAACTCCATTTTGTGACTTCAGCTGGTTTTTGGGGTAACTGTTGAAGATTTGGAACCTGATTTTTCCAGTTCTGCAGAAGTGAATTTGAGACCCTGATTCACATAGCTGTTTGTTCACAAATTTTTGGCAGATTTTGCCACAAAACAAGAGGTAGATCAGGAGGGGGGAGGCACAGAGGCAGAATTCAGATTTGAGCCTGAAACAACCTTTATAATTTATGACATGTTTAAGACTTGTAGTCTTGGATCTAGCTGCCTATCATTTGGGTACAGAATTGTACATACTGATGTTAAGCAAACCTTTATTCACACACCTACAATCAATTACTGATTATAAAATTTTGCTTGTTTTCCTTTGTTGAATAAGTGTGTGTCTCACTCCAGGACACATTGTTCCTGGAGAGGTGCTGATGGGAATGTCTTGGTGCTCCATCTCTCAGTGTCCTTGCCCTAAGGCCTGGAACTCAGGGTGCCACATGCCTGCTGCAGAGTGCTTGGCTTTCCCCCCGCCACCCCCAATCCTTGTACTCCATCACTCGGTATTTTTAGTTGCTAAATGTTGCAGAGACAGCTTTTTCAATTAGAAAAGTGACAAACTCTGCAAAATGAATTCCAGCATTTGGAGAACATCAGCATCCATCTCCAGTATACTTGTTCACTTACTTTACTGACTTTGCAGGATGGGCTTGTTTTTCCTAAAATGGATGCTTTGGCTTATCTGTCTCCAAAAGAAATAAAAAAACCAAAACACCAACCAAGAACATTCCCATCTAATGACTTTTTGGAAAAGGCATGTGTTTGAATCAATTCCTGTGTCCTGAGCAAGACAGCATCAGTGGACTTGAATCTCTGTTGGGGTGTGGTGGTAGGACAGTTAAGAGACTTTGGTATGGATGCAGTTTTTATTGAAGGCTGCCAATACATTTATAATCTGGCATGTGGTTAGGGCTCTCCAGGCATGATGCATGTCTACCACTTTTTGCAAAACCCCATGTGCCTTATGCATGCTTATTTAATGTCTAGGAATCAGACAGAGCATCGGTTTTGGTCCTTCTTTAACATTAAACAAAATTGCCAGTATTGGCCTTAATTTAAGGAACCTGAACTCGCAATGCCTAAAGGGTAGACATGATAAATGAAACCTGAGATGCAAATACATGTCCTTATTTCCAGGTACTGTTTTAAATGTTAATGAAAAGTGCACTGAAAATTTAGGTTATTTAGGTTTCTGCTTAAAATGGACTTATCTTTCATTTTGGTTTTCTCTTTGGTATGTGCATGAACTCATAGAGTCTCAGGCAAATCAATGCAGTGGCAAATCAGAATTATAATACTTGGGCCATTTTTTATTATTATTTTAAATTATCATTATTATTGTTTTTATTTTATTAATTATTTTTAAACTCACTGTAGTAGGTTTAAGAATATCCAGCCATTTACCTAGGAAAAGGTTACAAAAGGCCTGTACTGGAGGAGCTGCCTGGTAGATTAATAGTCCGTCTGTTTTAAGTCACCTGACCAGGAGCTGAAATTAGAGAAATTTAGGCTAGGAAGAAAAAAAAAAAGCTCAAATTTGTAGCTATGAAGACAGGGACAGCTTATGTGAGACTGCAGTGTCTCGTCCATACCTAAAATCACTTAGATTTAGATGGAGGTGTTATAACTCAGATGGAAGTTGCAGTGTTGTTATTACAAAGGAATTCAAACTAGATAATCATAATGCTCTTCTCTAAGGCCAGGCTCTATATCTATTACTTTTTATTGATAATGGGTGTGATACTGTCTAGCTGCCGCAGTGGAACGAGCTGTGGGAATGTAGTCCCAGAGGAGGCACAGACTGAGAAGCAAGCACCACAGAGGTATTATTACTGAGGGGGCTCACACAACACAGTCAAAACCCCAAGCTAATTATTCCAGAAGTACACATGAGTTTTGGACATCTTTTGGAAAGCTGGAGATAAGAGAGCCTTTTGAGAGTCCCAATCAAGACCAGGACATTTTGCTGCCTTGCCCAAAGTCCACCATATCTACCATGTTTCCCTTTGCTATGGGATTTGCTTGCAGCAGTGAGTTGGCTTTAAGACGTGTTTTGAGACACTACAAGGAGGTTGACACAAGGCACATGGGCACTGCCCTGATGGTCTGTTTGTTGGCTCCTGCTTGGTTGTTTCTAAAAGTTAGCAATTTGCATGCTGCAGAAAGTCCTTGATTTCAGACTGGGGCATCATAGTTAGATGCTCCAAGAGAAATGGTTGGGATTCATTGCCAGGCAAGGAGGGAAACAAAACAACGTGCTCAGCTCAACTCCACTGAACTCTACAGAAATCTGCTCAACTCAACTCAGCTCAACATCCCTATGAAACTGAGCTCCATACTTCCCCACCTGGGAGTCTCTGATACAGGTAGCAGATGCTAATGTGGTGGTTCTAGCTGGAACTCAGTACATTTTGAAAACTAACTACACAAAATTGTTTTAAGAAAGTGAACAGGTGACCTAGGGGGCAGCTCACACTCCTGATGACTTATCAGGCTCTGGGAAGCAATTCACAATTACATTCCCCAGGCTAATTCCCAGCACTGCCAGATTTTCAAAATAATTCCTGGTGCTCAAGAAATCAGTGATAAGACGAAGAAAGGTCTGTCAGCAGGGAACATGCTAAAACAGGCAAGTGCTCCTCTTGATAGACTTTCTTGGAAAGGAAAACTTTGCTGTTATTTAGCAATAAACCCATAATGCATGCAGGATATCTGTAGCTTTAGGTGTGGGTGTTCTGGGTGGGCAAACTTTGGGAGTTTTAACTTCTCTCAAAAGTGAAAGCTTTGGTCCATTGGCTGTCCAGAATGCTCTCACCAATGTTGCTGTGATGGGATCATCTGGGCTAGCTGCAGGAGCCCAAGGAAACTGCTCCCTCTCCGCAATATAAAATGGGGTTGGAGTGCCCTTAGGATAGAGAATAGAACAGAATGGGTTTTAATGAGTATTAAGAGGACTCATTATTGAGATAAATGCACCTTGGCAGATCCTATGAGTCTCTCTGTTTTTTTTCCCAGACAAAGGAAAACAGGCTGAGCTGCCAAAGTCTTGGCCTTAACTAAACAGTCAGGAGAGGGATCAGACCGCAGTAGTCTGAATGCACAGCAGTGCTGCTCAGGCACTGATGTCCCTCTTGCCTCCCGTGGAGTGTTTCTGTTTTGAAATGCTGTTGGAATGGATGCATGTGATTGGGTAGAAGTTGGCTGGTCAGACAATTCCTATATGTTACGCTATATATGATGACATACCTCTGATGAATGTATGTCTGCTGACTTCTGGCTTGGATGGGAGCCTCACACAGGAGCAGTGTTCTACTCTGCTGTGTCACTGTCACAGGTCCTGCTCAGCCAGCACAGACCTGGGTCTGTGGTGAGGGGGAGGTAGCCAGAAACTTAAGATTCCAAAACAATAGACGGACAATGAGCTAATTAAGAAAAAAGTTCTTCTGTCTACCCCTTAGGGTAACACCTAACACAGCTTTACATGATTCTGGGGTTTTATTTGAATAAAAAAATTCTTGTTTCTCAGGAGCAAAGCTGCTCAACTCTCCCTCATTCCAGCTGAGATAATGGCAATGCCTGGATTAGGTTAAGGGAAACTGTTTCTAGCAATAGATGATGATGATGGTGATAAATCTCAGTTTTGAAACTATTTTTGTTTGGTGAGAGGACTCCAGATTTTCATTGCCTCACTCCCCAGAGAAGGCTGCCTGTTCCTCAGGGCTCTGAAATTCGAATGTGTCTTTGCCTGATTGGAAGATCTCCCCTCTCACAACCTGACATAACCTCACAGGAGCCTTGTCACAGAAAAAAATCTGGTTCTTCAGGGGTCATAAATTGGGCTAATGTTTGAGTAAGTCCAAAAAATATGCCAAGTAACACTAATACATGCAGACTTCTATTGCACTTTTCATCAGAGCAGCCTGATTTTCTGCAGAAAGGATGCAAATATCTTCTGAAAATCAGGTGCCATTTAAGTGTTTCATGTTAAGCAGACAAAGAAGGAAACCATCAACCACCATTAAAAGGCTTGGACTTTGAGAGTGTGGCTTATGCAATTGTTAGGAAGCACAAAGAGCTAGCCCCTTTTTCCGCTGAATACTGACCTTCATTAAAGGATCAGATATTTCACATTCTGGAAACACTAGTGTTATGGTCTCCCAAGAGAAATAATCTCAGTGGTTAAGTAAGTATCAATACTTGTTAATCTTTAGTGAACTCAAATAAGGTTTATTGTACAAAATAGTTGCTATATTTAGTTCTAACATCCTGGTGAATGTAAACAAATACAAGGATCCCCAAGTTAAACCTGCATGAACCCAAGTTTTCCTTTGACACCATGGGACACCACTGACAACATTACCAAAAGAAGAACTTGACCTATAAAACTGGGAGTAAAGATGGAAATGTGGTCTGTTTGGTATTTGGAATCAAGCGGTTTCAGCAGCTAGAGAGAGACCATTCCTTGTCTCTGAAGTTGAAAAAGTATTTAGGAGAGGCTACATCTCTCCCAATACTATCTGAAGATTGGACACCTACAACAGGATAAAGCTTGCACAGTAGAACACTGAAATTAATTCACCCATGTATCTCTCAGTTCCTATTGCAGTCACTGGCCACCCGGGTCATGCACTGAAGTGATGGCAGAGACCAGTTCTGTTCTGCCAAAACCTCTACATGTGGTCAGCTGAATCCCACTCGAGGCTGCATTGACTAAACCCAGAAAGCATCTGTTGACTGGGAGTGTGGACATCCAATTCACATGTGGGCACCCACTTATGCAGCCCTAAATATCAGTGTCTTCACCTTGTACCCAAGGGACTTGTCCAACCTTCCTGTGTGGAGACACAAACATTCCTCCCTTACAGGACGTTTCAAAGCTGCCTGCAAGACATCCAGAGCTTCATATCTCCCTCTCGTGTTTTTAAAAGAAGGCCAGATGCCTAATGTAGATTAGACGTCTAATTTCTAGAAGTGTTAAGATAGGTGAGTATGCCAAAATAAATCACTGCAGCTCTGACCTGCACAGTCTGTCTCCGTTTATATATGATTCAACTGCAGCTGGAAAACTGCATTTGATTAATAGGTCTGTGTTGCCAGCAAGTTGTTGAGGAGCAGAATTGCTTCATTTTTAGTTGCTCTCCTCTGATCAGAAGGCTGGAGGCATGGGTTTATAGGGAGAATTAAAAGAATCATATCTATATGCATACAGCGGAAGAGGCAATTAAGAGGAGTTACGAAAAGCCAAACTTCAAGAGATTGTTAACACAGAAGGAGAACTGCAATTATTTGGTGTGATACCCAGGGTAAAGCTAGCAGCAAGAGGATTCAATTAAGACAGAGAAAATGTGAAATTTGGGCAGACCTTACCGGAAAATTTTCTGAGAAAGAGACCTATGGGGGTATGGAATAATTTGAAATCCCTCAAAAGAAAGATTTTAAGCCAGGCAAAACAGAACATCAGCAAATATTCTGGCGATAACTCTCACAAGAGTAAGAAAATTGCCTGGATGGTCTAACTGGTTTCTTCTCCATCTAAATTCTGTAATTTTCAGTTCTGCTTCCTGATGCATGATGGTTTCTCCAGTGCAAGTCCCTTTAATAATGACTAGTATTTTGTGGTTCATTTGTCTTTGGTGGATCAGTTATTACTTTTCTGCAGCAAATAGCCACACAGACACACAAAAATCAACGTTGCCCACAAAAGCACCTGCCTCGGCTGTCACTGCGTGGTCACACACAGTAACATCCCATCTAGACTCAACATTGCCTTCAGACCAGCCCTAGTCCCAGCTGACTCAGGGTATAACGGTACCCTGAATTTATACAGATGGGACACTGCAGGAGATACTCTTTTCCCTTGTTTAAATTTTTTCTAGTGCCTGATCATGACGGAGCAAAAGCTGTTGACGTATTGTCTGCTTACGGAGTGTTTGGCCCTTAAAAAGCTGTTCGTACCGGGATGCTCAAGAGTGGATCTGTCAGCAGGGAGTCTCTGTTGGAAAACTGGTAAAGAGATTCTCAGCGAATGAGAAAATCAAGCCAGAGAGATTCAGATGAAACACAATTCTTAACAATGAGATTTTCTGTGCAGCAGTTGCAACATAAACGGGGGACTTTCTAGGATCCCCCAATATGTGTAAGTAAAGAGATTGAGTTCTGAGGGACACCCCAAACTTTTTATGAATCTGGGTCCATTTCAGTAAATTCTTTTATCCAAAAAAGGCATAATTTTTGAAAGCATTTCACACTGAAATGTTTTTTCACATGAAATGTTTCAGCTCAGGAAATGCCAAAGCAATTCATGTCAGTATTTTTTTAAGAAATATTTTGACTTTTGTTTCAAAACATATTTTAATTTAAAAATTGACTACAGTGAAAAGGGGGAAAAAAGGTTAAACAAAAAAAATCTATTAATACTCTCAGGACATAAGAAGAAGTTTATTTTTAGAGTGAACAAATTCCTTCAAGTTGACCCTAAATGAAGTTGGTTGTTATGCTCTTTTTTGCCCAGCTGGAAATCCTGAACATATTTTCTAGTACACCTGCCCTGCATTTTCTCTTGGGTTTCTTCTAATCCACTGAATAGAAAAAAAAATTGAAAAAAACAACTGTCTCTGCAGTGGAATGTATTGCAGGGAGCAGTTGTGTCCTAGTTGGAGATGACAGTGCACCTCTCTCTTATCTCTATGACTAACCTTCAGACATTCAAATTGCCTCCAAAAGTATCAAAGATGTATGGACAGGATATTTTGTACAAGCCAGACTGCAGTAGATGGGTGACAAATACAGCACTCTGATTTAACAAAATATATCTACTTCACATTAATGGAGACTGCATAATTTTCCCATGAAGTTTGTATGCAAGCTTACTTCTCTAAGAGCTCTGGTTATATTTCAAATAATTTGTAACTTGACTATGCTAATTTTTGTTCAGTCAGGGAGAATATCATATATTTGATGCCCATTTTTTCTCCCTTGACCAACACTTTGACATTTCATGCGTTTTCAGACCAACACTAGAGTCTTAAAGCCAGATGAAAACTGCTGCTCAGCAGGTTCCTGATGGAGGGCACAGTCTCTGCATGAGCAACCACAAAGACAGCTTGGAGAACAGCCCAGGCTGGTTCATAGAGAACTCTGTCATGCGCACAGAGAAGATCTGAGTGCTGGACCTCCTACTCATGGACTATTAGATGTTGGCCCCAGGCTGGGTCCCAATGAGCTCCAGATCTCAGGATGATGCCATAATTCACCTTCTTACCCAACAGTCACCCAGCCCATGCAGGGTTGTGCCTGCTCTAGGGGTGTGATGGTCACAGAAACTTTGGTGTGTCAGTCACCCGATAATAACACTTTGATGTGCTACCATCACTCAAAATGTGACCCAGGGCATGGAGTTTCACATACACATAGGCACGAAAGGCACCAAGAGGCCTGTAAGCCACATCTGTCTGAGGATTCATATGGTCCTGGCCTCTGAAATTCAGTTACAAATGTCTGTAAGATGTGTGTAAGCCAAGGGCAAAGAAATCCTTTCAAGCTCAAGTTACATATGGTCATTCCAAATCCTAATTTTATGGCACAATTTGTTCTCTCTTTACTGAGGCTGTTCTCACACCCAAGTGTCCAGACAAAATACTTTTCAAGATGGTTGGAAAAAAGGAAAAAAAAATAAAAGGAAAAAGAAAAGAACATGACACTCAAATTTATCCAGCAGTGGTGGGAAGTAGACATCATGCAAGGACTCTATGCCGAAGGGAGGCTTTCGCCATGTCTCAAATGAGGACGTGTGGGACACAAGAAGAAGATCAAGGCTGATCCCAGCCAGTCCTGGCAGCTTGGCAGAGGCAACCCATTTCACAAAATGAGCCTTTTCTGCTGTGGTGCTCTGTGTGTTCTATAGGTCTGCTCCCTCCCACAGCAGTGAACTCTCTCGCTCCCTCGGCTCATCAGTGCAACCACACACATTCCTCTGCAGAACAAGGAGAGTGAGCTTCAGCTCTGCCTTTGAGGAGTCAAACTAGGCTCTTACTAAACACGGTGAGGGTTTTTAGTTTTCTTTTTTTTTTTTTTCCCTGTCTTTTTTTTTTTGTTATTGTTTAATTATCTATGTTAGGCTCTGCTGAGGGAGCAGAGTGGACTGCAGCTCTGTTCCATACACCAGGTGGCCTCAGTGGTATGTGCTTCAGTCCTGATGATCTCAAGGTGCAACTGCCTCTCCTGCTGATACCATTTTTGTTTGCCGTGATCTGAGCATGCTTACAGTACAGGGAAACGGAGCCAAGAATCATGCAACAGGATAAAAAACACAGAAGATAAAACAAATGCATGGATGGGATTGATATCACAAGGCATCTGTTAAACACACACAATCAATTGCCCATTTATATGAAACAGCTCTGCAGACAATGAATACTGCTGCGTTGTAGCTACCTGGAGGAGCAGAGAGTTGTTATCCTCTTGTCTTGGAATAAAGACCTTAAAAAATAAAAATCTCAGCAGTCAAGCATTTTGCATGTTACCACATAACAATTTATTCATTAAAGAGGCGATGCAGAAACTGGCAGATGACTGAGAATCTGGCTGCATGGGAAATTGCATGAGGTCTGAGTGAGAGGCTGATTGTTAGCATGGAGGGAAGCTACTGGTGGAATTTCTCATCTCACTGAACTGATTTCGTATGTACATAGAGCAGGAGTAAACTGATGAAACCTGCTTGTGACATGAAGTTAGAGAACGCTACCAATGCAATGGAAAATTGTGAGTCAGAAATTTAGCAAGGTTCAGTAGTACAAAATGTAGGTTCTCCACCTATGGTGGCTGTCATCTGACTAAATGTAAGTTTCTATGGAGGAGTTACTCACTGTGAATTCTCTGTGATGTTAGTTGTGACAAAAGCACTTTAAACATACTATCCATGTCTTTCTAAAATAGATACCTAAGATACAGCTAAAGGACTTTATACTAACTGTAGCTATCACTCACTCTTGAGGATTAGGACAGGAGTCTGGGTCAGCTGCAGACGTATGAACTGCGCTCATCTGGATATGGCAAAATGAATCACATCTGGCTTTAGAAGAAAATAATATAATAAAATTTCTGCAAGCTGGTAGTATCCAAGGGGAGGGAGGGAGGAAGGAAGGGCGGCTTGTGCCCTACAGGCATGGAGACCTCTGATCTGTCACTGCACAGGAAAAAACCAAATATGAGAAGGTAAACTATGATCCTGGGGTTGTTCAGTGAATGTATTTCCTGAATTGAAAGTCTTGATATAAGACAGAAATGAACAGTGCCTGGATTTCCAACTGGAGGAAGTGCTAAGAGTAGATGTGATGATGATCAGGCAGTGACCACCACTTCAGACAAGACTAAGGTACTTTGGCCAGTTGGCACACGGAGGGCTTGTGTGCTTGAGACCCAATTCCAAATGAACTGGTGGATGTGATAAAACCAAAGTGTCTTTGGAAAGCCTGAGTGGAGTTCATCAGTGTGGACAACCTTGATGGAGAGAGGTGTCTCTCACCGGGCATTCACTGCTGGACCACAGGGAAGGGAAGGGACGGGAAGGGACGGGAAGGGCAGGGACGGGACGGGAAGGGAAGGGAAGGGAAGGGNNNGGAAGGGAAGGGAAGGGAAGGGAAGGGAAGGGAAGGGAAGGGAAGGGAAGGGAAGGGAAGGGAAAGACACACTGTGGGGCTTTTCAGATACAGTCCAAGGTCTCTTTGAGAAGATTAGCCCTCAGGCCGTGAAACACCCTTCACATTGTCCCTTTCTTTTCTCAGTATTATTGAAGCTGGTGTCATGTTTTCACTCTTTTTTTCTTGATCTGTCTCCCCAGATATCATGCTAGCTGCATCTCTCCTAAGTATTTTTTTTCACCTGCCATGATCTGGTCAAATGATGCCCCAAACCCCAAGCTTTTCCCACTCCTTGTAAGCTTTGCCAAGGACTGTTAAAAAAGCTTTCAACCTCCTGCTCTGACTGCATGGTGATTAAATGGGTCCAGCCTGGGCCAGGGCGCAGTGTCAGATCTATAGCTTGACTTTTCTCCTCTTTTTTCCACCTCCCTCTTTATTCTTTCAGAAATGGGAGAGGAACTTGAATGCTGACCAATAAAAGGAGCCATCAGGACTGCAACGGCTTGCCAGGATGGAGGGATACATGACTGGAGAGACAAAAAAATCACAGAAAGATCTGAGAGGGGGAAGGAATCGGGAATTAAAAAGCCAAACACCTAGAATTAAACCACCAGTCAATAGAGATTAATTGCAAGGGCAACAAAGGCAGAGCTATGCAATACCTGAAGTATTCTTTAATAGCAGGACGAAAACTCTGCTTTTAGAAACTGGTTAGTGGCCAGATAAGTTGGTCAAAAGATGTGAAACAATTTGAAACTCCGTATGCCTAAATTTTTTAAAGGAAAAACACACCTCTCCACTCTACTAGAGCCCCTTACATGTTGCCCAAAGGGTGACATGATAGAGGGCAGGTGGAAGGACTGCCTGAGGGCATCCCTCACTCACCCTTCATCTGTGACCAGGAGCCATGTAAGCCACCAAAGAGCAAATGGTTGGCTTCTAATGGGGCAAGGTTGAAGAAGGGTTTGGCAAAAAATGAATGAATATGTCTTATAAGAAAGCAGTGGACTATAGAAAAGGAAAGAGGCATGGTCTGAAGTTGACAAAGTTATTTAGGGAAGGTGGTAAGGTATCTTGGTGAGCTTAAGTACAGCCATGAAGCTGAAGAGCTAGACCAGGGACCACAGCAAAGGCCTGATAAGGACACAGTGGGTCAGATACTGGGCAACAGGGAGAAACATTTTTTTATTATTGTAAACAAAGACATTTTTTCCCTCCTACAATGCTTAATTGATCTCTGGAACTCACTACTATAAAGTATTACTGGGCATGCAATTTAACAGGAAGAAGATATAGTTGGGAATACTCTGAGTTATCTCGCAGAGGATAGTTGTGTAATGGAAATACAATGTAATGTAAATTCTTATGCTTTAGGGTATAAAATCATTAACTGCTGACAGGCTTAGATGGCAAAATTAGTCCATAGTTGCTCAAAGGGGATTCTTGTGTCTTCCTCCGAGGAACTCTTGGAAGGAAGATACTGGATTAAAAGCATTGCTCATTGGATGCAACTCCCGTCTTCCTATATCTTAGCAAATCTTTTCCACATATGACTCATATGGTATGGAAAAAATTCATATCTCCTGCAGGTTATATGCATTTCAATAAGAACAGAAGTTTAATTTCTATGAATGGCATTCTTGGGAAAAGGGTAAAGATCCAAACAAAAGCAGAAAGCTGTAGCATGCTGGCTGTTTTGCAGGCTAGCCTACCTGCAGGCAACTAATGGAAGTGCAGTGGTTGATAGTCAATGAACATCTCCTGCAAAAATGCTGCCTTAATTATTGGGCCCCCTGAGACTTCCTCCGCTGAGGCCTATTTGGCTATGTAACATATGTCCAGATTTACAGTAGACAGAATAGCTTTTCTGTCCTTTCCTTTTCCTTTTTTTTTTTTTTTAATTTGAAAAATCTATATTTAAGGACTATAAAACCCAGCATACAAGGTAATATTAAGGAAACTGATTTAGAGACAGATACATCTCAAGGATCATCAGGCATCCGACTTCTCTGGGGGTGTTAGGTCTCTGGTACCTGAGCTTTTAGGTGCCTCAGATGGTACACATGCACAGCAAAGATGAAGAGAGCCACATTTGATTAACCTTTGGGATTCCTATAGCTTAAGGAAAGGAAGTAGGCTCTTGAGACCTCAGCTGGTATCTTTGACAAGAGCTCCTGAATTCTGTGGCTGTGCCAATAAATAGTGATAGTAAAATATCTGAGGAGGAGAAGAATAATTATTCTTCAGGATAGTAGGAACATATGATGGAATTCCCCGTCCTCTGATAAACTTATCTACAAACAAGTGATCAAATTGAAATACTTTTGGTTCATAAGCAGCTAATCTGCAAAGAAATCTCTCCCTTGTTCCTTCCATCGCCTTCACAACATTATTTTCATTTCTATCTAGATTTTTTTTTGCTTGTTAGTCTGTGGCCTCTCCCTAAGGATATAACTGCAGATGGATGAATTATTTTATTTTATTAAATATTATTCTTGGCTTTTTGGAGATGTTTTTTGTTTTGCTTTAATGATTATTCCTCCTGGTGTTATTTCAGTTTTCAATTACAACTTGCGTGTGTATGTGTCTGGTACACTACCATTTTGTAAATAGATGTGTGCACTTATTGTTAATTGATTCCCCAAATAAACCCAAATGCTTGCATTGAAATAATGTATTATATTTCTTGCATGCCACTGAGCTGGATGCCTTCCAGTTTGGCATCTATCGCTGCTCTGGGGGTGGGCATCTATCTCTCCCTCCCATTACCCCTGGAGTGAGCAGAGATGTTCATGTCAATTTTATCTGCAGACCTCATAGCACTGGCTGACTAGCACCTGAATAAAGGTGGCCAAAGTTGCACTTCTAAGCGTATATTTAGGCATCTACATAAATGATTGCTTTTTTTTTTGAAAAAAAAAACAAACCAACCCACTGAACTCTCAGCAGCCTTCACAGGCTTCAGTGAGGGTTTTCTTCCCTAAACTCAGACCATTATGAAGGATATTTTTCAAAAGCAGCCCTTGTTGGCCTATATCTTGTCCCGCCGAAACCAATGCCTGCTTGAGAGTTATCTTGGAAATGAGAATTAATTCACAATTGGTCCTTTAGGCATTTTTTTGCAGTCCTATATTTTTTCAGACTTTAGCTAGAAAACAGAGCTGATGTCCCTGATGACGGGACTGTGTACTTCAGCAGGTTTCAGCAGGTCATCTTGTTCCTCTTTATGCCAAAGAAGAAAGATAATCTCCTTTCAACTGTGATTCATCCTACATATTACAGACATCTATCTTAGGAAAAGATGAATCATTTCCTGGAGGTGCTTCTTTCTATCTCTGTGTCTCTGTCTCTGCCTAGAAAACCTAGAAAAAAGCTTTAGCAAGACTATAAATTGTAGATAGCTAAAATGGGGGAGATGAATCCCACTCTGCAAGGAGAATCAATGACTGCTGATTCATTGAATCTTAACTTTTAAACGCTGTCAGCATTTCTGTGTTGACAGCAAAAGTCTTTTTGTTTGGGTTTTTCTACAGGTAACTAATTAAGGCCATTTTTAACGCAGATCTGAAGAAAACATTGAACTGGTCCGCAGTGCTGGCACCTATATGGACATCTGTGATGGGATTCAGTTACTCAGTCACAGGTACCTTAGTGTTGTTTTAGACACTGAGGGGTTTGATGTCTGGTCTCCAAATGCCAAAATGAGTCAAGTCTGCCATAAGGTTGGCTTCATGTCTGGCAGCCCCAAGAGGATAACTCAAATACAAGCATGTTGTTGGATCAAGCGCCCAGTAAAATGCCTTCAAAGAAAAGGAAGCAGAACGTGGAGAGGTGGCATGTCCTTCCCTGGGCTGGATCCTCATTAGCCATTGGGCTGTCAATGGGTGCTTCAGCCCTGCTTCTGCTTCATGGTGTTGCCTCCCACCCCGGTCAGTGTTACTCCTCAGGGATTCGACTTCTGATGGCTATTTGGTAAAATAAAATTACGCTTACTGCTTACAGATTCAAAAAAAAAAGTTCATCTTGCTAGAAAGACTCATCCACACTACTATTTAGCCAGTGGGAAGAGTAGTGTGAAACAGAGCAAACCACCCGATTCATAAGTGTTTGGAGTTCACCTGCGCTGAAGAAACCCGAGCTTGCTCCCACCACAGGGTACATCTCATCTGCACAGCTCCTGCCATCATGCAAAGGCGGCAGCTGAGGTCCTGGAAGCAGAATCGCGCAGTGGCCTGGGCTGATCAACCTGCCAATTAGCCTGACCTTTCAGCGGGATTAATTATCACTGAGCTGATACAGCACAACTGCTTTTGGCTGCAGTACTGTCTTGGTTGGGACCTCTGTGTGGCGTTGTGTTATATATTGCAGTCAAGGCCGGACTCAGCAAGGAGAATGTTTTGATGGCGATTGCATAATTGTGTGTGTTGACAACAGTGGCTAAACAACTGGAAGTGGGTATGAAAAGCACACGTAGCAGCTTGCTATAAATAAACTATGAATTTCTGTGGAACTCTTCCTGGTTTAACAAGCATGATTTCAGTCTGTGGAGTATAATATCATCCCTTAAGCACCTGAGAACGCATAGAATAGCTTTAAAGCTGGTAGGCCTTCATAGCAAAGTACAGCACAACATCCAAAGATTATTGAGCTTTAATACAAAGTCAAAGAGTATCTTTAAGATACCTCAGTATTACCTGGTTATCTATTGCCAAAGTTGAAGCCACCATCTTGTCACCATCTGGCCTAGCATAGGAATATTTTAGAATTGGAGACACATAAACACTAAAAAAAACAGGCTCCTACAAGAAGTTGATGAAGGAAGTAATTTATCTTACTCCAGTCCTGGTCATTCCTCAGCCACAAAATGCAGTACACAAATGTTAAGCATTCTGGTATTGCTCAGTGTGCGCAAGTTTTCTGATGTGATCATCTGGAGAGGAGCTAGTGCCCTTCTGAACGACACTTTCTCTACAGATGGGAAAGCACCATAAGGATCGCTGCATCAGAAAAGCCCAACCATCTATTTACTTTCCTGTCCTGCCTCCAGAAGAGTCAGAAGAAATTATTTTTGAAAGTTGCAGCTAGGAGTTTAACACCTCCCAACATGAGAGACCTCTTCCTAGTCCCCATTAATGTATGTTAATGATGCTAATTACATTATACGGGGAGACAAACCTAATTTGAGTTGTGTTTTTCCCTAGAACTCCTCCTTATTTAGTGGCTGACATGTATCGAAAGGTTAACCATTGGTCTTTATGATCTTAAAAGTCTCTTCCAACCAAACCAACTCTATGATTCTCTGATTCTATAAGGTCAATCAAAAACCAAGACACAACTACAAAACCCTCACTGGGGCTATATTTGCAGCGAGGGTACTCATGTGCTAAGGTGATTTGAGTTCACCACTGTACTCCTACAGGTGGACAAGTCTAGTATTTTGCAGTGACTTTGGGTTTTCTGGCCATATCGTTACAGCTAGGTTCAGGTGGTCATCCTGATACCCTGTCCCTGCTCCTGACTGCCATGAATCAGGTCCAACACACCAAAATAGCCCCTGCTATAAAGCCAGCTCCTGTCACACCATGCCGGTGGGATGATGCATAACTATCTGCAGAGGCTGGCAGCTAATCTTCAGGGGACACCTTAAGAAATCCCCTTGGATTTATTCTAGTGTCCACATCTGAAACCAAAATAAGTAACCTGGTGCAAAACCACCAGTGATGTAGAGCTCTGTATATTTTCTTAGTTGGCAAACATAAGCATTTGCTCCATGCCAGTTTGAGAAGCATTTTTGTAGTCAGACTTTTTGCAGTGTTTTCCTTTTGAATACTGGTAAAGGTCACATTGGTCTTGGCTACTCATTTATTTCCTTTCTCTCATTGAATTTTTAACAATAACAGGCGTTCATCCAAAGCTCTGGGCTCCTCTACATTGCATTAAAATGCACAATGTCATTTGCTTTCAGTAAATATATTCAAATGGGCTGCTTTCAAAACCATAAATGACTCACCATACAATCAATCATAATTGCAGGACTCTGAATTTCTCCTCTACATGTTGTCCTCTAATGCCCAGAAGGAACACATGATGTAACTCTTAAAAAAAAAAACTGGTTAGGGAAAAGAAATTATGTGTGATCATCTTTATTCTCTAAGGAAAACTTGGTAAGTTAAATACAGGACCAGTTTTGGCTGGAAAGTGAGACAGATACATGTAAATTTTATGTTACCACTCAGATCTCCGAGAGTTACAGCACTTAAGAAAACTTATCTCTCTAATCAATTATTAAGTTTCAAAATGGAACATGTGCTTCTTTCTTACTAATTTCCCATCAACCTCCTCCACGATATTAAACATGCATATTCACATGCTAAAAATCTGCTCTTTAAAACACTACATGGTCAAAGCTTCCAATCAGAAAGAAATGATCAAGGCATCCTCTTATAGGATATAAAGACTTATGCCAAAGAAATGGCTAACTAAAGTTATCCAAAAGATTTTTTAATTGTAATCTCATTTTCCTCACAATGTTGAGCTGTTAAAAAAAAAAAAAAAAAAAGAAAAAGAAAAGAAAATACTAGGAATCTGATTAGTCCTGATAGACAACAGTGAAACTACTGCCTTCCCCCTGTGCTCTTGGTAAGGGCAGGCATAGGTTTATTACTAAATCATGGATATGAGAGGTAGAAGAGATCTATTAGGAAATCCTGGCTTCTCTTTTATAAGCGTAGAAATGTTCCCTCCAACATACTTTCTGAGGCTCCGTCCGGTCAAGCATTAAATGTCTCAAAACAGCGAGGCTCCAGTCACTTCCCTTGAGAGACAATTTTATTACCTAATAGATCTCAGTGTGAGGGACTGAGTTCCAAACTAAATTTTACTTTTCATGTTGCTAGAGAGTTACTCTGTCTCGGGAACGACTGCCTTAAACCTCTTGCCCTTTATCTTGTGATAAATCCGCCCTGTGTTCATACACCTTTGAACCGAGTGTTCGACTCCCGGTTTACTGTCTTTGCTACTTGAATCCACACACTCGTCCTCAAGGCTGATTTAAGTTACTATCAACTTTATTTAACCTGCTGGTGCTTGATGGGTATGTTCAATGGAATGGTTAAATTCCCAACAGTCAACCCTGTTCTACAGGAAAGCTTATAAGAAATCAGCAGCAAATATTGTTAAAGATGAAGAAATATGGTGAGATTGTGTCCGCAGACCCCAGTTGTAGATGTTCCTGAGGATAAAATAAACAAGTGCAATACATATCAACTTTCCCCTCTGCCTTTTTTCATACATCACTTGTCTTCTTTGGGTCTCATCCAAAGACCTCTGAACTAAATGGAAAACTTTCACCGACTTCGCTAAGCTTTGGGTCAGCCCCAGAAGGGCAGCAATTGTGCCTTCCCAAAGTGTACGGCTGTGATTCAGCGAGATACTTAAGCACACAACTGCATTCAGTATTGGAGTTATCTCAGGGCCTTCAGCGACATTTTTCACACTAAATAAGAATGTGTTTAACCACCCTGCTGATTCTTCATATTTAATACAGAGTGGGCCCTGTGGAATGCCAAACATAATATTTTTAATACTATGGATTTTGCCTATATCAGATGTGTTGAAGCTAAATTTTACATGACAATAATTCAAAACACAAACCAATTACTCTGCTGGTATGGCCTCTTGTATTTACACTGCTCAAAAATCTGTCCCTTGACTTTGTAACAGCTTGCTAATATGTGTTTCTTTCACTAACCTGTCTCAGAACATCATACAAAAGAAAATTCAAACAGAAATATAAACTTCATAACCTATGATATATGTGGAGTATATCCAGTGAAAACATTTTTGATAGAACAATTTCATGTTTAAAATGAAGGCTCATTGAAACTAGAATATTTTGTAGGAACTTGACTATTTCAATGAAATTTTCTATGGGAAAAATGTCTCAGTAAATTATTTTGATTTTCTTATTTGTGCCACTAATGTAGAAATGATTTGTTTTGACAAAACAAAAAAATACATTTTTGAGTTTACCATATTGTTTTCTTTTGACTTATAACAACTACTGATTTCATCGTGTAGTTTAATATAGTGTATTATATTCAATATTTATTTAGAATGCTTTGCAACATTATAACAACGAGGCATTTCTACTTTTCCAAAATAGTACATCAATATTTCTTCATGAGGATTTTTAACGTTTCTGTTCTCTGAAAGTTTCTCTTTAAAAGTTTCAAATTTTTTTGCTCAGCTCAGTCTGGAAACACTATTTCAACATGTTCACAGCACTCACAAAAGTTCAATTTTCTGGTCACTTGTAGTAACAACTCAATTATATGTATTTGCTGGTCAAAACAGCCACAGATAAAGCCAATTACAGTGAAATTTTTGTACATTAGGTCCACATTCTCAGCTATGTACAGTTACAATTTGACCTTCCTTTGCCATGCATATCTTCATGACTAAATCTGAATCTGCAATTTCAATCATGAGTTAAACGTCAATGAAAACTAGATGAATTTTAGAAAAAACATGCCAAGTCAGCAAAATTATATTTTACACATAAACATGAGTAATCATGGTAAGCTGCAGGCGGAGGAGAATCCAACTACCTAGAGCTCCTGGCTGGAGACCAGCTGCTCCTCATTCTGAACTGCTTGCTCACCCCAAAACCTGCTGGTTGAAGCACAAGAGTCATTAGAAATCCTGCTCCGGGATTCCACATTGTAGTGAATGGTAGTGAGCCACACATGGCCACGTTTTGTTTATGACAGATGGCTCTTCCCAAAAATATGATGTGCGAGATTGTGCTGACTTGGACAGTTCTGCATAAACTGTGGGGGATTGACAGGGTGTAATATACTTTTTCTGTTTACTTAAAGTCTAGAAGAGAATGGGCCAAACCCAGCGAAGAACAGCCTGTTTCAAAGATAATACGGTTGGAAAATGTTGTTTCTCACAGAGATCATCTCTCTATAATAAGCTTCACGGTGATCCTGTATGGTGGGGGAAAAACTATGCAGATTGGGAAAAGAGTCAATCACATGATTTTCATTTGTGTGTTATCATGGAAATGTCTGTGAGAGGAAAAGGGAACTTCTGCTCATCTCCACAGCTCAGCATAAGGCCAGCCTAGCTGGAAGGAACCTACCTTGTGGCCTAGAAACTACTCATAGGAGCCATGTGAAATTCAAATGTAAGAAGAAGAATTTGTCAGTGATGAACAGGCACCCTTGGAGAGGCTGAGTTGATGGACAATTTACAAAAGTCAGCTGGGAATTGGACCAAACAAAACACACACACAACCTTGCTTGAATGACAGTTTGGAAGAGCCACGCTGAATTTCCCGGCAAGCTGGGAGGTTGTAGCTCAAACGAGATTTGCTCTACCTTTGTTTTTTTTCCAAACTTTGTTGAATGTTTGCTAAATGGAGAATGCATGCGTAATATAGGGTTAACCAACACTCTTCTCCTAAAGCCTGAGGATTATAATTCATCATGAGATTTTTGGGATATTCTTATGGTCCTCAATCAGTATAGATTAGTGTAGGTCTGGCGAGGTTAATGTGGCTGAACTGATTTGTGCCAGCTGAAGATCAGGTTCTGTTTTAAATGTTTTACTGAAAAAGGAGAAATTAATTGTTTTGCCCCAGATTTTTCCAGATGTTCTGGACTGGAACCTGCTACTGAAATGGGATCTCTCATCCCCTTTGGCTTTTCAGATTACACAGCAGACAGACAGACAGACAGACAGAGCGAGCACAGAGGGCATTTTGGTTGTGGCTTCTATTTTTGTCACTTCCTCTGAACTGTGTAAACCTTCCATGACTAAAACGTCTCTCTTTGGCACGGGGGAATCACGTTTATTGGGATGATATAACTAGAGTTGCGTGGGAAGCATTTTTTTCCTAGACTAAGAAACTGATATTAAAAAAACCCGCACTCATTACATTCCAAGTTGAGAT
>JAOXNO010000020.1:4921426-4934762 GCA_028565335.1 Limnodromus scolopaceus
CATCCTGAGAATGAGCAGTTTTCTCCACAATATGCTGTTAATTTCAGAGAGTTAGCAGAGGGCTAGCTTAGATGTAAAATTATAGAACACAAAATTGGTTTGATTTTACTTCAAACCGGGACAATAGCCAAATCCTGACACTCTATTTGGGGAATGGGTACAATGCCTGGCTGTTTCTACAGTTCTGTGGGCTGGGGTTTCTTTTGGACAAAGTTAAATCTTTTTACTTGACTGAAACATTTTGGATGTGCTTAACACCACACTGCTAAAGCAAAACACATAGATGTAACCAATCCATTTATTTAAGAACAGCACTGAAAAATAAAACAAACATAAGCCCCAAACCTATCTGCAATGTATATTCAAAACTTGTAAAAGGAACCGACAAGTTTTTATGAACACACTTATATATATGTGTTTATTTACGTTTTATTCTCATGGAATGTATTTATGTAAGAACATAGGAAATGGCCTCTACCTTTCAATTTACAATGTGGTTCAGCATAATCACATGCTTTGTCATGGATAAGAACCCACTACTCCCAATGGAGCTGCCAGCAAGATGATATAGGAAAGAACATTGCTGAAGATCACAGTTTTAGTTTTCAAAGGGAAAGGCAAGGGGAGGCAAAGGGAAAAAAAAAAGGCCACATAGAGTGATATCAGCTGACAAAAGGATAAATGACAGGTCTGAAAATTCAGATAAATCATCATCAACTAGGGGCACTCTGAGCAGTGTCTCCACAGAATCTGTCCTATGCTTGGGGCTACCGGATGTTTTCATCAGTAATCTAGAATTAGATATAAAGTCACCGCTGATAGAATTTGCAGCTGATGAAGATTAGTAGAAGTATAAATAACTGCAGGGACAGTGTAAGCTAGATCACTTGTGAAGCTTAGCTTATTCAGGCAAAACATGTTTGAATACAGCCAAATGCAATGCAGTCCATGCAGGGACACAGAATGAGTACTTTGTTCCTATCACACAGTTATAAAATTTCATACGTAGGAAAGGGACAACCTTCCTGCAGGCAAGGGATGTGAGGGATGTTTATATGGGAGAGGTTGTGATGGGTAACTCAACCTGAGCTCCACGTCCTGCTGAGCCACTCAGCATTCCTGGCTGTTCCAGGACACATCCCTGAATGGAGAGAGGTGACTTCTGCGAGTGGCAGGAGGAATGTCCCAACAGAGGTGGCTGACCTTGGTCCAAGGGGTAGCTTTCAGCCTCCCATCACCATTATTAGTGCTGTGTCACGTAAAGCCTATTGTAGTCCAGATAAGAGCTGGGAAATGAGAACTAGGGAGCTCAAGCCAAAGAAGCCGTGCTCTCATAGTAATACATTTGAAAATATTTTAATTAAAATCTTGATTAAACTATGTAGTCAGTGAATAAAGAATGTGACATAAATATGACGTGATGAATTTCTAAATGGATGAGTATGAATTATATTGCTTAGAAGATGCAGATGGCACAGTTTTCAAAGGATTAAAATCTCTGCTATAGGGAATAGTAAGGAGCCCAGCCTGCTTGGAACTGAGTTTTACCCAAGTGCCTGGGATCCAGAGACCAAATTTTCAGGAAATATCTTGGCGCAGTCATGAACTTCTGTCTAACCATGAGTTCAGGGCAGGACATCTCCTCTAAGAGTTGAACATCCCTAGAGGTGTTTAATGCCAGGCTGGATGGGGCTTTGAGCAACCTGGTCTGGTGGGAGGTGTCCTGCCCATGGCAGGGGGGTTGGAACTAGATGATTTTTAAGGTCCCTTCCAACCCAAACCATTCTGTGATTCTATGAATGTTAATTTAGATCTAGATAAGGCAAGCAAATCTACCTGACTTGTTATTAGTAGCCACGCTTATTACACGTCCCCTGCTTACTCAAGACTTCAATTCATTTCTTGTTTCTGCAACATCCCACTTCCGACTTATTTTCACCTGTTTTTCCTTTACTGGCATTTATCAGCTAAACTTACCTGAAGGCACAATCCACACTACTACAGAATAATTACGTCTATGGTTGTTAGTCTGCCAAGCTAAGATGCATCTAAATCTATATGTATGTATATATGCTATGTGTATATATACTCCATATACAGTCCTTCAGGGGCTTTAATGTTAAAAGTCATAGTCCTTATATTCATACTCCCACTTCAATAGAATCTGTTTGCAGCCCTGCACCTGGGTACAAAATCAAGGTGAGTGAAATAGTAATGTTACATGCATCCCAGTTTGCTTTCTTTCAACAATGTAAAAAAAAAAATATGGAGAAATCTCAGAAAAGAGCCAGACAAGGACAGGAGGAAATTCCTGAGAATGAGAGACTTTCAAACTCACTCTGTTTACTTGGGCAAGGAAAAGATGGAGAGGTAATTTGACTACTGGAGAAATATTTGTATGGAGCGAAGAACCCGTTTGGAAAAGGGCTTTTTAATCAGACAGAGGAAGGCATGAGAAAGACCAGTGTGATTTAGAGTGAGATTAACTTTTTGCTGAGGAGGATTACAAGCCAGAACAAACTGCTAAGGAAAGCAGCAGGTTCTCTGTTTCTCCCTTCTTGTAAATCAAGGCCGGGTGTCTCTCTGGAAGAGAATTTTCACTGAACATCAATTACTAGGATCAATCCTGAGGGCAGCTGGGTGAAAATTAATAACCTGTGACACAGGTGATCTAAGCAAGATGATCCTTTGGCCTTAATATCCCTGCATCTTGGGGATGGTGAAGAGCAGAGCTCTATATAGCAACGGAAACATAAGCAGAGTGTAAATACTGGAGGGGCAGAGCAATTAGGTCCAAGCAGCTAGGATGAGGAGTGCCATATCACTCATTTTCTATACCTAAATGTCAGCTGGATGTTAAGTGGGTGTTTTGGGACCATGAGGATGGCATAAAGCCTTTGTACACAGGATTGATGCACATAAGAGTTACTGCATTACTCAACTCCTTTTATGAGCTCTCTTTCCTGTACCTTGAGCTCTGGGGAAGGGATGTGCTCTGCCCAAAAAAGAATTACATACAGCAAGGACAAGGTGCTGTGCAGGTACCTTGCAGCCCTGATAATTCCAGGGTATTTCATGAGTGGAAGAAGCTATTCTACCATGCCTTCTCTCAGCTCATGGTTTATTGCAAATATTGATGTTTTACGACACGGATGTTTTATTGTTGAATTTTCTGCTGGGCTGTTACTCGATTTCAGTAATGAATTCCAGCCTGCATATTTATTTATTTATTTACTTATTATAAGGAGAGCTAACAAGTTTCACAAGAATTATGTGTCATAGGGAGGTATCTTAGCTAATTCAAAGAAGTAAATTGCAAGAGCAGGAAACCTCAGCACGTGAATTGAATTTTTGTGAGAGACACACAAAGAGCAGTATGTTCTCCTTGTGGAAGAGGTCTCTACTGAGATAAAGAGCTGCTGCACCAGGCGATGCACTTTGTTGCAAACTACCAACAGTATTACTGCACTAGAGCAATTTTTAGTGAGAGAAAACATTGCTGATATCTTCTGAGAATAATTGACCTTTCTTCTTGCAAAATGAAAGTCAAACAATGTGCAAGGGAACACTTCCTTCCCCATCCATTGCTAGACATGGTGCTCCCAGGAACATCTCTGCTTCCAGAACTGATTTCTCAGAGTTCAAATGTGGAGACCAAACCCTGCTGCAACTCCAATGCCCCAGTTCTTCCTGGACACGATATTCATGTAACCCAAAACTTACATCCCTGCAGCATGATTTCCCTGTCAGTGCTTTCTCACACACTAAAAAAGCCTTGAATGACTAGCTATAACAGCACCACCTCCTAAAAAGCATCATATTATCGTCTTTCTTGACTCCACACTGTGTGTTCCCCACTTGTACAAGTAAGAGTTTGTACTGGTTTGCAGAGTCATCCAGTATCGTACTTCTGACATTGACCAATGCTAGATATCCTCTGGATGGTAAAAAATAGTCTTCACAGACCTTGGAGGCACTGATGTGGTACTACACCAGCTGACACCAGCTGTTGATAACCTAACCTTGTAATTTTTATTTTCGTTAATGTGCACCGGCTGCAACACTTACTGTCACATGACATATACAATTGTCTAATCTCTGTATTTTCCCCAAAATCAGAAATTTTTCTCAATACCAATCTATGATACTACAAATTAATTGTATCGGGCATAAGGATATTTGCTTTGTTCCTTTAAAATACATGAACACAAGCACTCAGAGGACTACATAAGGTGTAGATGAACAATTTAATTTAGAAATATTGTTGCAGTACATATATTTGTGAGAGACCTTTTGTTTATTCAGTTAAATCAGGAAAAATAACTGTCTATCCTCATTTTTATCTTTAGAAGCAGTACAGTATATGCCAAATCAAACACGTAACTCATCCATCTTTAATAGCTTTCTTTGTGCCATATAACTGCACAGCAGCTGCTTTGTCAAATGACCAAGAAATTAGAGTTTGGCAAAACAGTGGTTTTCATCAGCATATGACCTTAAGATAACATTTACATTTCAGGAGATGCTGTTCCAGTCAGAACAGAACTGCGGGGCAAACTCACATGTCTGGATACTCATGGAGGCATCCAACAGAAAAGCTAATAAATGCACCAGATTAGTACAGTTTTATTTTCCATAAATCTGGGACATGTTCAGCAATGTCAAACTAGTTCCTGTGCCTTTAAATGAATAAATAAACCCAAGCTTGCTCGGAAGCTCAGAAGTGAGGTGGAATTCATTTAGCTTATTACCATTTAAATGATAGATGGACAGGGTAAACTCTTTTCTTTTGAGGCAGGGGACGGACAATGTGGAGATGGGAGCAGTGGTATTGCACAGACGCGGGCTCCCAGGCTTAGATGATTGGATTCAGATGTTTCCAAGGAAATTATTTGCTCCAAAAGGGCTCTTTGGTTACTAACAGGTATAGCAATCACATTCAAAATGTTTTTACTTACAGTCAGGCTCCTATAGCTTCAGTCACGTAGGATTTACTGGAGGGTTTATCCTTGGGCTGCTCTGTTGAGTGCAGAGAATTCAGGTGGGTGTTTTCAGAGGGTTAGGCTGCCAAGACATACAAAGTAAAAAACAACATGTTTAGAGGAGAAATATTTTGCCTTTGCCATTTTGGCTATAATTTACTGCCTGCTTTTCCAGTAGGTCATTATTTGTCTTTCCTATATTGCAGAGAAATTCAAAGGGGACAGAAGAAGAAGGTAGGTTTTTTGTTTGTTCATTCATTGCATTAAAAAAGGATGTCCCTGTGTATTTCACAAAAAGAAAGTAAGATCTTCACCCTTAGCCCAGGATGACTGAGAAAGCAACATCGCAGTTTTTGTAAATTAATTCAGTTCTTTGTCATCAAGATTCATTGAGGAGAAGGAATAAAAGTTAATTTATTTGTAGTTGTCATATTTAAAAGAAAAAAAAAGGAGGAAAGAATAGGAGATTTCACTTAGAATCACAGAATCACAGAATATGGGGTTGGAAGGGACCTCTGGAGATCACCTAGTCCAACCTCCTGCCAGAGCAGGTCCACCCAGAGCAGGTCCCACAGGAATGTGTCCAGGGGGGTTTTGAATGTCTCCAGAGAAGGAGACTCCACCACCTCTCTGGGCAGCCTCTGCCAGGGCTCTGCCACCCTCAAAGTAAAGAAGTTCCTCCTCATGTTTAGGTGGAACTTCTTATATTCAAGTTTGTGCCCATTTCCTCTTGTCCTGTCCCTGGGCACCACCGAAAAAAGGCTGTGACGCTTATGCTGCAAAGTCACAAATGGCTTGCTTGATCTCCAATTTTCTTGTAACCTTGAAGGTCAATGTAAACTCATCAGAAGTTTTCTGAACACTCACAGGTCTCTTCTCACCAGTTTCCAGGGAACTGACCCAAGACCTATGGATAGCCTGTGTGTATACAGGGCTGTGAGAACATTTTGATCTCAGTGTCAGACACAAGTGGTGGCATGAGGAGCAGGGTGGAAGTAGTTATAGGAATAGGTCACACATAAGTCTATACAACTTTTCTTTGTAACAAAAGAGCTCTTTAACAAATTGTCATACATGGGTGTTTTCTCAATCCAGCCAGTGTCTGTGGCATCCTGAGTGGTGACAAACACTGGATCAGGTCTGCCAGGCTCTTGGACAAGTCTTTTCCTGCCCTTTACATCTGAAGCCTGATGTTCTGCCTAGAAGTGTTTTTTTCTGCAGAACTCTTTCTTGCCGGGTCTTTCACACCTGCCGCTGCACTCACAGAGGAACATGGTCAGAACTCCTCAGGAAGAGCACAGCCTCTCCTACCTCCCAGATTTCTCTTCTGCAGGACCAGGGAAAAATGTAAACGAACAATCTTCTCGTTTTATTTTCTAGGAACAACTCTTGACCATAACTTATGATAAGAGAATATGCCAGATAGAAATAGCATCCTGTATTCCTGGACATTCATACAGCTCTGCCTCAAAAACATGCAGAGTCCAAACCCATGGGTGATGCTCTGCTCACACATGCAGTTCGGTACCTACATTGAACTAAAAATGGAAACAACCATTTGCATTAAAAGGGAGCCTGTATGCTGGGCAGGGAAAACATGTGTGTATCGTTGCTACTGGTGGAGCTTTTGCAAAGGGACTGGTGATGTTGGGTGCCTCAGCTCTGGGACCAGCAACACACCAGGTCTGCAAGGCACTCAGTTCGCATAATATGGGTTACTTCATGTTTTGAGTAGTTGGGCTTTCCAAAAATGCTCCAGAAGAAACACCTGAAAACCAGTGGAGCAGAAGTCAGCGCTACTGTAGATTTCTTTTTCTATGTTGGTTTTGGGATTGTCTTTCTTACTCCGTGTGAGGATATGAGAAATGTTATGAAAAAACAGAGAGCTGAAAAGGTGATGTAGGACAGTGAAAAAAACCAGGATGATTCTTCATTTCCTTCCTTCTGTGAAAAAAATAACGAGAGCATGAGCCGTAAGGAAGATTTCAGATGGAAAGGAGTGAGTGACTTCTTATCCTGAGTATTGGCAGATGATAGTACTGGTGGATCTGCAGAAATGACTATGGGGAATTACATGTAAATGGGGCACTAAAGCAGATTCACTGGGTGTGGTTGAGTATCTCAGGTAGATTGGGTGAATGTGCAGAAACCAGCTTGGGAGAGTTTGTTGTATTTGACACCTATCCAAGGAAGAGGACCAGAGCGGTAGGGGATGCAGGGTAGTTTGATGCTTCTTCTCTGGACAGTCTTTCAGGGATGAACCTGACAGAGAATTGCAAGGAGTGGGGGAAATTTTTCTCCTAAATAATTTTCAAAAAATCGTCCCAGATGACTTTTCCCTGTCTCAGAGGTGGGCCCTTTGCCAGATTTCCCTGCTGCAGCAGCATGTAACTCAAATGTCTCTAGACTGAGTCCCCCTTCCTTGACATTGAGGGAGCCCAAGAGGGGCACTTTCTCTGAAGGGCTGTAAGAGTTGAGTTTTTTCTCCTCTTTCTTGACCTGGAACAACCTAAATTTGTTAACACAAGCAGAATACAGTGTAAACTGCCTTGCTTTTGGGAAGGACTTTAGTGGGTGAGCCTGGGATTTCCACTGAGGAAGGAAATTTTCTGAGGGGAGTTTATTTATGAGCAAGTTTGTAAGCTGCTTGGCCGCCCTGTGGGCTGATGTGTTGGCATTTCCTCTCTTTCTTCTCCCCCCGGTTTAGGAGTCTACAGCAGGCCTCCTTTAATATGTGAAAATAAAATGAGATGAAAAAAAAGTATTAAAAATGTAGCTGAAGATTGGAGGAGGCAGAACGAGGAGGGAGGGGAGAGACGTTTGCTCCTAGAACACCAAAGAATGAAAACATCTGTGTCCAGTTGACTCACTTTCATAAAGATACACTAGTCCTTAACCAAACCCATCCAGGGGATTTTGACAGAGCTGTGGGGTTTACATTGACATTATATAGCTGGCTCATGGGAAGCCATTTGTTGGCCAGGTAGCTAAGAGAGCTGGAAGATTCACTTGTGTGTTAGGCTTTTTATTTTATTTTAAGGAGCCAGGCTGCATTTGCAAATCATGAATTAAATTTCTCTACTGTCGACAACTGCAATCATTCTCATGGATGCCCCATTGCCTTGGGTTTGAACATCAGCCACGGTGCTGTTGCCTCTGTGCCCACCTTTCAATTGCTGTTGATGCACCATCCTGTCCCTTGATTTCCTGGCAGGGCAGCCTGGAGCTAGGCAGGCACACTGCACCTCACCTGCTGCAAGCCGTTTTATTTTTGTTGGCTTGGGAAAAGCTGTTGGTCTCAGTTTCCTTTAAAATATTTTGTGCTAAAGAGAGGAAACGAAACTGAGCTGCAGAGCCTGGGGGCTCCATTCACTGCTAAGCTCAAGTTCTTCAGGTCAGCTGCCAACAGCTACCAACACTGCATCTTCCAGCATCTGGTGCTGGAGGGTGATTTGGTAAAGCCCCCACCACGTGCCTCCCTGTTAGCCCACGAGTTGTCCTCCTGATTTCAGTGAGACTATTCAAATAATTTACATGCCTCAGCTGTAAATGGAGGTGGAAAATGAAAACTAAATGAAATATAGAGGTGTTTTCCTTTTTACATGTCACCCACAGGAGTGAATGACCTTGTTGATGCTGACAGGTCCTCCCGCCACAATATATAGTTTCTTAACGTATACTTATTTAAAAAAAAATTGTTTAATTTCCAAGGAATAAACAAACTGGTTTCCAGACATCTTAAATTTCAATTTTGTTCCCTTATATTTACCAGGGACCACACTCAGACTAGGATTACTTTAAGCAGCATGTGGAAAGCGTAATTGAATAATATGTTATAAGCTGAGGTCTGGCAATGCTTTTCAAGTTAACTTAAGCAGAGAGCACTAGTTTTTGTGGCCAGCGGACCAACATCTCGTCACCTTTTCTTGTCCCAGAACATATCCACAGGTGGATCAAATGCAGGCTATTTCCAAACAAAATCCAAACTTGCATCCTGGATACAAAATTAAAAGGCCTAAACTGCTTTTCTGCTTTCTCTAGGATGTTCTCTGTATAAACCCATGCTTAACCTTTGAACGTGGTGCTAGATCTTAACAGTTGGAAAGACATTCATACAGAAGAGCAGCTTTAAGGGCAGCCATCAATTTCCAAGTATTGCAGATGGTGTGCTGGTGGTTGGACATCATTTGAACAGCCCTAAATTACCCTCTGGCTCTCAGAAACATCCCTATTGCCTGAAGTGGTGAACTACTTCAACAGGTCAGGGGGCTTATGAGTAAAAATGCAGCAGGACAAGGGCAAGTGACAAGTGACCCCAGGGTAATCCAGTTGTCCTCCGGAGAGCACCAGGCACATGCCCTCACTTATGCCAGTCCAGGAGCAGGTTACCTCACATTTTCCTGAGGATTAGGTGTATATAGAGGCAGAGATACCACAGAGTGGGTGACATGCCAAAAATGCACACTGTTGCTTAGTTCATGGTGATGTGTTCTTTGGCCTGTGTCTACAGTAACTTTGGGGCTACAGCAAATAGAAGCTGTTACAATACAAACCTTACAGGCAATTTGCCTTCTTTTTTGTTTAAAAAAGCATGCCCTGTAATGTGTGGCTCTGGAAACATGCACATGTTCTTTCATATGAATGATATGGATTTCATAGCCCAGAATGTGTGGCTTTTCTGCTGGTGATCCAGGGAAGCACCCCTTGGCTTTCTCATTCTGCTAAGTTTGTGAGCAATGGGGGAAGGGGAGAAAGGTCTTGTGAAAGAATCAAATCTGATCTGGAAATGACTGAGACCTGCTAAGCACAGATCCTTGCAAAGCCATTTTTAGACCTCTGCTTTTTAAATATAGCACTCGCCACCAGCACCTGCTCTACCAATAAAGTGTCATCTGCGAGATGTCACTCGCTGACATTGAGTGTCACATACAGAAGCAGGCCATGCATTTGCCAAGCTGCATGTGTTCTCTAGAGGGAGGAATATAGCTGCAGATTATATGACCTGGATAACATTTGACAGGATTATGCCTCCATACATGTTTGCTCAGCACCTTATGCATTGAAGCTCCCCCAGTCTGAAGCCACAGGACATTACTGTAACACAAGTACTATTTATGTTGGCAACCGAGACATAGATCATTGGTGAAGAAAGAGAAAAAGAAGCATTGCTAGTGAATGAATTTGAATGTTATGTCGTTTATAGTATCAAACGTCTTAATATTAATAGAGACTGTATTGACATAAACACACAGCAGAGAGATTCTGTCTCAGGAGCTTTATTTTCCATAGAGATCTTGATTTTCAGAGCTTACGCTTGTTTTATATATTTAGTGGCTCAAACTTGCTCTTATCTACATGACAGCTACACTTCAGCGAGTGATGGCCAGGAGAGGAGAGAGGATGCAGAATCACAGTGCCCCTCACCTCTTTCCACTCCCTGCTGGAGTTGGAACTGGACTTGGACCTCATTGATTGGGGTTGCCTAGGGCAGTCTTGCTATTTCAACTGGACTTGGACCATTGCGTGCCCCAGCTCTACTGTGATATGCCAGGGCAGGGGGCTCAGGCTCGGGATGAGGATCCCAGCACTCGTCTGGAAATTCCCACCCTGAGCTTGCGGGCTCCTGTGCTATGGTCGCTGCTGGTATTCGTTAGCGTCATTGACACTAATCTCTGCTTGTAGCACCAAGGTGGGAGAGCACCTGGAGGAAGCGATGTATCTGAAATCTTTGTTGCCGAAATCACTGCCTGACCACCTCACCACCACTCGCTCCAGTCAGTCACTTGCTGGACACAGGGATATTAAGGGCACTGGTTTCCATTCCCAACTATTGTAAGGTGCAACTGGGGCTCTCAGCTTAGATCTCAGCTTAGCTACCAAACTGTGGCCATGCAATCTTCCTTCTCCTTCCTTTTTCTGTCCCCCATATCCTTTCCAAGCACCTGCAGTGGCTTTCAGCATGCATTCCTTCTCCCTCCTTTACTTGCTGTATATATGTTCAAATTTTTATTTCCCAGCAGATGTATCGCATGGAGGTATTGAATTCCCACCCCTCTCTCAGAGCACTGATTCTCCTGCCACAGAAGCACCAGTTTTATTATAAAAGAGCTCAGCCTTTCAGCTTCATTCTCAGCTTTGTCTGTCTTAAAACAGAAGATGTTAAAAATATTGGCAATGGCAAAGCAGCGAGTGTAACCTCCAAATCTCCCCTGTTCGGATCAGATGTAGCCTTCCTGCTGTAATCATTCCTCTCTCCCCCTCCTCCCCTCCCTTCTCTCTTTTTGGATATGTGTTTCTCTCTGACTGTGATTCTGCAGTGGCAGAAAGGGGTCAATCTATCTGTAAAAGATGGACTCAGCCAAGCTTTTCTAGCTCTTTCCTGCTGATGGCAATTATCCGGAGGTTGGCAGCGGTCCCAGAAACCTGCAGTTCCTGCAGTCCTGCTGCTGTGGGCCTGCTCCACAAAGCCAGCATCCTAAGAGGATCACTTGGTGTGATGCCCAGGAAATGACAAACAGAAAAGGTCACACGCTCTCCAAAAAGATATACTGCTCGGCAAATTTAATTGACATTGTGCAGCTTTTCAGAACGTCCCTGCAGACATTCCAGCGTTTAACAGATGCAAGCAAAGAACAGCAAAATAACAGGGCTTTAGAGAAAGGGCAGAAAAAATACATTCTGTCCCCCTGAAAGAATTTTTTCATACCCTGGTAATATCCTTTCACATGGTCTATTGGATCAGGATAATTTTTTGTTACCCCTGGTCTGGCAAGTGAAATCTGCAATCCCATCCCCCAGCCTCCCTTCCCTCCCTCACGCACACTCTGCTGCTTTTTAAATCACTGAGCTTTCATTACACAGGGTAACTGTCCTTGTTGTTTTCCTTGCATGCTTGTCTCTTAAAATATTGTAGAAGGACGCAGCTCCCTGTCAAGCCCTGTGCTCTCTGGAGGTTCACCATTGTGTCCTGTGTTATCTAGCCAGAGGGAAAAACACCGTCTGCATCAATGGGTGCTTTCTTTAAAGAAAGGAAACAAAAGGTCTTTGGAAATTTAGGAAGGTGTCTGATTTCTAGCGTTATTAGCAAGAGGTAGTGGGAAAGCACGAGTGGCTGGAGTGAATCTAGGATGCAGGCAGGTAGTCCTAGTTCACCACGGAGGATACTCAGCAAGGACTTAGCTATTCAGTTTTTTATTTCAGCCTCTTTTTGCTAAGAACAAATTTAAAATAAATTTCATTTTGTGCATTTGTTTTTTTAATATTCCCCAATTAAATGGAAAATAGTGAGAAAACTGAGTATATTACGAGCACTAAAGATGAAGTGGACATGTGACACAACAGATCTGTATACTCAACCCATTTATATCCGTGGAATTTAGGATGAAAGGCACCATCTTCACTGTATAGCTGGCACCATGCAATCAGCATGATTTAGATGGCTGAGACAGATAGTAAAAAAGCAAGGTTTGAGCCCATTGGGGGACTGAATCTTCACATCATGAGTCCCAGTAAATGTGCCTGCTGGGTTGCCGGAGAGAGAAGAGATTAATATTTCCAAAGCTTTCACAAGTCGCTATCTGTATAGAGGGCCAAAAGTGTCCACTTGCATAGATGGTATAAAGCATTCAGTGCATTAGACTAAACACAAAGATCCATGTGAGGGGTTTCTCTGTTACTGTTTCTAAGAAGAATTAACCACCATTTCTGTACAGTGAGTGTATACATGGACAGCATCTACAAAACCCGGTCACTTATTTCCCTGAATGTGTCTAGACTTTAGTCAACCTGTAATTTCAGCATACAGTGAGTGGGACAAATATTTCTTATTTAGCCAGAGAGAAGTATCACCAGGGATTTCACGGGGCATAACAGCAGTACAATAGAAGCCTGTAGAAAACAGGGAAGGTGGAGAGCTGACAACAATTTTGTTTTGAAATAGAAACACAGAATAATAGAACTGTCTAGGTTAGAAGGGACCTTTAAGATCATCTAGTCCAATCATCAACCTAACTCTGATAAAAAACCATCACTAAGCCATGTCACTAAGCACTATGTCAACCCATCTTTTAAATAACTCCAGGGATGGTGCCTCCACCACTTCCCTGGGCAGCCCATTCCAATGCTTAATAACACTTTCAGTGTAAAAATTTTTCCTAACATCCAATCTGAACCTCCCCTGGCACAACTCGAGACCATTTTTTCTTGTCCCATTGCCTGTAACCTGGGAGAAGAGACCAACCCCCCCCAGCTACACCCTCCTTTCAGGGAGTTGGAGAAAGCAAGAAGGTCTCCCCTCAGCCTCCTTTTCTCCAGGCTGAACACCCCCAGCTCCCTCAGCCTCTCCTCACAAGACT
>JAOXNO010000020.1:4934862-4950070 GCA_028565335.1 Limnodromus scolopaceus
ACGAGTGGTGTTCCTCAGGGATCGGTATTGGGGCCAGTTCTCTTTAACATCTTTATCAATGATGTGGACGAGGGGATTGAGTGCACCCTCAGTAAGTTTGCAGACGACACCAAGTTGGGTGGGAGTGTCGAACTGATGGAGGGTAGAATGGCTTTGCAGAGAGATCTGGAAAGGCTGACTGGCTGGGTCGAGGCCAATGGGATGAGGTTCAATAAGGCCAAGTGCCGGGTCCTGCACTTGGGTCACAACAACCCCATGCAATTCTACAGTCTTGGGGAAGAGTGACTAGAGAGATGCCTGGCAGAAAAGGACCTGGAGGTGTTGAATATGAGCCAGCAGTGTGCCCAGGTGGCCAAGAAGGCCAACAGCATCCTGGCCTGTATCAGGAACAGTGTTGTGAGTAGGACTAGGGAAGTGATCATCCCCCTGTACTCGACATCGGTGAGGCCCCACCTCGAGTACTGTGTCCAATTTTGTGCCCCTCACTACAGGAAGAGATTCTGGAGTGTGTCCAGAGAAGGGCAATGAAGCTGGTGAGGGGTCTAGAGAACAAGTCTTACGAGGAGGGGCTAAGGGAACTGGGGTTGTTTAGCCTGGAGGAAAGGAGGCTGAGGGGAGGCCTTATTTCTCTCTACAACTACCTGAAAGGAGGCTGTAGAGAGGTGGGGATCAGTCTCTTCTCCAAAGTCACAGGCAATAGGGCAAGAGGAAATGGCCTCAAGTTGCACCAGGGGAGGTTTAGATAGTATATCAGGAAAAATTTTTACACTGAAAGGGCTATTAAGCATTGGAACAGGTTGCCCAGGGAAGTGGTGGAATCGTCATCCCTGGAGGTATTTAAAAGGCGGGTAGACATAGTGCTTAGTAATATGGTTTAGTGATGTTTTTTGTCAGTGTTAGGTTGAGGGTTTGACTAGATGATCTGAAAGGTCCCTTCCAACCTAGGCAATTCTATGATTCTATCATTGTTGATATTTTTCTGAGAATAACTGACCTTTCTTCTTGCAAGATGAAGGTCAAATAATGTGCAGGGCAACACTTCCTTCTCTGTCTGTCTCCAGACATTGAGCTCCCAGGGACATCTCTGCTTCCAGAACTGACTTCTCAAAGCTCAGATGTGGAGACCAAACCCTGCTACAACTCCAACACTCCAGCTCTTCCTGGACACAGTTATTTGTGTAACCCAAAAATTACATCTCTGCAGCAGCATTATTTCTCTGTCAGCTCTTTCTCACACACTAAAATGCCTTGAATGACTAGCTACGACAGCACCATCTCCTAAAACATGTCATATTGTTGTCTTTCTTGATTCCACAGTGTGTGTTCCCCACTCGTACAAGTGAGCATTCATACTGGCTTGCCAAAGCAGCAGCAGAAGCATCCAATATCATACTTCAGACATTGGCCAATGCTAGATATCCTCCAGGTGGTAATATATAATCTTTACAGGCCTTGGAGGCAATGATGCAGTACTGTACAATCGTTCTCATGGATGCCTTGTTGCTCTGGGCTTGAATCTCAGCCACGGTGCTGTTGCCTCTGTGCCCACCTTTTAATTGGTGTTGATTCACCAACCAACCCCCTGATTTCCTGGCAGAGCAGCCTGGGGTTAGGCAGGCATGCTGCACCTCACCTGCTGCAAACCATTTTATTTTTGTTGGCTTGGGAAAAGCTGTTGGTCTGAGTTTCTTTTAAAAGAAATTTTGTGCTAAGGAGGGGAAACAAAGCTGAGCTGCAGACCCTGGAGTTTTAACTTCTTTAGACCCTGCTAAGTTTAACTTCTTCAGGTCAGCTGCCAACAGCTACCAACACTGCGTCTTTCAGCATCTGGTGTTGGAGGGTGATTTGATAAAGCCCCTATCACATGCTTCCCTGTAAGCCCATGAGTTGTCTTCCTGATTTCAGTAAGACTATTCAAATCATTTACATGCCTCAGCTGTAAATGGAGGTGGAAAATGGGAAGAAAATGAAATATAGAGGTGTTTTCCTTTTTACATGTTGCCCACAGGAGTGAATTACTTTGTTGATGCTGACAGTTCCTCCAGCCACAATATATAGTTTCTTAACACATATTCATTTAAAAAAAATCATTTAACTTCCAAGGAATAAACAAACGGGTTTCCAGACATCTTAAATTTCAAGTTTGTTCCCTCATATTTACCAGAGATCACATTCAGACTAAGATTAATCTAAGCAGCACGTGGAAAGCGTAATTGAATAGCATGTTATAAGCTGAGGTCTGGCAATGCTTTTCAAGTTAACTTTTCAAGTTAACCGGGTTTTGTGGCCAGCAGACCAGCATCTCAACACCTTTTCTTGCCCCAGGACATATCCACAGGTCGATCAAATGGAGGCTACCTCCAGAAGAAATTCGAACTTGCATCCTGGGTACAAAATAAAGGGCCTAAACTGCTTTTCTGCCTTGTCTAGGATGTTCTTTGTGTAAACCCATACTTAACTGCTGAACATGGTGTTGGACCTTAACAGTTGGAAAGACCTTCATACAGAAGTGCAGTTTTAAGGGCAGCCATCAAATCCCAAATATTGCAGATGGCTTGCTGGTGGTGGGACATCATTTGAACAGCCCTAAATTACAGCTCTCAGAAACATCCCTATTGCCTAGAGTGGCAAACTGCTTTGTCAGCTTAGGGCCTTATGAGTAAAAATGCAGCAGGACAAGGGCAAACAGACAAGTGACCCCAGGGTAATCCAATTGTTATCCAGAGAGCACCATACACATGCATTTCTCGTGCCAGTCCAGAAGCAGGTTATCATCTCACATTTTCCTTAGGGTTATGTGTATATATATGCAGAGCTACCACAGAGTGGGTGACATGCCAAAAATGCACACCGTTGCTTAGTTCACGGTGATGTGTTCTTCTGCCTTTGTCTGCAGAAACTTTGGGGCTATGGCAAATAGAAGCTGCTGCAATGCTAACCTTACAGGGGGAATTTCTCTTCTTTTCTGTTTAAAAAATGCCCTGTAATGTATGGCTCTGGAAACATGCACATCTTCTTTCATATGAACGATATGGATTTCATAGCCCAGATTGCATGGCTTTTCTACTGGTGATCCAGAGAAGCACCCCTTGGCTTTCTCATTCTGGTAAATTTGTGAGCAGTGGAGGAAGGGGAGAAAGGTCTCATGAGAGAGTCAAATCTGATCTGGAAATGACTGAGACCTGTTAAGCACAGAGCCTTGCAAAGCCATTTTTAGACCTCTGTTTTCTAAATATAGCCCTCGCCACCAGCACCTACTCTACCAATAGTGTCATCTTCGAGATGTCACTCACTGACATTGAGTGCCACATACAGAAGCAGGCCAAGCATTTGCCAAGCTGCGTGTGTTCTCTAGAGGGAGGAATATAGCTGCCGATTGTATGAACTGGATAACATTTGACAGAATTATGCCTCCATACGTGTTTGCTCAGCACCTTATGCATTGAAGCTCCCCCAGTCTGGAGCTACAGGACATTACTGTAATCCAAGTATTATTTATGTTGGCAATTGAGACATAGGTCATGGGTGAGGAAAGAGGAAAAGAAGCATTGCTAGTGAATGAATTTGAGTGTTATGTCCTTTATAGCATCAAACATTTAATATTAATAGAGACTGTACTGACCTCAACACAAAGCAGAGAGATTCTGCTGTATTTTCTGTAGTGATCTTGATTTTCAGAGCTTACACATTTTGTGGCTCAAACTTTCTCTTTTCTACATGACAACTGCACTTCAGTGAGTGATGGAAGGATTTTCCTCCAGAAGAGGAGAGAGGATGCAGAATCACAGTGCCCCCATCTAGCAGGGCATACAACTGCAGTGAAGGGACAACTGCTTACCTCTTTAACCCACTCTCCTCTTTCTGTTCCCTACTGGAGTTAGAACTGGACTTGGATGTCATGGTTTGGAATTGCCTAAGGCAGACTTGATATGTCAGCCAGACTTGGATCATTGCCTGCCCCAGCTCTACTGAGATATGCCAAGGCAGGCAGCTTGGGTTTGGGGTGGGGATCCCAATGCTCATCTGGAAATTCCCACACTGAGTTTGTGGGCTCCTGTGCTGTGTTCACTACTGGTATTTGCTAGCAGCACCAACACTGAGGTGGGAGAGCACGTGGAGGAAGCGATGCATCTGAAGTCTTGGTTGCTGAAATCACTGCCTGGCCACGTCACCACCACTTTTACCTCAGTCAACCACTTGCTGGACATAGGGATATTAAGGGCACTGTTTTCCACTCCCAGCTTTTGTAAGGTGCAATTGTGGCTCTCACTGTTTTTCAAAGCATCTTAGCTTAGCTACCAAAATGGGGTCATGTAGTCCCCTTTCTCCTTCCTTTTCCTGTCCTCATTCTCCTTTCCATGCACTTGCAGTGGCTTTCAGCATGCATTCATTCTCTCTCTTTTGCTTGCTGCATATATGTTCAAATTGTTATTTCCCAGCAGATGTATCACATGGAGGTATTGAATTTCCACCCTTCCCACCCTTCTCCCAGAGTACTGACTCTGCTCTCACAGAAGCACCAGTTTTATTATAACAGAGCTCAGCATTTAAGCTTCATTCTCAGCTTCTTCTGTCTTAAAACAGATGTTAAAATGGTGAAGCAGCAAGTGTAACCTCCAAATCTGCCCTGTTTGGATCAAATGCAGCCTTCCTGCTGTAAACATTCCTCTCCCCCTCCTCCCCTCCCTTCTCTCTCTTTTTGAATATGTGTTTCTCTCTGACTGTGATTCTGCAGTGGCAGAAAGGGGTCAATCTATCTGTAAAAGATGGATTCAGCCAAGCTTTTCTAGCTCTTTCCTGCTGATGGCAATTATCCGCAGGTTGGCAGCAATCCCAGAAGCCTGCAGTTCCTGCGGTCCTGTTGCTGTGGGCCTGCTCCACAAAGCCAGCATCCTCAGAGGATCACTTGGTGTGATGCCCAGGAAATGACAAACAGAAAAGATCACACATACTCCAAAAAGATATACTGTTCGGCAAATTTAATTGACGTTGTGCAGCTTTTCAAAATGTCCCTGCAGACATTTCAGCATTTAACAGACGAAGAACAGCAAAATAACAGGGCTTTAGAGAAAGGGCAGAATAAATGCATTCTGTCCCCCTGAAAGAATTTTTTCATACCCTGGTAATATCCTTTCACATGGTATGTTGAATCAGGATAACTTTTTGTTACCCCTGGTCTGGCAAGTGAAATCTGCCATCCCATCCCGCAGCCTCCTTTCCTTCCCTCACACACACACTGCTGCTTTTTAAATCATTGAGCTTTCATTACACAGGGTATCTGTCCTTGTTGTTTTCCTTCCATGTTTGTCTGTTAAAATATTGTCCAAGGAACCAGCTCCCTGTCAAGCCCAGTGCTCTCTGGAGGTTCACCGTTGTGTCCTGTGTTATCTAGCTAGAGGGAAAAATGCTGTCTGCATCAATGGGTGCTTTCTTTAAAGAAAAGAAACAGGAGATCTGTGGAAATTTAGGAAAGTGTCTGATATCTAACACTATTAGCAAGAGGCAATAGGAAAGCAGGAGTGGCCAGAGTGAATCTAGGATGAGGGCAGGTGGTCCTGGTTCAGCAGGGAGGGTACTCAGCAAGGACTCAGATCTTCATTTTTTTAATTTCAGCCTCCTTTTGCTAAGAACAAACTTTAAATAAATTAAATAAATTTTTGTGGTTTTATTTTTAATATTCCCCAATTTAATGGAAAATAATGGCAAAACTGAGTATAGTATGAGTACTGAAGATGAAGTAGATGTGACACAACAGATCTGAATACTCGGCCTGTTTACATCCATGCAATTTAGGATGAAAGGCACGGTCTTTACTATATAGCTGGGACCATGCAATCAGCATGATTTAGATGGCTTTAGTAAAGGAGAAAGGTTTGAGCCTATTGGGAGGCTTGAATCTTCACATCATGAGCTCCAGTAAGTGTGTAAGCTGGGTTGCTGGAGAGAGAAGTGATTAATATTTCCAAAGCATTCACAAGCTGCTATCTATATAGAGGGCTAAAAGTGTCCAATTGCATAGATGGTGTAAAGTACTTGGTGCATTAGACTAAACACAAAGATCCATGTGGGGAGTTTGTCTGGTTGCTATTTTTAAGAAGAATTAACTACCATATCTAGACTGTGAGTGTATACATGGATAGGATCTGTTAAACCCAGTCACTTATTTCCCAGAATGTGGCTAGACTTTAATCAAGCAATCCTACAACTGTAATTTCATCATACAGTCAGTGGGACTAATCTTTTTTATTTAGCTGGAGAGCAGTATCACCAGAAATTTTACAGGGCATAACAGCAATACAACAGCAGCCTGTAGAAAATAGAAAGATGAACAGCTGAAAGTAATTTTGCTTTGAAATACTGCTTTTGAATAATAAAACATACAACTGAAAGTGTCAAAGTACCCTCTGAGCAACGCCTAGCTCTATCAGCCATAAGAAGTGGGGAATCATGATTTCACTTTTTTTTGTAGCAGGCAAAACATCATTGCAATAACTGTTGGAACCAGAATCTGAGACTCCCAGTCCACTTCTGTACTTAAAGAGCAGGTCATACTCAAGTAGTGACACATCCATTTCAAGGCAACTTTCTCAATTTCAGTATTTGTCTGCTTCAAATGAAGATGCCATTGGGAAGGCATCCTTAGGAGAGGGAAAACCTCAATTTACCCATTCTTTTTAATGTGTATCTTGCTGCCCTTGATCAAGAAATGTTTTGCCCTCAGTCCTCACATGCTCAGCTCAGTTATTTAAAATATGGTTGTAGGGTTATTAAAGACAAGAAGGCTCAGGATTTTGGTTTTATGTTTTGCTTGAAAGACTTGGACATTCCAGACTACACAGAGCTTTCTAAAATAATTCTGGGACTTCTGTCAGTTTTGATTTATAACAACGTATGTCAGATTTAACTGCACCATCACTCTATCCATTCATCACCAATGTTGCTCTCTGCAATGCTATTCACCAAATCTCCAAGGGATGTAGTGACCGAACTTGTTTCACCAGTGAACAACAGGATTAGATGTCCCCATGCCATCGTGTTTTGCAGATTAGTGAACATGCTAAAACTGAGGGGTATGGTCAGAGAGTCAAAGCAGCATAAAGCAGAGATGTTGAGGATGCCCTTGCCCAAGTCTACTCCATAACCAGCATCACCGCTGGGAGGACATAAAGCAGATCTGCACTGTGGATACTTTCTCTATGTGTAAATCTAACACACCCTTAGCACCTCTGAGCTGTATTGTGTGGGTGCACATACTTCACTGGGTGCTGGCTCTAAGATCTTTGAACCGTGCTACATTATCTGGTGTAAAAAATTTCTGGAATTCTCATCCTGCTTTTGTGCAAAAAAATACCTCAGACCTTTCTTCTCCTTTAGTTATCGGGAAGGAGGTTTTAATCAGTGCCAAAGCACTGTTTTCTGCTCAAAAGTAGAGAAGATATAGGTATAATTATGGAATTACTCTATTGCTTCAGATCGGCACTTGCTGGTATAACCAAACTCATCAAATCTAAGCTCTTTCTTCTGATCCTTTAAATTTATGGACAAAATACAACGTTGGTGTTTATTTTTGCTTTACTTAGTTTAGTTTGATTTCTCCCCAGCTTTAAAGTTCCTTACAGTCAGAAATCCAATAACCTGCGGGCTATCATGGCAGCAGGTTCATCACTGAGCGGAGACTGAAGATCAAATACAGAATTTAATTAGCTTTGGACATTGTTTGTGGGAGGGCAAGATCTTCCTAAAATAATTTTTTTTTCCTCTGAAACACTTAATTATTTTGTGAGGAAGTTTGTTTTTGAAGCTAAAGGCCTGAATCTGGGCTCTACAGAGTTTAAACCTAAATAACATTTTGGACCTTGGACAAATTTCAGGTAGCTTAATCGCAGGTAGGAATCATACAGTATCACAAATTTATAGAATAGTTCAGGTTGGAAGGGGACCTCTGAAGGTAATCTGGTCCAACCTCCTGCTCAGAACAAGTTTGGCTTCAAAATTAGATATAGTTGCTCAGGGTCTTTTTCAGCCAAGTTCTGAAAATCTCCAAGGGAGGAGATCTGCACAACTTGCTTCCAGGTATAACCACTCTCCAAGTGAAAAAAAAATTACTTATATCCAGTGGGTATTTCTTTTGCTGCATCTGGTGATCCCCTCTGAGAAGAGCCTGGGTCTGTCGTCCCTATAAATCCTCTTTGGTAGTCAAAGACTGCAATTAGATCCCACCTTAGTCTTTCGCTGGCTAAGCACTTCTGTTTGCATCTTTGCATGCAAAATACGAGATCTCCAGAAACAGGAGGAGAAAGTTGGGCTCCTGAGATATGCTTTTTCATTTTGTTTTTGTTTTTCATTTTGGTTTTTTTTCCCCCTAGTATTATAATGCCTTTGGGCAATACATTGAAATAACCAACCTAAATTTCCTCTTCTAAACCATCTGAATTCTTCATTCTTTTACGCAAAGTGAAATAGGAAGGTCTGGGATCACTGTACATTGGAACTGTGTACACTCTTAGAGATATGACACAGTCTTTTTCATCTTTTCTCATCCTGGCTGCCAGAAATAGATGAAATGAAGTTTGCAATTACAATCATCAACTGCACGGGCAGACAAGTAACTGTATGACTTTATGACTTTGCAGATGGGTGGAGACATTTAGTCCACCCCATGAAACCTTTCATTATTAAAGAGGTTCAGCATCTATTTCTGGGGCACATACAAAGATGAAAACTAAGAACAAACCATGAACTATGTACATTTTTGCAAAACAACTAGAAATAGAAAAACTTGGATAAATTGAAAGGCAAGAAAGTTAAAAAGTTAAAAAAAGGAAAAGCTGAAATTCTGGCACCAGGGTATGGAACTCCTCACCACAAGATGTCATTGGACTAAGAAATTAGTAAGATTTGCACACATAACAGGAATATCCAGAATGATCATAGGCAATGCTAACAAAACTTTTGTGAAAGGCATATAAGACTTCATGTTCCAGGGTTTAAACCAATCTGTTATGATTTAGGATGAAACATTCACTGAGAACAGATTACCCAACATTTGCCTGCTGCAGGCTTAATACACATTCCTTGGAAGCATCTGGCCCAGACTGCTTCTGGAGACTGGATATGTGCTAGTTAGTCCATGTGTCTGATCCAGTCTGGCACTTCCTACTTCATTCTGCACACACCTCCCCTCCCCCTTTTTTTTTCCTTCCCTTTTACCAGAAGTAAAACGTTACAGGAAAAAAGAAAATTGCTTTTCCTGCAGTGTTCCCTTTGTCCCTGAACACCTGATTTTATGTACAGAATCGTGGAGATGAAGAGAAACTAGAACTATCCTACACCATGATGCCTCTGGAGTTAGAATCCTCCAGGACAAATGGCCATTGCCATTTTCCTCCTCTGTATCATCCATTCTGCTCACTATGTAGCCATGTATTGCAAAATCCTGCATTTGCCACAATTCTCTGTGAGCTTCCATGCAGTCTATCTCCCTTTGCTTGCCTAACTGCCTTTTTTTCCCTAATTGCAATGAAAAGTTCAGCTCATGGGTTTCAAACCTCCAGTCATGGATACCCACTCGGAGAGAAAGACATGAGCACCCATAACATCAGCCCTTTTCATACTGCATGATCCAGCACTCCCTTACTTTGTCTTTGTTTCTGATAGGCTGCGCAAAGCTCTGCGATAGATCACAGCTCCATCATGCATGCACATTATTCTCATCCAACCTTCAGTACTATGTCAATTTTAGTACAAATTACTAGTTAATTTTAGTTGTGAACAACTCGCTCGAGCTTGCTCTTGATCTAACTGCCCCTTTAACTCCTCCACTTGTCCTTTGTAAGATTCGTAAAGATTCAGAGGGTGCGATTAAGACACAAACAAGGTCAGATGCTGTTTACTATAGCTTTACTATTGTTACCTAAAAATGATGCTAGATATCAATAGAGAAAAGGCAGAGGTATAGGAAAGGAGGAAAAGAGAAGCAGAAGCAGCATTATGGAGTACAGCAAGAGTATATCACCACCATGGTTGGTCCACATGATGACTCGACGATCCTCTGGAATTCAACGGTGTCCCATTGATCCACGATTCTCAGGCCTTTGCAATGGTGAGGGTCGATGATGGTGAGAGGTCCCCCTTGCAGTGCGGTACAACAGTAATTTATAGTCCCTGTTGACTCATAGTTTGACCAATCAATGTGACAATCACCTGTGCTCATCCAATCATTGTCCGACACGGTCACTGCATGACCTCTGCCTCATAAGCAGTGCTGGGCCTTGCAAGGCAGGCAAGTTTTTGAAGTAAGCAGGGTACAGTTGTTTTGAGAACCAATGACATACATCCTTTGTTATCATGTACACTGGTGACAAAAATCTTACGGCAAGCGAGCTTTGAGACCTCTTGTCTTTCTGTCGGTTTCTCACATCCAGTTTCTCACAACAGTATAACACAACTTAATGGAGTCATAAGACTTCTGCCAACACATTATAGGATTTGGAATCTAAGTAACTCTTAGATTACTGGCATCCATGTCTCCTACCACAAGTGATCACATACTGTGGTGGCAACTGTGATATAAATCACAAGAGTATCTCTATCTGTCATTGCTATAACTAGGTTCCAGGAAAAAGATATCTCTCTATAAGCAGGTGAAATCCACAGCGCTTATACTAAGAGGTTTCAGGCCCAACAGTTTAATTGCAATGGCAGTATTACACCCCACAATAACTTGTTCAGATATGAAAAAATGCTTATGTTTTGCTTTTGAAGACATCCTGCAATACTAGCTCTGTCCGCATCCCTCTCTGGCTGGTAGTGGTTAATTCCACACCAGAACTATACAACTGTGTGGACTCTTCGCCATCAGCTCTACTAGACAGTGATTACATTGAGGAAGACGCTGCATCTAAAGTTTGAGACTTTTAGGTAACCTGAGGTTTTAGACAACCTTATTGCTTCAGATACTTTCAGTGCTACAGTAGGATGATACTTCCACCCGTAGGTGGGTGCAGTTCAAGTCAAAGGATTTCTCAAAAGAGAGGTGAGTAATCTCTACTGATTCAGACCAGGTTTATTCAGGTTTCATCAGCAGTGTTGTGGGTGGCTGTTGCTCATGGTTATTGCTAAACATCTTCTTTCTGAACTGATCACTATTCACCTTAAATGAGGGAACTGGTCTTGTGTGGAAAAAATACATGGCAAAAAGCTACAGGAAATTCCCTTAAAGAGCAAAGGCATCACCTCTTGGTTCTACCACTCTACAAAATGTTGACATATAATCAAAAGATCAGCCTTTACAAATTTTAATCCAAGTTAAGGGCTCAAATCTCGCAGCATTGGTGAAATAGCTCTAGTCTTCACCCCCTTCAAGGTTGACAGCATGAGACTCTGACACATGAAGTAGAGATCAAACCTCCAAAGAAGAGCTATCAATCAGAACTGCTTTGTTTTACTCCCACCACCATAACATGTCTTCTGCTCTGTGAAGAGTGTTCCTGAGGAGAGACCACATCCCTGCCCACAACTCTGTGAGTAAGAGCGCTACAGGCGGGCCTTACCCAAAGTGCTTTAAACTTGCCAAATTGCTAACAAATTCACTACAAAGAACATGAAGGCTACTTGAAAAGGATTAGGATGTGTCCTGGTTTGATTTTGACAGAGGGAGAAGAGCTTGTCTCTGACATCTTAAATTGTAGACAGTAATTTTAAGAATGGTTTAGCTATACTGTACACTATATTCTGCTGGCAATGAAGCGCTCTGCTCATTGTGATCTTGATACCATCTGAGTCATTAGAAATTATTGCCATGGATGAACCTATTTCAGGCCTCAAAATACAAACTTCTCTCGACCAAGTGGCTGTGAGTATTTCTCCAGTAATTTCATATTTGGATTCAACAGCTGAAATGAATTATGAAACTCTCTACATTAAGAAGGAACTGTAAAATGCTGATAAGATGCCAAAATGAAGGCAAGGGGATTTAAAGGTCATTCTGTTAGTCTTTTTTATCTGGTGAGGATTTCAGACTCAGCTAATTACCATAGTACCTGAACACTAATAGGTTGTGCAGATTTTGGTAGTGATCTTAGTAATAAACTGAGTACACAATCATATCTATAAGGTCTCACAGGTGAAAGCAGGGCTAATAGATCCAGTCCACATTGGACTGGAAGATCCATATTTAATTTCTAAAACAAATTACCTGTTGAGAGTTTTACGCCCTTACTCGTTATCATCTCCATTTAGACTGTGAGCTCATGAGAGAAAGAGCAACTCTGAGTGTGTACTGAGCACAGCCAATACATTTGGGTCTCTGGGAAGTACTGAAATATAAGGAACAATTCATACCATGTTTCCTAAGCTAGAGAAGCTGAGGATCACTGATGTAAGCACATCATCAGGCTTTGGACTTGAGAAAGAAGGGCTAAATTATCCTGCCTTTTTGTGTCTCTATTTGTTCACCTTCTTTCATTCTATAAAGAAGAGATGAATCCTTAGAACATAAATTAGTTTTGGTATAAAGGAAATTTTAAAAAATTGAAAGAAACAACTGAAAAGGAAAAACAGCTAATCAGTTGATTTTTTCCATGTTGAGTTGTAACTGCAAGTGCAGTAATAGCAGCATGATATTCAGTGGCAATCTAACTTATAGAAATAGGTATTCAGAAGTTTTGAAATGTAATGTTTTGATGCTTTTCTTCATCAAAATGGATTATGAATTTAGAAGCTGGCCACAAACCTATAACATTTATTTTACTGTAAACTATGAGATCAGCCATTTGTGGAAGAGGGAACCAACATTTTGGGTAGTTACACTAAGCCCTATACAGATACCTGTGTTTCAGTTACATCCTCTCTAAGGTGCCCTAGATATTCAGTTTGGTCAGATGAGGAAACAATTATCTTTGTTTCTCTTTCTCATGTTTTGACATGAGATGCCATCCTCATTTGACACCAGTATATGGGTTTATGGGATACTTTGGGGGAGTTCCTCAAAAAAATTCTTGAAGTACTGTCTACAGAACCCCAATTCCAAAAGTCAGTCCTATTGGCACCTGTTTATTCATATGACCAGGTATGTAATTATAAGGCTGTATGAATTGCACTGTAGGGGGCAAGGAGGTGTCATTTAAAATCAACAAATGCTTCCTTCGCTGTGTGCCACGGCACACATTTTTAATTTTTTTTTTGGCTACACTCCTCCCTTTATTACTCTTCATTACACTTCATATTGTAGCACCTTTGATGTTCTCTGGGCTGCTCCACACTAATTTATATGTATCTCAGAATTTGATCCAAGTAGTAGGTTATTCTTATATTTTGAGAGACATTTATTGACACAGATGCAAAATTGATATTAAACTAAACCTCTTTGTTGCAATTACAAACCTCAGGCATAAAGCTTTGGACAAGAATATTAGAAAGTAAAAGGAAATATATAAAACCCATCCAAGAACCTATTCCACACAAGTGTCTTAGCCATATTCTTATTGACTTCAGTGGCCAGGGTTTATCTAATACATACAGAAAGGGCTCATGGTTTTAGTCCTATTCCCATGTTTTTCTAAGAGATCCTGTTCAAACATTTCTTTATGAAACAGGAGACTCATGGTTTTAGCAGTATGCTCTTCTACGAGCACATGACCTATAACCTTGGCAGTTGAGTGGATTATTTCAAAATAAATACGGGAGCCATTTTAATTAATCATTTGCAATGACTAAAACCAGTGATTGGCTGAGGATCTTGGTTATTTCTACACTGACTCTACTTATTTGTGAACTGAACTTTGCAATAATTACTATTATCTGTTGACAAGCATTATCCTTCCTGTGTTATTCATAGTCTTATTCACTACTAATTTTTCCTACTTTTATAACCAGTACCTTCTACCTCCAAGAGGAGGATTTTTTTGGATTGGGACAAAAATCCCTAGCATATTTCTTTAGAAGGAAACCTTAGACTTTATCTATTCAACACATTGTGTGGAACTGTTTCAGAGCTTTGGGTCATGAATGGCTTATTTCCATTAAAATTAATGGTGTTATTCCTGGTGATATGAGCTTGCATGATTTTGCTCATTAGTAGAGATTTTCCTATACATCTAAATCAGCCCCCACAGTTTCAGGAGAACAGAGGAAGAGGAGGCACAGCTCATCTCTAAATTCTAAGCTATACCGGCAATTTACTTTTGCACTCCCCACCGCTGAGATTTCCATTGTTGTTTTAGTTCTACTGAACTCAGGATTAAATTGGAGGAAACAGTTTTGATACCTGGCCTTGAGGATCTCAAAGGCAAGGTTGTGGGGAGAGCAGCTCATGAATAGATGGCAGGCTGGGGTCTGTTGGGAAATGCACACTTGCCACAGGAAAGCATGATTAGCTCTGGCTCAACAAGCCTCATTTGCAACGTCTGGGAACCCCTCCTGGCCACGACTAATCAGGGCTTAACTCTTGAAGAGGTGAAAGCAGCCTCCACTCAGTGCATTCCTCCTTGTTTTTATTTTTAATTTTAAGAAACTCCAAACTCTCCCCAGTGCCAAGACTGACAGAGTCCATCCTTACACAAAGAATGGATCTAACCTGCTGTCTTCACCAAGGCTTGAAACAGCCTAGGGCTGGGAAGAAAGTGTAGCATTTTGGCATTTTGCCCAGAAAATAAGATCCTCCAAAAGGTCACGTGCGTATGCACACACAATCTCACAGAGATGTCTTGTGGGAAAAGGAGATGGAGGAAAAAATATTCTTTTCTGCAAGGTTAATTGACTACAAGGTGAACTTCATCTGAGGACAGCCCCTTGTGCTGAATTCCTACATTCATGATTTGTTTGGAGGGGAATAGATGATGCACTCAAAAATAAGCATGCAGTAGGAAGGAGTGCAACACATGGGAGAGCTGATTTTTATAATCTGGTCCTAACAAACAGCAGGCAGGGCTCAGTATCCACTGCAGCTTTCCTTTTCAGGAACACTGGGCATGTCACACCCTCTACTGAGTGCTGGGCACCTTTGAAAATGAGAATCCATGTGTAGGTCACGAAATATCATAGAATCATAGAATGGTCCAGGCGGGAAGGGACCTCCGAAGGTCATCTAGTCCGACCTCCCTGCAGTCAGCAGGGATACCCCCAACTAGACCAGGTTGCCCAGGGCCTCGTCGAGCCTTACCTTGAATATCTCCAGGGAAGGGGCCTCAACCACCTCCCTGGGCAACCT
>JAOXNO010000020.1:4999869-5015397 GCA_028565335.1 Limnodromus scolopaceus
CCCACTTGTCGGTCTGCCATCAATTGCTTGCCATCAATTGCTTGACCACTTATCGTCCGCCTTCACAGTCCTTTGTCCACTTATCGTCTGCCATCAACCTGGTTCTCTTTATCTAAATAGCTTCCCGTAAATCATGGTCTCTGGACCGCTCCAGGGTATTCCTAAGGATTAGTTGGATACAATGGAGGAAACTCCACTATCGCAGAGCCTTCTCCATCAATACCGGCACACGGATAAACAAATATCAAGGAGCTAAAGCAAAATTCAGCTCATCTCTCACAGTTTGGAGATGTCTTTTTGGAGCTGCATGCTCATTAGACACATGGGCTCATATTCTGATGCTCTCCGTTGGCAAGCAGTTCCACTGGACTTTACTCCCAAGGGAAGGTTAAAAGTGCCTTCGGCTTTGTTACTCTTCCAAATATTCCTCTATAGACCTAAGCTGGAGGAGCCTGTTCTGTTATTGAGTCTGTAACGTTTTTGTGAGCAGGCTATGGGGTTTGCAAAGTTGTAGACCTCCTTGCTGCATCCAGAAGGTCACACTGTGGAGATAAGGGGCACCATTCCCTTACTGCACTGGAGGTTGGAGCAGGATCTTTGTCCCACAGAATTAAGGGAGATTATTCACATTATACTAGGTAATAAAAAAAGCAGATCTATTTTGAAGATATTTGCTGCCCAGTATGAAGTTAGAATAAATCTACTTATACAAAATTAACTCCATCATATGCAAAAATTATTCTTCCAAGGTCAAAAATGCCTATGCCTCTTTTCAAAATAACTGTTTGAAGCATCAACTTGTTATCCCTTGTAAATAAATTAATCAAGCAATAGCGGGGTAATACTCGGAAAGTGAAGCCAGAAATTTGTCCTTCTATACTGAAGCAAAGATTGTACAGTTCATCTAATAAATCAGCAGGGGAAGAGCACTGTAGAATCTCCTAAACAGTGAACGGTGCTGTGTATCTTCTCTACCCCTGCACAGCACGCTCTTTTGAGAAAAAACAGTGTCCCCTCTGCTGTGGATAAATGCTCTGTGACCTGTAAAGACATTTTCTGCTGAAGGAAAGGCACCTTCACCTTTCAGAATACTCCTGCAAGGGGAGCCAGATCCTTTGCAGTGCAAAGCAGTAAATAAAAATACCTTTCACTCTCTAGTCTATTTAGAAATTACAAAGGCTCTGGAATTTTATGAAGAAGAGTCAGCCTGTGAAGACTGAAAGCTCTTTGGGGAAGTGACTGACTTCTTTTGAACATGTGATGCAACTGAGCAAAAGGATGTTCTGTGCTCAGTGCAGGCATTTCAGTCCTGTAACAAAACCAGAGCCTCCAACACCTAGACACCTGCAATTGCCTTTTCCTTGTTTTCTTTTCTGATGCCCTCACTCATGCCAAGGCTCTATACAAATCACACCTAGCACAGAGCTGACTTGTAGAGGAAACTCCCCACTGATTGCTGATTTTATTCATTTATTTATTTATTGTCTCTTACATCCCCTTAAGGTCTTTCGTGTCAGACTCACAAAGTATTTTATAAACATCAAAGAGGTCAGCTTCATAGTTACTCCCCTTTGGACAGTGAGGAGCTGCTAGCTTTGCTTTACACATAACAGCATCAGGCACAGAAAAAAGTTTTTCATAAAGCTATAGCAGTCATGGTGTTAGACCCCCCACATATTCTGACTCCTCTCATTTTGAGCTTGTACCCTTAGTCAGGAGCAGAATCCAAGCTCTGTCTTTAAAACACTCCCAGTGAAGTAAAGTTAACAGATGCTGTTGCGCAAAGAGATCTTCAACATCATGAATGGCACTGTTTTAAACAAGTAAGGGGTCTAAACTACTTTTAGAGCTGGAAAAAAATCACATACTGGGCTAAAGAGTCTATAGGGTCTACCTGAACCTCCATAGTCTACAAGGCTCACTTTTGTATGTTAATGGGATGGTCTGTATGTCAAGAGCAGCAGACATGCCTGCACACAACCCTTGCTTCGTTCTGTTACTAGATAGAATAAAAGATGCTTTTATTCAGTGGAAACATGAGCAGTCTAAAGGAAACTTTCCACTGAAGTATTTCTGGGCCTGGGATTATCATACAGGGTTTTGCTCAGATTTCTAAATGGATTCTCCCTGGGAAACAGGAGGTTACAAAAGCAAATGTCTGCTAGACCCAATTGCCTATTTCCCCCCAAGCGGCAGTGTCACTCAATTTGCTGAGTGAGGAAACCACTACAGCACATTCTATAGTATCTCAAGGCATTCATTTCAGGACACAGCATTCTTTCATCTACTCACAGCCTTCAGCGTTTCTTCAGACATACATTATTAAACCACAGCTAATTATTAAATGTTTAACAAAGACTTTACAGTACATTGACTGCAGTTACCAAGGTAGGAAGAGCTATACAGATTGATTTCTCTGTATCTGGAGCTCAGTATACATCAAACAGCATGGATGCTTTGAAATTTCAAATCACAAGACATAGTTTGGACGATTGGTAGTGCTCAAAAGGAAGTGATTTCCTTATCCCATGAATATTTTTACATTATTGAAAAAAAAATATCCAAAACAGAGACAAAATTTTGGAATCTTACAAAAAATCTTCAGTGAAAAAATCTCTCTCTCTCTGGTTCAGTCAAAAATTCTCTTAGATAAATATGAAATATTTGGCCATCTTAATCTATTATTATAATGTAATTCAATTTTTAAAAAGTAACTTCCTTTCAAATGGAAATATTTTCTTTTTTTAAAAATTTTAAATGAAAGTGCCTTGAAATTTTGAGGAAAACAAGAACAATTTAGCTAAAGTAAATCTCATTCAGTGGTAAGTTTTGCAAGTGTGACCTTTTAGACTTTGGAGTTGGCAGCTTGGTGTTTACATTTTAGCTTTAAAGACCTTTGTTTGAATCCAATTTACTTGTCACGTAGAATAAATGTTGGGACTTCTATTTAATCCTTTCACAGATATTTCTCCACACAGATTAATGAGTTTTAAAGCCATTATGATCATCTAGCCTGACCTCCTGCATAACATGAGTCATAAAATGTCACCCGGCAATTCTTGCATCAAGCCAAATCATCTGCGGTTGAGCTAAAGCCGTCACACCATGTAGCACGACTTCCAACACCTACAGAGAAGCCTAACAGCATCAAGGATCACAGTCTACCAAAGATTATTTTTGTGGCAGGGAGAAGTATTGGCTGATTAGAGCTGCTAAGGTCCCATAGACTATAAGAAGTACAAAATTCACTTTTGGATGTCTTGAAAAACCAAACCAAAACAGAACAAACAAGAAGGCTGCTGTGCATTTTTTCAGGGTGGTCTTTATTTGTTAATATCAGGGATCAGCAATCTCAGGTACACACTGTTACCATTATTGTGACAGGATTGCAAGCTGGTCCTTAAAATTTTGATCCATGTTCCAGGAATGTGGGCTGGCAAGGGAAAGAGCATAAAGTATGACTGGCAATGTCTATAGTCCTCGGCTTTGGTTCTTCTGGCACTCATTCAGGGACTGGTGCTGCCAGTTACCTCTGGTCAGTGCAGCAGCTCTGAGGAAGGCTGTCAGAAGCTTTGGAAAACCCTTTTTCTCTTTCCTACCCACCACCATCACTCAGGGCAAAAAGATCCCTGGAGAGACTTTTTCTCATAGAAAAATAGGGAGAAAGAAAAACAAGGGTTTCAGTGGAGAGATAAGAGAGTCAAATGGTTATTTTGATGAATTTAGCATTTATTTTCACCTTCTATTGGAATGATGTGTTTCTTTGTGGGATTTTTATACAAAAATGTGGTCATCTTGGCCATTCTTTGAGAATCATAAAATCAATACATGTGAGTATCCACCTTTTTGGCTTTTGAAGAAGCTGAGAGAATTTTGCAATAATTGACCTTGATAAGTATTATTGGCTGCCTTCCTTCTAAGTGAAGAATTACAGCAGTGAGATGGCAGGGAGGGAGTATTATCCTCCCCAGTGCCCAGGGCCACTCCAGGCTCTCCCATCCTTCATCAGCACATTGCAGCTGCTCAGCCATCATGCTCCTCCATCAGGAACCCGTCGAAGGTACAAATGAGTTAATTAAGAGACTCAAATAAGTTTTTTTAACAAAGCAGCCACAGAGGTGGGGTTAGATACCCGGGATGTTGGCTTCTCTGTCTGGTTTTCAGACGGAGGGGTGGTTGGGAGTGTTTGACAGAGTAGCCATTCTGTGGAAAGCTGGGAACAAAGCAACATTTTCTCAGTTAGAATGTGTTTGTTTTGGTTAAACTTCTGTCAGGAAAGTTTTATCAGGGTCAAAATATTTTTTTCTAGTCAAAATGAGAATCAGACTATTTTGATTCACGTGATACAGGGATTCGGATATGATGTGGAGTCTTGTACCCTAAGGGGTGGGTCTGTTGATGGAGATTTATGAAAATTCATCTGGGTTTCTCTGAAACAACTGTATATTTTTAGAGAAATTGTGAATGAAACCTTTTTTTTTTTTTCAGTTTTGAAAAAATGTTGCAGAACAACAATCTCACTCCCTACTGAGCTTTGAGTAGGCTCGATGGTCCTGTTCCTGCTTTCAGTCAATATTTCTCAGAAACCTTGTGGACTGTGGGCTTCAGCCGAGCAACAGGATCTTTCCTCAAATAAATTCCAGCACAGTTTCTGTTAAGACTAATTACACACGTGCCTGTGCATTAAAGAAGTTGCCTCAAACCCATTCTGATCAATTGAAAGACTACCACTGACCGTGGTGGGGTTAGATCGCGCCCTGTCTAGACACACTATGGGGACGCACAGCTTGCAAAATCTGCTTGCAATGAAGTCAATGGGAGCTTTGCTTCAGTACAGCCCAGTATTGATTCACTGGATGGCAAAATCATCAGATCAAATGTCTCTGCTCCCCATAAATTATCCACAGCAGAGAAAAAAATTACCTCACTGGTAATTATGGAAAACTTACAACACATTTTCTTAAAATTGGATTCCCCTGGGGTAGACTTTGCGGAAAACTACATGTGAGTTGCCCTTTGAATAAAGAGGGAAATTTTTTTCTCTGATGCTCAGCAAGCAAATAAGAAAAAGTGCAGAAAGAGAGCCCAATAAAAATGTTTATAATTAGTGTGCTTAACAGGGCCTAGAAGACTGGCTTTCTTAGGAAAAAAAGTTCTTCCTTTTCCTTCCCTTCCTTGTTAATTGCATACAGCATTTCCTCTTTCCTTTTTCCTCCTATATTCTGAAAATAATTAGGAAGACAAATTTGAAAATTGGAAGACTTCTTATGGGCAGACTAATCCTAGAAGGAGAATAAATGATTGAAATTTGTGGAAGGACTATATAAGTCATCAAGCATGCCTCATTTCTCTCAATAAGGCAAAGCCAAAAAAGAAGTGTGCTGGACCCAGAGCTTACATTAATGATATTTCAGAAATGTACTTTTTAAAAAATGAGTAATTCCCATTTTACAGCTGCTGATCTGACTGCTGCAGAGAGTTGGAATAATTTCTGCCAACACTCACTGCCTAGTTTGGTTTGGGCAAGTCACACCTATAACAAGTGTTTTGGGGCTTGTATGTAACCTGCTGGCTCTTGTTGAACTGCATTTCAAACTTTGATGTATGTGAAACAATATTGCCAGTTCCCCTTATCCCACAAATCATAAGGCTGACTAATAAAAATACAAAGATTGTGTATATAATAATGAGCTCCCAAAGGGTGGAAAGAAAGCTCTTTCACGCTGAGCTACACACAGGCACGTATTAGCGCAGTTTGATTTGATCAATGGAAAACTGTGTCCTGTAGTTACTAAGCAAACATGAGGTAGAATGACAGGGAAATGCAATGAAATGGGGTTTTTTGGTGGAAGATGAATTTTCAGAAAGTGCAGTTGGGAAGGAACACATATGAATCCTGTGCAACTGCCTTGAAATATAAGGGACCCATTTATTTAAAAATGAATTGTATGCTCACTTGGTGCTGAAGGACCTGCATGAGGCAGTGTAGACCAAGAATTATTGTGAAAGAACTGGATTTTGGGCATCTGGGTTCTCATATAGTAGGGACCACTTTTGGAAAACATCAACTTCTCTGAATGGCTCCCCTTTGGCATCCAAAATTATTGATTTTTTAAAAAAATTATATTCAGATTCAATTTTAATAATCTATTTGCTGGATAATTATAACACTGTCTCCCTTTATTGGGTGTTATGACAACTTGCAAACTAAAAATTTGATTCAAAGTCCTTCAGTATATTCACAAACAACAAGATCTAATCTCCTACATAATGATATCAATCATTAGATATTAATTTTCAATGTTATTATTCCTTAGTATTTGCCGATGAGGAGAGCAGCTCACCCAAAATCATTCCACATTCTATGATTCTATGTCAAATCCTGCCAGAACTTGGCTTCCCTGAATCCTAGACCAGGACTTTTACATCTACGATGTACTACCCAAGCACAGTATGCATCTTTCCCTTAGGAAGCTACCCAAATTTTAAATATTCTGCAGACTCCCTTGGTGATGCTTAAAAAAATTCCAGCCAACCTTGTAGATTATGTGTACTGCTAATAAGCAATGAAAGGATGTATTCAAATGCCGGTAAATCTTATGTTTCCTGCCTTTCCTGACAACTATACTGCAAGATGTAAGGACAACATGGCAAAGTTGATGCTTTCAGCCTTGTTTTATTTCCTGCATTTTAATGCTTTAATATGGCAATAGGCATAGTTGGGCAGTATTAGTAAGAGTTTAATGCAAGGCCAGTGTGTTGGCAACACATCTACTGATGATAAAAGAGGGTGAGCACTGATCACCTTATCCATTCAAATCCCACTCTGAAGGCCAAATCTACCTGCTTGCAAGTAGGTTTTCAAAGTTACCATTAACACAGTGAACGATGTGTTCCTAAGGAGTGTTTGTGAACCCGGTACAGGTTTTATTAATGGATTAGTGTCCTGACTCAGCTTCTCCACAGTTCTCCTTAACAGACAGTAATTACTTATCTTCAGAGCATTGAGTGCTAGCCTGGCACATACTGTGAAGTCTCAAGAAGTGACAGAGTTGCAATAGAGCTTCTTGAGAAGAGAAAAAAACAATCACTTTTCAGCAAACAATAAAAACAGGAGAAAAATGAAAGATGTAGGGATCTTAATAATGATGATATCGACTGGTGTTGCCTTTATTAGTTTCCTTTGTGTTTGCACTTGAAACATTTATCATCGCTGAACTGGCTGATTATTCTCTTTTAATTACTTCATATGGAACAATTAAATAAAATTAAGACAATAATCTTATAGATGGTTATGAAGAGGAACATTTTTCTCAGGAAACTGAATATAGATTTCTTTCCCCTCCCCTTTACCTCCTAAGACTATAGGAATCTAATGCATTCAGCGCTACAGTGCAGAGAGCTCCTGAATTCACTGAATTATTTATTTGTAATAGTTAATCATCATTTAAAAGCCTCACCTGGATGACCTATGATTGAAGATCAAGCCTCATTGAGCAGTGTTTTATTCTGATGACACATTTCCAGAAAATTTCCTGTGTGTTATATGAGAAGCTGAAAATGCTGCTAACTGCTCGTATTTAAAAGGGCCATACTACCCTGCTAAGATTTTCCCAGCACCCAGAGCTGTTGATCTGCCCTTCTCTGTATAAGGTTGTATGCTGCACCGTGTTGAGGGCATAGGACAAGAATATAGCAGGACTCCTTTGAGATTACCCTTGATGAGATGGCACTTTCCATTGCAGCAGCACTTCATCGCTTCTTGCCTTCTCTGTGGCCGCAGCACATATCAGACCTGCATGAGGATACAGGTCAGAGAAAGAGAGGCCAAAATACTTGGATGTAAATGTTCAAGAGATGAGTATGGAGAAGCAGAAGCGTGAAACTGGCTGCCAACTTGGCTTTTCCTCACCAATGTGAGGTGAAGACCATTTTGGTTGTATCTTCTTGCTTTGTCTCAGCTAAGTTCCCTCGCACAGGCAGAGATCTGTCAGGTTAGGAAGAAATAGACAGAGCAGTGATCTATGAGCAGATGAAGTACAGATACATTCATGCTTCATATCATTAGAGAAAAATTCCATGGAATAAGTTGCAATCAAGTTCTTAATCTTCATTCTTAAAAATAATGACAGGTAATCTAGTCCACATTGTATGCTTGTGGCAACATGAAGGGCAGAGAGAAGGAAGCGTAGGAGAGAACAGTAAGGGTAGAACTCATTCCTCTCCTTGTAGATATTTGAGCATGTCTCTACCTATAGCCAATGAAGAAAAAATAGTATTTCAAAGCAGGAGGGACACATTTCACCACCTGACATAGGGCATATGATTCATCCTCTGTGTGCATGTGTACCCATCCCATGCTCTTGAGCTGCTACAGCTCATCCCACATTTTATGGGCGTTCTTGCAAGAGGTGATGGTGAGGTTGTCAGCAGGCAGACGGGTTGAGAATGGTAACCTATATTTCATTCTACACAGACTTGAACAATCACCAATATTTTTGTCTCTTTTTTTCCTGCTGGGTTGCCAGAGGGGAGCAGAATAGCGGGCTTTCCTGCTGACTACAGTGGACCAAATTCTTTTGCAACAAACTCTCAAAGTGCCCTGTTGAGGGGAACATAACTGCTTCCCTCGAAGATGCTTGCTCCAATAGGCAATGGAAAGGGACTACGATGAACTGTGGCTTTTCTCAACCTTTTAGAAGCCTTGTCTCCTATATAATCACATTACCAAATGCAATCTTGATATAAATGGAACTTAGAAAAGTAAGTTTTTAATGGGATTTTTTTAAGAGGAAAGATGATCCTCTGGGTAAGGTGCTTTTGACTTAGTGGTATTTCTAAGAGTAAGAGAGTTTCTGAATCTGGAAAAGCAATCAATATTTACAACACAGTTCTTATAATACTTTCCTTTTCAAGATTTGTTTACCCATCACCATTGTTTAATCATAAATATACTCATTGATATCCATTGATAAACAAAAAGTCTCTGGGAGAAGAGAGATGGAATTCAGCACATTTGGGGCAAAGAAATAGTGTCTAAATACAACCCAGTTGTCCAGTCAGTGGAAGGTATACTGGGCAGTTTGTTCGCTATCTTCTGCTTCTCCTGGTTTCAGGTAAAACAGAACCAATTTTCAGTTCAGTAATTTTACTTTTTAGCTAAGCCTCTTCTAACTAACTGAACTTTCCGAAATTAACAGCATATTGTGCAAAACTTGTTCGTTCTCAGAGTGATAAGACCAATGTTTATAGTTAATGCCAAGGAATGGTATGCAGAGAGGCCCTTGCTTATACTTATTTCTATAACAACCAAGGTCAGCTAATTTCATTATTTACCCTGTTGGAGGGTTGGAAGCAGAAAAGCGTAGAGGGGTTGCACCTGTGGGGAGGAATGGACAGGACAGGTGACTCAAAACCTGACCAACAGGGGTATTCCATCCCATCTGTCCCATGCTCAGTATAAAAGCTGAGGGATCAAAGGGTCAGCTCTCTTTTTTCAATGGCCGACATCCGAGGAGGACTCTGTCTGTTCATCTGCCTTTGATCCCAATACGTGTGTTCCTGACTCCAAATCCAGCATCCAGTTCCCGTCCATCTTTGAGTCCAGTCTGGGATTTCCCCAGCACCTGCTGGTGATGTGATCGTCATCCTGGGAGCTTGATATGTTTTTGTATATATTGTATCTATTTCATTGTTTCCTTTTTATTTTATTATTAATATTTTCTTTAAAGTAGTTTAGTTCCTTCTAAACTCATAAATCTCTTTATCTCTCTTCCTCCTCTCCTTGGAGAGAGAGGTGGGGGAGTGCATCTGTCGCTCGTCAGTGGCCAGCCTGGCCCAAACCACAACACTGCTATAAAACATACAGAACTTTTCCTGGCTCCATCTTCCTCAAATTTTATGTCTCCTATAACCCCACTAAATCCAATGAACTTATATAGTGGTAAAAATGTATCTGTAGTAAATTCTACCCAGTCTAACTGGGAGAACCTGACTGGGAGATCTGGGTTGAACCTAATCCATGCATCACAGGTGGTAGACACACCAACTCTGGAAACATTCAAGGTCAAGTTGGACAGGGCTTTGAGCAACCTGATCTAGTTGAAGATGTGATGTCCCTGCTCATTGCAGGGGGAGTTGGACTAGATAACCTTTAAAGGTCCCTTCTAATCCAAACCATGCTGTGATTTTATGATTCTATGATCTTCAGGAAGTGCTGCATAACTGTCTGAAAGCATCTGATGCAGCTCCATCAGCCCTGGCTTGGATAGGGCTACTAAAGACAGCATGTGTGCACCTGTAAGTGCAGGATTTTGATCTTGTCCTGAAAATGTTAAATTTTCTCACCTGGTTTCAGATCCATCCTCAAATCTAATGCTCGACAGCAATGAATCCCACAGGCAGACTGTACTGTAGGATATTTCCTTTATTTGTTTTAAATTTACCTACCATTTATTTTAACATATGAGCCCCAGTTCTCATATTACTGCAGAGTGTAAGGAGAAGGAATGATCAGCTTTTCTTATACCATTCATCATCTTAAATAGGCCAATTAAGTTTGTGTAATTATCCTTCTTTCCAAGTTAAATAATCCAAGTCTTTGCAGCTTCTCATATGGAAAGTCCATCATGCCTCTAAACCATTGAAAATTAAATGGTGCTTATTTAAAACATGGCCACTTGTAACGTGTATCGATGTCTATTTCTACTGACACTACAATTGTCAGCTAATTAAACATGTGTAGCAAAGAAAACACAACTCCAGCACTTTGTTCCCACATCCACTAACGAAGGGGCAGTGATGTAATGGCAATTTGTATGTGCTGAAGATGGCCTGGCACCATCCAGAGGGCTAGGAGCCACAGAAACTTACAAAATTTTTGAACATGTTTTTTTCCCTGACCTATAGAGACAGGGAGCTCTTTGGCTATGTCCACACTATCCTATCTCCCCAAGAGAGTTTCCTATCGCACTGATTCAGTCCCAGATAGAGGAAACTTCAGTTATTACTGAAGTCCAAATAATGTCTAGGGTCTCCAAGCTGAGATCAAAGCTCCATTGTGCTCACAATGGCATAAACACGTACTTACAGACAGTCCCTGCCCTAAAGGGCTTATAGTCTAAATAGGAGACAGATAAAGGGTGAGAGAGAAAACAAATGTGGAGTGACTTGCACAGCTGCTGGGACAGCTGCTCTCAGGGGGAGACGGGAACAGAACCCAGTTTGGAGGGGCTCAGGCCAGCGTGTTAGCTACAGGGCTATCCTGCTTCACATTTTCTTGTGGAAAATGACATTTTAACCACTACATCCTGAAAGCACCTGGTCAGAGAGAGCCTAGGGAATAGAGAAGTTAAAATATAGTTACTTGGCAGCTTGGCACCCTTGTGTTGTGTCTGCTGCTGTTGTGGATAGAGCCAGCACAATAGTTTTAGAGAAGACGGGAAGTGGGAAAGGCCACAATGAAAGAAATGTGATGTCTCCTGTGGTTGCAGGTCATCAATTTATGTTAAACACTCAGAATTCAGGTCACATGAAAGCTTTGGCAAACTTTTGAGCAAATGAGCACTAGTACCTCATTTAGCAACAAAATTAAAAAAGGTCTTTGACCCAAAATTTTAGGAACATTTAAATTTGGAATCAGATTTTGGGGGGTCTTTGGACTCCAGTGTGGGAGCTCTCTGGTCCTGTGTGTTGAATTGGCTATCACAGCATCTCACAGTTCACATGCAAAGTTAACTAATAAATGAAAGGAAATAGAGGGAAGTCTGTAAGTGAGGAGCTCTCGCTGCCAGGGACATAAACAACTTCACTCCCTGTAGTTTTTCCTTGGCAGACTAATGTCTCTGCTAAGAGCTGGTGAGTCTGTGGCCTGCCCACATTGAATATCCAGGTAGTGATGCATTTTTACCAGCCTGAGATATGCCTCCCATGCAGTTTTATAAGCCGTAGTAAAATTTTGCTCTTCAGGCTGCTAAATTTGACCAGATTTCTAACTTATGAATGTATTGGTCATCTATATAAGCAGCATCTTACTTGCTTTGCCTACCACAGAGTGCAAGCCCCGAATTTAAGATAGCCCAGCTCCCAGGTGTCCCAGGAAGACCTCCTAAGGTAGGAATGCCTACTGGGCAGACAAGACCTGCCAGGGTGCTTTCTAGGATTACCTGATGCTCTTCAGTCACTCCTCATTTGAGGTATTTTTCCTGGCTGACTGAATTTCCAAGGGATAGAGCAGTGCAAGAGCCATAGGGTTTGCTGTGATCTCTGCAGAAGATTCCCTCTTCTGAGATTCTTTTTCCACCCTCTTGCTTGCAGCTACTTCAAGAGACGAACTCCTCCCTCCCACCCTCTTTGAGATGGAAATGACTGATCCACCTTGTACTTGATTTTTTCAATAGATGATAAGCTTTTCTGTTTTTGTGTACTGCCTGGGTCTCTGCTTCATGCTCTCCATCCCAAGCACCTGCCAGAAAACCTAGTAGCCTCACAGAATCACAGAATTGTAGGGGTTGGAAGGGACCTTCAGAGATCATCTAGTCCAACCCCCCTGCCAAGGCAGGTTCACCTAGAGCAGGCTGGACAGGAATGCATCCAGGCGGGTTTTGAATATCTCTAGAGAAGGAGACTTCACAACCTCTCTGGCAGCGTGTTCCAGTGCTCTGCCACCCTCAAAGTAAAGAAGTTTTTTCTCATGTTGAGATGGAATTTCCTGTGTTCCAGGTTGCATGCGTTGCCCCTTGTCCTGTCACTGGGGCACCACTGGGAAGAGTCTGACCCCATCCTCTTGACATCCGCCCTTCAGATATTTATAAGCATTGATGAGATCCCTTCTCAGTCTTCTCTTCTCCATGCTAAACAGACCCAGGTCTCTCAGCCTTTCATCATAAGAGAGGTGCTCCATTCCCTTGATCATCTTCATGTATCAGACTGGTCAACCATGCTTTTCCCTTGGTGAATCCATGCTGACCACTCCCAATGACCTTCTTTTCATCCAAACATTTAGAGATGACATCCAGGGTGAGCTGTTCCATCACCTTTCCAGGGATGGAGGTGAGGCTGACTGGCCTGTAGTTTCCCAGGTCTTTCTTCTTGCCCTTTTTGAAGACTGGAGTGACATTGGCTGTCCTCCAGTCCTCAGGCACCTCTCCTGTTCTCCAGGACCTTTCAAAGATAATGGAGAATGGCATCTCAATAACATCTGCCAGCTCCCTCAGCACTCGTGGGTGCATCCCATCGGGGCCCATGGATTTGTGGGTGTCAGGCTTGCTTAAATGATCTCTAACATGATCCTCCTCGATCAGGGGAGAGTCTTCCTTACTCCAGGCACTCTCTCCTGCCTCCAGAGTCTGGGATTCCTGAGATCTGGCCTCAGCAGTAAAGACTGAAGCAAAGGCGGCATTCAGCAACTCCGCCTTCTCTGCATCCTCCATCACCAGAGCACCTATCTCATTCAGCAGTGGGCCCACATTTTCCCTAGTCTTCCTTTTGCTACTGATGTACTTGAAGACCTTCTTATTGTCCTTGACATCCCTTGCCAGGTTTAACTCCAAGTGGGCCTTAGCTTTCCTCATTGTGGGCCTTAGCCTTCCTCATTGCATCCCTGCATACTCTGACAAAGTTCCTATACTTCTCCCAAGTGGCCAGTCCCTTTTTCCACATTCTGTAAACTTCCTTCTTCCATCTGAGTTTTTCCAGGAGCTCCCTGTTCATCCATGCAGGTTTCCTACCTCCTTTGCCTGATTTCTTGCTCCTAGGGATGCACTGATCTTGAGCTTGGAGGAAGTGGTGCCTAAATATTAGCCAGCTCTCTTGCACCGTACTTCCTTCTAGAGCCTTAGACCATGGGATTCCTCCAAGTTGGTCTTCGAAGAGGCCAAAGTGAGCTCTCCTGAAGTCCAGGGTCGTAATTCTACTTTTTTCCCTGCTTCGTCCACACAGGATCCTGAACTCCACCATCTCATGGTCACTGCAGCCAAGGCTACCCCCAACCTTCACACCCCCAACCAGACCTTCTTTGTTGGTCAGCACAAGGTCCAGCAGAGCACCTCTCCTCATAATGCAGTTTTTGTCCACTGCCTTGCAGACAAGACACACCCCTGACACAGAACAACATTTTCACTGCTATTTTATCACCAGATCTAATTTGATTTAACAAGCCTGGCCCAGACATTTCAAGTACTTAGAGATTAGGAAGTCTTTGTGATTACGTGGCCAGTGTTCACAAAATTCAATGTATAGTGCAAATTGCAAACAGGAAAAAAATCAGCACAATTTTATTTACTCCACATTACTGCAGGTTTGATTCCAGTCCAGCTCCCTAGGAAAAATGAGATGGAGGCTGTATCGCCTCTGCAGTCTATGCAAGACCTTGTTGATTTTTATGCTCCTTCTGTTCTACTTTCAACACCTTATTAAAGTATTTTCTCTCTCCTTGGCACTTTGATACTTGAGACACACATTCATATCTCCTGTGAAAGGTGTGTTTGAGGAGTCTTTTTTTTTTCCCATGCAAGGGACTCTCCTGGTTATTTGTATGTTTGAAGGTGAAAACACTTTTTGATGTATAGCTTAAGAGTCAGAACAGGGTTAAAGATTTTCCTTATTTGTGTGTTTATATGGATTTGGAGCATTTAGTGTTCATAACCAAGAAGCTCAGAATTGTCCTAAAGAAAGGTGATGGCACAGGGAATATATCAAAATGTTCTTGCTGTCTCCATGAGCAAGGCCCCCATTGAAATCATAAGAAATAGCAACTGTGCATCTCCATTTAATTTGCTTGTGCAGAAATGAAATGCACTCATTTTTCCCTATGCAAAGTTGTTTGAAGAGCTTAGAGATCCTGGGGCCTGATCAGTGCATACATGGTACTGGGTTCAGTATATAACCCCATGAACAGTGCCTTCATTCATTAAGGAACTCATTCAGCTGTCTGAAAAACATCGTCCCTCCAGAGCAGGCACTCTCGTCGGTCGGCAAGGTGGCGGCAGCAGCACCGGCAGCACCGGTGACGAGAACTGAGGTGATCTCGTGGGGAGGGTTGGATCGCGCTGTACGGAGGGGTTTCCGAGCTCAGGGACCCCCCACTCACAGCACGAGCCCCAGCCGGAACCCGGAAGTCTGTGGCAGCCAATCAGGTGCGGAGGGGGCACGGCTGCGGGGATTTAAACATGGTCAGAGCAGGCACTCGGTCGGTCGGTGAGGCGGCGGCAGCTAGCTGATTGAGCCTGTGGCGTGTGACCGGGGACTAAAAAAAATAAAAAACAAACAAAAAAAAACCACCCAAAAAACCAAGACACTTGCCTGAAGAAATCGGATCGAATCATGGTTGGAACCCAGCAAAAGGCTATTAAAAAACTGTGGGTACCCAAACAGAGGCCACACGCAAACATGCAGGCACCCAGGCAATTGGCTGCAGTGAGTTCTAGAACCTGGCAATGAAGGATGGTAGAGTCAACACCTGTGTTAGGTGTGAGCAGATCAATGATCTGCTTAACATGGTGGCCGAACTGAGGGAAGAAGTGAATAGAC
>JAOXNO010000020.1:5015497-5033610 GCA_028565335.1 Limnodromus scolopaceus
AGATATTTCACAGTGCAGATATTTTGCAGCTTCTCTTTTCATCTCAAAGAGAAATGCTTACAATATACTCATGTTCCTGCCACTCAATTACTTCTGCTTTGCTTTGCCCCCATGAGTTGCTGATAACATGGGCTGGAGAAGACCTAGATATGGGGAGCTGATTTTCACCAAGCATTTTGGATTTGGTGGCAATGACCAGAGTTTTCTTGAACTAACACAGAGCTAACCAAAGCCTAAATATAAGGATAAGAAAGCAGAATGTGAAACAGCAGTTGAAATCACTGATTTGTTAAGACTCACAGCCAATGGTGGAGGCTAACCCCTGTTAGAGAAGAAATCAGACCATCCTCTTCACTTCTTAGTCTTTGGGAAGTATTTGGTTGATTTTGGTAGATATTGCTACTAGAGAAGTGCAGTAACAAGACAAGAGTAAACCTTGTAGGGGTCTTTTCTCTCACATATGCATGTCCTCTCACAGCAACATGGCACATTTCCACCTCAGCCCTATTGCTGAGAACCTATGCCTTTTGGAAATCCAGCCAGAGTCACAGAGGAGCACTATGGAGCAAGAGTCATTTGTACATCCCCCTTCTGAACTCAGGAAAGGGAGTTCCTGGGCTCTGTATGGATTTGCAGGACCACCTGCCCCATTAGGCTGGGAAGACCAAGTACATGAGCCATTGCTCCGTGACTATTTGTCCCACTTACGTACTGGGAGAACTTGACCAGGGGAGCTGGCTTGAACCTAAGCCATGCATCAGAAGTGGTAGATGCCCCCATCCCTGGAAGCACTCAAGGTCAGGTTGGACGGGGTTCTGAGCAACCCAATCTAGTTGAAGATGTCCTGGCTTGTTGCAGGGGGTTTCGACTAGATGGCCTTTAAAGGCCCCTTCCAACACAAACCATTCTATGATTCTATGATTCTGTAATCTTCAGGCAGTGCTGCATAAGTGTCTGAAAGTATCTGATGCCGTGCTGTCAGCCTTGGCTTGGGCAGAGCATCTAAAGACAGCATGTGTGCAACTCTAAGCGCAGAATTTTGATCTTGTCCTGAAAATGTTAAATTTTCTCACCTGGTTTCAAATCCATCCTCAATTCTAACACTCCACAGCAATGAATTCCACAGGCAGACTGCACTGTAGGGTATTTCCTTTATTTGTTTTAAATTTACCTACCATTTATTTTAACATATGAGCCCCAGTTCTCATATTACTGTGGAGTGTAAAGAGCAGGAATGATCAGCTTTTCTTATACCATTCATCATCTTAAATAGGCCAATTAAGCCTGTGTAATTATGCTTCTTTCCAAGTTAAATAATCCAAGTCTTTGCAGCTTCTCATATGGAAAGTCCATCATGCCTCTAAACCATTGAAAATTATATGGTGCTAATTTAAAACATGGCCACTTGTAACATGTGTATCTATGCCTATTTCTACTGACACTATGATTGTCAGTTAATTAAACATGTGTAGCACAGAAAACACAACTCCAGCATTTTGTTCCCACATCCAGTAACGAAGGGGCAGTTAGTTCTGCAATGTAATGGCAATTTGCATGTGCTGAAGATGGCCTGGCACTTTCCAGAGTCCAGAGGGCTAGGAACCACAGAAGCTTACAAAATTGTTGAAAGTGTTTTACTCCCTGACCTCTACAGACAGGGAGCTCTTTGGCTATGTCCACACTATCCTGTCTCCCCACCGGCATTTCCCATCACACTGATTCAGTTCCAGATAGAGGAAACTTCAGTTATTAATGAAGTCCAAGTAATGTCTAGAGTCCCCAGCTGAGATCAAGGCTCTATTGTGCTTGTGATGGCATAAACACGTACTTAGAGACAGTCCCTGCCCCAAAGGGCTTATAGTCTAAATAGAAGAGACAGATAAAGGGTGGGAGAGAAAATAAATGTGGAGTGACTTGCGCAGCTGCTGGGACAGCTGCTCTCGAGGGGAGCCGGGAACAGAACCCAGTTTGGGGAGGCTCGGGCCAGCGCGTTAACTATTGGGCTGTCCTGCTTTGCATTTTCCTGTGGAAAATGATATTTTAAGCAGTGCATCTTGAAAGCACCTGGTCGGAGAGAAGGGGTCTAGGGGATAGAGAAGTTAAAATAAAAACAGTTACTTGGCAGCTCGGCACCCTTGTGTTGTGTCTGCTGCTGCTGTGGATAGAGCCAGAACAATAGTTTTAGAGAAGACCTGATGTGGGAAAGGCCACAATGAAAGGAATGCGATGTCTCCTGTGGTCACAGGTCATGGATTTATGTCAAACACTCAGAATTCAGATCACATGAAACCTTTGGCAAACTTCTGAGCAAATAAGCACTAGTAACTCATTTAGCACCAAAATTAAAAGAAGGTCTTTGACCTAAAATCTTAGGAACATTTGAATTTGGAATCAGATTTTAGAGTGCCTTTGGAATCCAGTGTGGGAACTCTCTGGTCCCATGTGTTGAATCGGCTATCACAGCACCTCACAGTTCACGTGCAATGTTGACTAATGAAAGGAAACAGAGGGAATTCTGTAAGCAAGGAACTCTCTCTGCCAGGGGCGTACACAACTTCACTCCCTGTAGTTTTCTCTTGGCAGAGTAATGTCTCTGCTAAGAGCTGGTGAAAGCTGTCTGGGAATCTGTGGCCCGCCCAGGTTGAATATCCAGGTAGTGATCCATTTTTACCAGTCTGAGATTTGCCTCCCATCCAGTTTTATAAGCCATCGTAAAATCTTGCTCTTCAGTAAGTTACTCAAAATTTTACCAGATTTCTTATTTATGAATGTATTGGTCATCCGTATCAGCAGCATCTTACTTGCTTTACCTACTGCAGACTGGCATCCAGAATTTCAGACAGCCCAACTCCCTGGTGTCCCAGGAAGACCTCCTAATGTAGGGATCCCTGCTGGGCAGACAAGACCTACCAGGGTGTTTTCTGGGATTACCTGGTGCTCTTCAGTCACTCCTCATTTGAGGTATTTTTCCTGGCTGACTGAGTTTCCAAGGGACAGAGCAGTGCAAGAGCCGTAGGCTTTGCTGTGATCTCTGCAGAAGATTCCCTCTTCTGAGACTCTTTTTCCACCCTCTTGCTTGCAGCTACTTCAAGAGACAGACTCCTCCCTCCCATCCTCTTTGAGATGGAAATGACTGATCCAGCTAGTACTTGATATTTTTTGCAATAGGTAGAAAGCTGTTCTGCTTTTGTGCACTGCTTGGGTCTCTGTTTCATGCTCTCCACCCCAAGCACCTGTCAGCAAACCTGGTAGCCTCGCAGATTTAGCGCTAGCCACTTCATTGCCTGTGGCACAGGAGGAACACCTTCCAGGCACAACAGCAGGTACACAGCCCATTAAGGCAGTATATTTACGATAACATGCACATAAGATTTTACAACCCTTCATGCCTATCAGTAGACACATATTACATTTGGGACCCAGTTTCCCTCAGGACTGTGTTACAATCTTTCTGCTACAACCCTCCATTTTCTCTCAGTGTATTTCCCCCCTCCTCTTTAAATCATAGCTAAAAAGTCTCTTAAAACTCCTCGATTTTATATAACCAGCTGCAGGTAAAGAGGGCGAACACCTTATGGGGTTATCCCTGACATGTTCATATGATTTGGGGATGCTCTCAAATGATGTTAGCATGTATGTCTCCTTTCATCTCAGATTTGACCCAACGACCTGGCTACGCTAGGACCTGTGTCTATTGCTCTAGCCGCTGAGGTAGCCCCTGCAGTCATGGAAGAGGAAAGGATGCTTCCCAAAGGCGACTCAGTCCATGTTCCAGAGGAGCCATATTGCCCCACCTTCATTATCCAGTAAGGAACCAAAGATTGATATGTTCTTCACACAGTGGCCTATGCTTAGTAGCTAGAGTTGGGTGGAATGATGCCAGACTTGGAAAGGATCCTACTAGGGTGGCTTTGTTCCATTGCTGCTATACTACAGGGCCTTCTCCTAGTAGAGACAATGCGAAAGCCCTCAGAGGCCAGTATCCTGCCAACGTAGTTGTGAAAACCTCATCGAACAGCATAGCTGTGTCTACAGTAGGGTTTTGTTGGCAAAGATACATTGGCTGGGTACATCTGATTTTTTTCGTGCTCTTAGCCAAAGAAACTATGCCAGCAACATCTCATAGCATAGACTTCACGGCAAGTAGCCCATCATAAATGCATTCACAGAGGCACACAGAATGGTCATTAAAAAAGATGTTCCCTAGTTCTCTGCTAAGTTCTTGTTGGCTGCAGATATGTAGCAAAGTTAAAAATGAATAAATGAACCAATCTGCCAGCCACTTATTGCGAGTCAACAGCTGTCTCTTTGTGCTAGTAGGAACTCCAATCAGGGGTCACGATGCAAATTAATTTTAGCAGCACCCAGTGTTCTCCCTGATGAATATGATTCTTTTGGGTCAATCCTAGGTCACATATGACTGAAGAGAAAGTGCTTTCATTAACTTCTTTTTTTGGGACCAACTTACTCCAGAGATATTCCTTGCCAGAATTACATGACTGCTTCACAGAACAAGATACTTTCCCTGGGTTAATCATTTAAAGATTTAATTCTCAGCTTATAAAAATAGTTCGCACCGTAACAGAGAGTATTTTCAGGGTTTATCCTCTTCCTCTTTTTAAACTGATTTTCAATTCACTGTTACTCAACGTCTCTTCTGCTATTCATGGAGCACAGCCAAGTGAAACCGGGACCCGCTATGCTGCTGATTTACACTATAGAACCATTATTAGCTGAGTTCTGCATTGGCATTCCAGGCATTCCAGTGTGCAGCTAGTCTCCTGTGTATTTATTCATTCAAAATAATGACAGGGCTGGCGAAAGATGCCAGAGTGACAGCCCCGTGGAGTGATGAGGTCCTTCACTAAGCCGTGGAATAGGAACGGCAGAGCCAACGCTCGCCATCCCCTCCCCATACCTCCTATATTCTCCTTGGTCCTAATCTGAAGGCTGTCTGCACCTTGTGGAGTTAAAGTACAAGGCAGAGCATTCTCAAGGCCTAGTTAGTATTTGATGAGATGTGCAGCAACGGTGCAATTTCTGCTCTAGCTGTCGGTGGTCTTTCATCATCTCAAGCTTTTAAAAGAGTTCCCTGGCACAACTACACTCATCAGATGGCCCTATTTCTTGAATTGCTAGGGCAAACACAAAAAAAAAGGCTTTTTGCCCCAGCCTTCAAACAATTTAAGACCCTAGCAGCAGTTTTCAGGAGTGACCTGGCACTGTAATTCACAGCTCCAGGTTACCATCAGGGTAGACCTGAGGTCTCTAAACGGTGCAGTCACTTGGCCCAGTGCCCAGAGCACACTGCTCACTCTTCTTCTTTCAGTCCTTTCCCTCCCACTCTTTTATAAGAAGGAAGCATCATGATAGATCATTAACGTTATGAAAAATGCGCTCTCGGAGACAAGCGGGTGTAGCAGGGAGGCAATTAAAATGTTCCATTGTGCTAAGCACTGTGCAAACACTGAAACAATGGTCCCTGACTTGGGGATCTCACCACTGAGACACTGCAGACAATAGCAGCCATTCACACCAACTATTATAGACTATTTGGTGTATCCATTTTAGGTGTGAGTCATAGTTTAAGTTTTCTGTATCAGCCAAGAAATAGATGCTTCCAGGGAGTGACTCAGAGCACCTAAGTTAGATGGCAAAAAGTCATATGGTATTAATATCCCCGGTCAATACATGGAGCAGAGTGAGGGATAATAACCACTTTTCACCTAATGGACCACTCTCCCTAAGCTCCCTCCGTTGCCAACAGGAGGAGAAAGGCTTCTGCACATGAAATGATTCAGAGTGTCCAAGTTGAGCTCTCCCTCCTCCTGATGGAAACCATTTCTCTTTACTGACAACAGAGGGGGGAGTCTGGGGATAGTAAGTTCATTAGGCTAAAATAACCTCTTGTAACACCCTTGTAGCTAGCAGGAAAAGCAACACACAGCTGCCTGACTTTGTCAGGTTGCCCACTAAATTTATTAATAGATATAAATTGGCCAAAAAATTGGAGGAAAGGGGAGAATCCATTTACAGGAAAAAGAACATCTTTCCACATCTTAGCCAAACACACTCAAGAATAATAATGAAAAATGCACAGCTTTTCAAAGAATTTGACATCTCCTCTCAGACACTTCTGTGATCCACATTTAAAGTAGGACACTGAAAAGTCCCAGCCACCACAGTATTGAGCTGGTTAAGCATGAAGCTGGTCTGTGCCTTCGGTCTGGATGCAGGGCGGATGCCTGTGCAGAGGACTTCCTAAGCTGAGTGCTGATTCCCTGCTGTCCTAGGTCTCACACCTTGAAGGAAGGCAGTACCACTTGCCTACAGTGGTTAGAAGAAGCCACCGAGGTTGAGGCTGCAGTAACCACCTCCCAACACTCAAGGGCAGCTTGTGTATCACAACTGAGCTTTCTTCTATGCCATCCAGAACACTGATCTAACAGTATCTACTTATTCTCTATCAGCTTTAGTCAACTGGTGCTTGCAAAGCACTCAGAGACCCTCAGATTAAATGTGCTAATGGAATAGCAAAGTGTTATAAAAGCACACGGTACAACCGCTGCTGCGCGCTTCCCCTCCCTCTCCCCGGCGAGCTGCCGCGCATGGATGTTGTTCCACCATGACCTTCTACGGTGGTGCTGTGGCAGCCTATTTCTTCACAGGGGCATTTGGGCTGACAATGCGAAGCTCCTTTTCCCACATAATTGAAAGGAATTTCTGATTATGCGCAGGGATGTCAGCAGTGCGAGGAGCTTGGACGCCTTCCAGCCGCAGCCGGATCCAATGACAGTGCTGCGATTTCTCCTTTTTTGGCACTCTACTTGTGAACTTTCTGCTCCCTTCTGGGAGTGATTTCTCAAGATAATACGCTGCTGCTCCAGCTTCTCTCTGATGGCCTAGATTTATAGCTTCTGCAAGGCGTGAGAGGGGAAGGGGTGTGGGAGAGGCAGGGAGGATGAAAGCAGAGAGGGAAATTATTTTTTCGGTTGGGTTTTATTATTTTAGTCCCACTCTGCTACAGTGACTGTCTCCAGGCTTTGCACAAAAACAGACTGTCGTTTCCATCTCTGTAATGCTCTTTACTGCCTGCAGTGAAAGGTTGAGAGTACACACGTGTTTTTCTGGCCTCTTTAGTCCAGCCCCCGTGAATATGTGGTATGAAGTGAGCACTACATTTATCTGTGACCTTTTCACCATCTCTTGCATCTGTTAACTGAAAAGAGCGGAAGATGTACCCAGCCTCCTCTCCCTCAGAGCAGATAATACTGGTGACTTGATTTACTTACCTCTATCAGTCCCAACTTGCTTCAAATCTTTCCAAATGTCTAATTTATCTAAAACGTTCACCGGGGAAAAACAAAACAACCACCCCAAAAACCCTTGCCACTGATTTTCAGAGAGAAATATTTAAAAATTCCACATGCTGTATTCAGAAACGTAGTAACACCATAATTAACTGGGACAAAAATTTCTCTCTCTGGATGCGCTAAATGGCTGAATATCCTCTTTCCCCAGTGACTTCACACTATTGAAGATGTTTCTGTAACATCAGAATTGCATTATCCAAGTATTTCAACCCTCTCAGTATCTCCAGGAAGGTGGGACAGTGCTGCCATCCCCGTTTTACAGGTGGGGAATGGGGAACTGAGGCACAGAACTTATCTAAGACTGGCCAGGTGAGTTACATTTTGAATCTACTCGTTCCTCCCTACTACTTATAAAGGTAGCTGATTGATGTCTTATAGGATTACATCCATAATCCTGTATGGCTGCAATCAACAGAGATGAATACAGGTCTTTGAGACTCAACAAGGTGACCCAGGAAGTGTAGAGCAAAGCAGTGAAATGATCCTTTGTATTTTACAAATGACCTGATGAATACTATGTGCACCCCCTTATGAGGTGTTAGTTCCTGATGTGTTCAGATGGCATTGCTGGGAAAGGCAAGGGGGGGCTGCCAAGCATCTTCTGGGGTCAGTCTTGGACTGTGTTTCAGCTTTGGTGTCTTCCTGGCTGCCCTGGGGACACCAAGGCAATTCTGCGGTTGCCACTGGCTTTAGCAACCAGTGTCTTTCAGTTCTTCGAGTTGCATCTAGAAAGGGAAATTATGCTGACAAATCTGCCTGTGCTCAGCTGCACATTTCTCATCATCTCAAATAGCCAAATTGCCAGGGCTAAGCAATCGTTTCTAGGGGCTCCTCTCTCCCCAAGGAGAATACATCAGGACACTGACTTGAAAAACTTGCTATTTGTCTTGTTCCTGTTTATCTTTTGCTGGCTGCATCTGCAAGATTCTCAAATTTTCCCTCAGTACAAACTTTTTAAAATCACTGTGGGGAATCTCAGGTAGCTGGATTCCAGGTGCTGAGGCCTAAGGAAAAGCTTTTGAATTGGGATGGAAGATCAAATGGTGATTGGGACCCAGACATAGTGCTTTCTTGTAAGGACCACAGGAAAGCATCCTAAAGGTCAGGACTGGAAAATGTTTGCATAAATCTTTCCTGATGCTTTGAGTATTTCAGCACAAAACCACAGGCTCTGGCTGTAACGGTATACCTTAATTAAGCATCACTAAGAATCAGATCAGACTTGCATTCAGGGCAGAAATGAAGTTGACCGCTTGGTGCTCCCCGAGCCTGGACACCTGAGCAGAGGCTGTGATTGAAGTGACCTTATACGCAAAAGTCAAACTCCTCCTCAGTGGGGATTGGTCTGGGGTGATGGGGAGCCTTTCACTTCCTGTCAGAAATCGGAGTGACAAAGACATGCTGACTGGTCAAGGAAATTATATTTTATTCAACTTATCAGCATGTGAAAGATAACAGAAATGAGCTGCAGAACCAAGTCGGAATCTCTTCTGTGACAGTAATTGCAGAGGTGGGGAGAGGAAGAAATACTTAGTGGAGCAGGTACCACTCTCTGCTAACAAATCCCATGGCACTCCAGACCTCCTGCGTGGCCTTGCAAGGTTGCTCAAGGCTGTGTGCTGGTGGCATAGCAGTCCCCGTGCCTGGTTCACAGAAAGCAAAGACAGTACACCATCCACCGCTGTAAAAGAATCCAAGGAAAATAGCAGCCACAAAGGCTGAATTAGGCAAATCACCATGTGTCCATGCCTTATGTTGTGCCTCGCGATGGTCTTGCTCTGCTGATGGAATAGGGATCAGGAGTCAGCAGATGGGGAGATTGGCCACTCTTAATTGCCCATTATTATCTCGAACTGGGAAGCTGTAGACATTAAGCAGGAGGCTTAATATATCTTTAAGTGCTGTGCTCTTGATTTTCTTATCTATAAAATGGGGTTAACAGCTGTATCTGGTAGTAGAGTAGGTGGCAAAAACAGCGGCAGACCCTCAGACCCCCTAGCCATAGAGATCCAGTGCGGTCTTGTCTGGCTCTGTGTCCCACCAGATGTATAAAAGGCAGACTGTGTCCTCCAGGTTCCCATGGACGGGAATCTCCCTCTCACATGGAGACTTTGCTCAAGGGGCTTTTGTTCATGAACGTAGGCAAAAAGAGAGCAACACTGACCTGGTCATGAAGCCACACAACATTTCTGACTGCAACGATGCCTTTGCTATCCAGGGGGCATTCCCCCTTCTCCCCCTGAGTGAGTAAGGAGAGACCACACACCTGAAGTGGTAAAACCAAGAGTTAGGCTCAGGCTTAGTGTGGCCAGAGACAAAATATTTACTAGCTTGGTAGTAAACGTTGTACTGGCAAGTAATACCAATAAAAATTGTTTTTGATGTATGCAATACTTATTGGTATATGCATTAAAACATGTGGTGGAATCTGGGGGCATAATAAAAGGGCTGCTTTAGTCAAACCCAGACGAGTATCTGGTGGTTATGTTGGAGAAGAAGATGAGACCAGAGTGAGAGTACCCACTTTAACTGCTTCGCCTCGGGATGGTGTTGTTGCACAGCCACAAAAAGGGCATTTTTACGTGAAACTACAAGGCCCCTGAACTAATGGTGTCTCCCAATGATGTAATTTTCCTCCACTGCCCTGCAGACAAGACACACACCCCACACAGAACAGCGTTTTCACTGCTATTTTATCACCAGACCTAATTTGATTTAACAAGCCTGGCCCAGATATTTCAAGTACTTAGAGATTAGGAAGTCCTTGTGGCTACATGGGCAGTATTCATAAAATTCAATGTATAGTGCAAATTACAAACAGGAAAAGATCAGCACAATCTTATTTACTCCACATTACTGCAGGTTTGATTCCAGTCCAGCTCTCTGGGAAAAGGAAGATGACAGTATCGTCTCTGCAGTCTGTGCAGGACATTGTGAATGTTCGTACTTCTTCTGTTTTACTTTCAACACCTTATTAAAGTATTTTCTCCCTCCCTTGATACTTGAGACAAACATTTGTATCACCTCTGAAAAGTATACGTGAGTCTTTTTTCCCCATGTAAGGGACCCCCTTGTATGTTTGAAGGGGAAAAAGCTTCTTGAGGTGTAGCTTAAGAGAACAGAGATAAAGATTTTTCTTATTTGTGCATTTATGTGGATTTGGAGCATTTGGTGTTCATAACTAAGAAATTCGCAATTGTCCTAGAGAAAGATGATGGCAGAAGGAATAGATCAAAATTTTCTTGCTGTCTCCATAAGCAAGGCCCTCATTAAAATCATAAGGAATAACATTTAATTTGCTTTTGCAGAAATGAAGTGTACTCATTTTCCCCTATGCAAAGCTGTTTGAAGAGCTTACAGATCCTGGGGCCAGATCAGTGCGTATGTGGTACTGGGCTCAGCGTATAACCCCATGAATGGTGCCTTCATTCATTTAAGAACTCGTTCAGCTGTCTGATGATAAACATCATCGCTCCAGATTAGGCTAAATACAGCACTCTGCCTTCCCTTAGCAGGAGTCATTGCTAACAATCGTATGTTAGATGAAATAGCCTGGGGGTTCTTTATATTTAACATCAAAGCCGGGCAAAACAAATGCAATTACAGCCCAATAATGAAATTCGTATCTGTTGTAAATGTCCTTAGCTACGTAGCATAAAATCCAGACACAGATGAGCTAAAATCAGCTCCAAAATGAGCGGTGAGGGAAAGTTGCAATTTCTTTTTAATTTATAGGGAAAGAGATAGCAGACAGTATATAAACCTCACAAAATGTTTACTTTTAGTTTAAGCTGTGGAGTAAAAATAACTCTCCATTCATCATGTGGGTGACTGTACACTATGAGACCAACTGGGAAGCTGCTCTCAGCCTCGAGTGATGCGATGTTTCTGAGTTCAGAGGCAGGGAAAGGGGGTCTTCAAGTGCTGTGCCTTGGACTAATGGTCAGCAAACACTCCTTGTAAAGAACTAACGCAAGACAACTCTTCATTTCACCAAGATAACTCTTATCCAACCTCAGAAGAGCAGTGGGGAGTGGGAAAGTGACTTTACTGCTCCTTAGAAACCGGGACTTGTTGAAGAGTATTTCCTGTCTCACCTTTGGAAATCAACTCTCAGCCTTTTTACAGAGTCTCAGAGAAATAGCTCAAGAAGCTGGGAACAGGTTGTCCTGTGTCCTGATCAGTGACTTGCAGTGGGTGACTAGAAAATTAATGATAAATCCAGTCAGGACTCCAAGCAAACTAATTGTCTGTAGTTTTGAATGAATATTCTTTTGTCTGGCTCAGGACTGCTGATGTTTCCCTAGGGGTCTTTATGCACCATCCATATATTTTGTATCTTAATTTAACTTAATTTAACATACCAAATACACCCTCTCTCTGCTCTGTAGTGGCAATTGTTTTATTTTAATGACCAGGCTTCTGTTCCTCTACTTTTATTGAGTAATGTTGCAGTTTCAGGAGGGCTTCTCGCAGCAGGAAATGTGAATATAAGTGAAGGTACTAATGTCAATAACCAGACTAGAACATGTCCTTGAGACCGCTGGACTGAAAATAAGTCCTTTGCTAGCTAAGAACTATAAAAGCATTTTGAACAAAATTCATCTGAGGTGTAATGCTGTTCATTTCCACCAAGTCCTGCAGAGGAGACTCTGAGGTTTCCCCTAGATGAGAAACAACACACAGGAAGACCGGGAGGAAACGTCAAGACTCCTTACTCTAGCTGGTCTTGTGGCACTCTAGCACTCCTGAATCAGAAGGTCATGGAATGATAATATAGCTAGTTACATCTTCTTTAAAACTGGCTAAACATATTTTAAATAATGCACTCCACAAATGAGAAAGTATTTTTCCACTGAGGTGGGTTGCGTCATCTCAGTTCTCTGAAGATTAAGGTTTACTGCTTGTTAATGCCACTTGCCAAGGACACGTTTTATTGTCTTTGTGTTACTGTATGTCAGTCAGGAATAAATCTCTGTAGAGCTTCTATCTCGCTCTTCAGCCACACGTAACCTCATTTATATTCAACAAACTTTCCTTGCCTTCTCTCTCCCTTGCCTCCCGCCCCCTCTTCCTTCAGAGAAGGCATTTCAATGAAGCTGTGCAGGCACAATTTAGGACTGAAACGGAGATCTCTATTCAGAGGCTGAACAAATTCTCACCAGCTTCCTTAGACGTAGGGCTAAGCTCCTCGGTTCCCTTCGACCCTTTGTCTTCAAGTTTTTCGGGGCCAGACTGCCAAGTTCAAGCAAGGCTCCGATCTCTCCTCTTTCACAGGCCTCCTGATTAGTGGCTTTCTTTTTTCCAAGACTATAGATACAATTATTAGAAATTCCTTTTTTTGTGAACACATTGAATGAAGGTATGAATGGAGATGCTAAGACGAAGAAAGTGAGAAGCTTAATATAACTTCAGCTTCTGTAGTTAATTAGATTTGGATGGCTTCAGAGGAGCAGCTGTATTTTTTTTTTTTAATCGAAGTTAGATAAAGGGCTATTCAAGGTATTTTGGGTGGGGAGGGGAGACTGTATAAAATAAAGAAGCTGTGATATGGGTTTTGGAAATACACCCTCTCCCTCTCTTCCTTTTTGGGAAACAGTTGTGGGGAGCGTAAAAAGAGAAAAAGAAAAAATGTCCCATCACCAAAGGGCATAACAGAATCACTGGTGCTACTGCTAATACCCTGTGTCTGAGGCACAGTAAACAGAATGCATATTCAAACAGGAAGGCTTCTTTTTTTTTTGTTCAGAGATAATCTAAAATGCATAAGCCTGAAATGCATTCCTTTCACATCCAGAATACTAGATCTCAAACTTTAAAGGGACATTGCCAAGAAAGAGATCACATTCAGCATTTAAAGCATTTGAAGAAAATATGTCCCTTCCTATCTGCCTGAAATCTTCAAGTTGCTACAAGAATGCATGGACTTCTAAACCCAAGTGGTGTTGCAGCAGCTAAACTGTGCTTAATCTTCACCCTGCCCGCTGAAGGAAACAGGACTGGTCACCTTCATCAGCTGTTTCACATCGTGCCACATTTCTCCTGCACCACACACACTGCAGCTGCCTCTGAAAACCCAACCCTGCCCAGCATCTCAGTCTTAACCAAATTTTTAAATACATAAAGAGATGGCCAGTGGCAGTTAATTTTTGCCATCTTTCTTTTTTTTTTTTCTTCACCCTAATCTACATGTTAATCCCAAGGCACTTTAGGAAAGTGGCTCTCTCTCACCAAAGGTATTTCAGGAGCTAAATCCTCAGCTCAAGCAGACAGACATCCATTGACTGCAATTGTGCTGATTTGTCCTTGGCTAAGCATGTAAAACTGGGCTGTGGGAGAGGGTGTCTGTCACTTCAGTCACACCAACACGCTGCACTGATTTGAGGGGGATAGCTACTTGATGACATTGACTACATTACTAAATCAATCAGTGTATTTTAGCTTTCTCACCTAGGTTATCAATAGGGTGAATCAGAAAGGAGAATTCTGCTCTTGGTATCCCACTGTATAATTATAGATAAGAAAACAAACAAATGAAAAAATTCAGTTATTTATCACTATTTTTGCAATTCATGTAGAAATGACACTTAAAAAAATCTTTGTTTCCTAAATTTGAATTCTCTGATGTCTGATAGTACACATATGCTTACAATGAAAATTTTTACAGGAAGGCAGTAGGCTAAAGTCCTCTAACCTAGTGCATGTCTTCTTAGAAAATTTTTGGAGAGCATCTCTGAGATCGTCACTACGTATCAATATTCTTTTTCAATTGACTGGTATGTTGGGAAGGATATGGTTTGTCAGCACAGCCTATAAGTCTCGTTTCTTTATTCTCTATTTGGAGCAGAAATAGAATTTCTTATGAAACTAAAATAACTGAAAAAACACCATAAATAAGTTCGGTTTTCCAAAATGTCTGCAATGATTTGCTTAGGGGAAAAAGAAAAGTTGTTAGCATGATATTTGGTTTTGAATTGTTATTTTTTTGAATTAAAAAAATGTTATGGAAATGTTGAAATGAAAAATTACTTTAAACTGAAATAAGAAAACATTTAATAAAACATTTCAGACTTCTGAGTGATTTTTGTCAAATTTGTCAACACATTCTCAAAACATTGTGAAAACAGGAAAAAAAAAGTGTGAAAAATTTTCCAGCTACTTCATATTGGATTCAACTATACCAACCTTTTGTCAGTTCAGAACAGTATAAATACCATCTTTCCTTATGACACTTGAGAAGGAAAAAAAAAAAAAGATAAGAAGAAAAACTTTGATTTGCCCTGTAGATTTAATGGTTGGAGAAAAAGTATAGGTGCTTAGACTAACAATGAACAGCATTGGTGGGTTTACAAGAATTCTGGCATGAACGGTCCTCCAGACTGAGTGGATGGTGTAAGAGGAAGAAAAGGCTGCCAGAAAATATATGCAGTATCATGTTCAGGAGGGAGGGTAGTAGTACCAGGGAATGGTGTTCGTAGCATTTGATTTCTGGTTTAGAGACCAGCTTCCAGCTGCTAAAGCAAGCGAGTCACCTCCAGCACAGTCATGACGCAGAGATGCTTTCTTTTACTCTAAACATCCTAGCTCGGTTACTAGAGGCTCCAAGCTCTATAAAGTCTGAGAAACAAAATAAATTATCATGCCTGGAGTTCATTTCTGCCACAACTAAGCTGTTTCCACTACCCAAAATAAATCTTTTTTAGCTAGCTTAGTTACCTCTAAACTCTTTGCAGTTCTCCCCCCCAAAACCTCCACACTTTCATTTTGCTGTTAATATTTACTTTTTTATTAATTGTCGTCTTAGAATAAAGACATATGTTTATGTTAAGGGAGTGTCTGCTGCTGGGAAGAGGAGGAAGGAGAGACAAAGGGTGAAGTTATGGTTATTAGGAACCAAGTGGATTGACCATGTGCAAGGGTCTTGGCTAAAATAATTGGTGAAACTAACACCTGAAAGAAATAGAAACATGGCAGAAAAGCTGTTATTGGAGTGTTCAAGAAGACACTGAGAAAATAGTAAAAGTCAGCACTGACCAGCAAAAGCAAATGGGTGGTGGGAGCAGAAAGGTTTATTAATAACTTACTGAAAAAATCACCAGTGACATTTTCCTGTGCCTTAAACAGATAAGCTCAGTTAGCAATTCTGGTCCGAATATCTGCGCCTTGAATTTAAATTCACTCTTTAAATATTTGTATAGTGACTTTAAAATTCCCTTTCTGTAAATATTCCCAACAGGATAAGGTGGATATCGAAATGTTTGCACACAAAAAGTGTAGTCACTGTGAAAGCAAATCCATTAAAAAAGTGTTGAGTAAATATTCAGAGGAAATGTGAATAAAATGAATGAAAATAGCTTTAAAGGGGTTTGGAAAAAGAGGCAGGTGAAGTCATTGTGATAGTGCCATGTCATGTCAGATTAGTGCTCTGAAAGGGCTGTAGGGTTCAAAGTAGTTAAGACATTATTTACCCATGCAATAAAACAAGTATCATTTTTACTCACATTTATCAGTAGACCTGTAAACCTATTAGAGAACGCAGTCCATGTACAATAGGAAGGAGAAAAATCAATGTAGAATGGTAAACTGGTAACAATGAGTGAAACAAAACGAGGTTTTGGTGATTTCCTACCTTTTCAAATTGCATTACTTATTAGAATAAACCCTTCAGGGACCTTGCTGTAGACCTGACTGAAATGCTGTAGAACAAATTGGTAACTAAACTGGGCATCAAAATAAAAGAGTAACTCAATAATATAATTCTTTATCCAGAGGTCCTAACTACTAATCTGACTCTAGCACTGGGCTGTCCGATTTGATGTGTTTTTTTCTAAGTGTATTCAGATTCAATTATCTTGATTGGAGAATTACATGGCACTCATCTGGAAGTAACTCTACTGCAGTCAGGGAACCACAGCCTTAGGAGGCAGCTGCCTTGCTATCAGACGTCAAGTTGCCAAGAGCCTGTGGTTAGAAGATGGCTAAGAAGGAAACTGGTGGGCTTCAAAAATGTCTAGGAATTGTTCAAGCTAATTATAGCCGTGACCTCCAAGAAATGGTCTCCAGACAAGGGTAGTGTTTAAAATGACAAGAAGGGCTTGAAAGAGCCCTCATGAATCAGCTGTGGTTGGTGGGGCTACCATAACTGCTGCATTGTCCGGATGCAGAAAGGGCTGAATTCTGTTGATGTTCACATTATGAATGTACAGAGAAGCTGACACCGGAAAGAAAGCTTCATTATTTTGGGAAGTGTAAGGTCCTGGTTAGTCTCTCTGCTTTGAAGCCCCAGGGGTGAAACCTTGATCACTCCTGTGGTTTCCTTATGTGCAGTGGAAAGGTGCAGGAGGATCCAGAAAGGATGCTAGGTCACCTCACCTAAGAGCCAACAGTTAGGTAGGGAAAGATTTAGAACTAGGAGATAGTAAAGACCTCCCTATCATTATAAAAAACAGTGTAGCTGATGAACCTAAATACATTTTTACATTTGCAAACAGGTACGTTGCAATGAATGAGTAACTCCCTACCCCCACATAAACACTGCTGTTTTAAAGAGTGAAGAACATACTTTGCAGTATCAGAAAAGGGTGAAGAATAAATGTATATCTCAGCAGTGTCACATCGTTATCTTGGATTTTAAATAGTTCTGTGTCCTCTTGTTTCTATTCAGTCAGAACATTTTGCACTGCAATCGTCTTGAGAAAATCTCCTTTAGCAAGAAAAATGTACTTTGAACATGTTAAGTAATAATGAAGTACAGTTATTGTGATTGCAGACATTCATCTTGAGTTAAATGGATGGCTCCCTTCAAACCTGGGTTTGTTGACTGTTCTCAGCACAGAACTGGCAAATGTTGTCTGTGTTTCCCTAATACTTTTGAGATTATTTTCTCTGTCTTGTGTTCCAAAAAGTAGTCTGATGGGAATAACTCTTGCTCTTGACACTGTAAACATGACCCATAACTCCATAAGTGAGTCACCGGATCACAAAAACATGACCATGACTGTATGAAGAGCATGTTTGAGAAAGTGGATCTTACATTCACTGGTTGTTCATCACAATTTGTTATACACAGCTTTTGCATGATAGGAAAGACAGGCAGAGCCAGGATGTGTGATGTGGGTTGTGCCTGGACCCTCATCACTTGGCTCTTTTCTGTGGCTGAAAAGAAGCGAAAAAGGCAAAATGGAGTTTTTGCTTTCAGAAACTGTTCAGCCTTGACCAATCTGTAATCCTACCAAGGGCATGACATAGTCTTCTGGAACTTATAAGGCAGGGAAAAAATTAAGCTCTCTCTCCAAGAGCACGTTTTCTATGTTGTGGTGGGAGAGACTCATGTCATCTACTGAAACTGGAACAACAGCAGAGTCAACAAATAAACACGTAAAATAAAGGATATTTGAGGAAAATTGGGCTGAAAGTTTTCATAGGTTTCTTATATGTTGATCCTATTTTTCATGGGAACAGCAAATTCCTGGAGGAATTGCAAGCATGGTAAACTCTGTGGGAGAAGTAAAATCTCTTATAAGACCAACAGACATAGTTTGGGAAAAAATGATATGGTTTGGGGGTACACAAGTGCTTCTTCAGGTCTGAAACAGAAGCAGGTATATTCTAAGCTAAAGACAAGGGCTGGGCCGGGTGGGGGGGGGGGAAGCAAAAACAGGTTTGAGTTTATTTAAGATGTTTATAAGATAGATTTGGTAAAAGAGGAGGCAGGTTGCACCCAGGAAGTGCAGGTTACAA
>JAOXNO010000020.1:5075055-5086547 GCA_028565335.1 Limnodromus scolopaceus
AAAATAAGCTGGTGGCCACTATTTCTTTAAAGTTGTTCTTGTGACTATGCAGAAGAGGGTACAAAAAAAAGTGGAGAAAGTGTTTCAGTTCATACATTAGATGTTACCCAGTTGTCAACCTAACATGCTTCTTTCCCCCTGAAAACCCATGATAGGAACCGGACAAATGATGGATTTCTGAAAAAATCAGGAAGAAAAATAAAATAGCTTGAGTCAAGCCAAAGCAAATTACTTTGGCATACTTAGTGGAATGAAAAAAAAAACAAAACCAAACCCCAAAAACTCCCCAGGGAAACAAAAAGTTTTGGTGAAAAAAAAAAATTGTTCAGATTCAAGGCAGTTTTTCTGGTTTTACAGGAAAATCTTTTTTCAATTTTTTTTCCCTTTTCTTAATTGTGTCATTGTGTGAGCACCTTAATCTTTCTTCTTTTTTAAAAGGAAAACCTGGTTGGTTTTAAATTGACTGATTTCAATAAAAAGTCTTCTAAGTTTTAAAACAAAATGTCTCATTTTGCATCTTTGGAAATGTTGGGATTTTTTTTAACTTAAAAAAATCCTTCATTGTCTCTTACCAAAAACATATGTTGTTTTGGACCAAATAGGCAGATAATTACTTATGTCGCAGAAATATTTTGTCCATTTCTACCCAAAACCAACAGAGGCTGGAGATATTACTAAGTCCCTGGAGAGAAAAAATTACGCCAAATGAGAGAAATTTGTTTCTTGGAGGAGGAGGATGCAAGCAAATGAAACAGGAGCTTATCTTACTGATCTTGGCCAAAAATATTTGAGCAGTTTTGGCAAGCCAGTCACAGATTAAAATTCCCTGCAATAGGAATGACTTAATTCCTTGGTCCAAGTCGTACATGGCAGGGATTAAATGTGTGCCTCGTGCCTAGTTTTCCACATGTAATGTGGGAGTAATGAATGCTACCCTGACACCTGGAGAGTTCAGAGAAACATACAGAAGTACAGGGTGAAACACCAGTCTAACTGAAATCTATAGCAGAATTTCCTTTGATGTCGAGTTCTTGTCTATTAATCCTGTTACTGTTCCTTTAGATTCATCCAAAAGAACAAGATTTTGGAAAGGAAAAATCAGAGTATGTTTGTGTCACCTTTATGGTACAGTCATGTAGCCCATCTCCAATATATTAGGCCTTGTACACAAACAGGGAGAGATCCTTCCCCGAAAGACCTCACAACTCTTACCAACAAAGAAATGGCTAGAAAAATGGAGATATTTGCTCTTTCCAAACACTGTGGCTGACCTCCTCCCTTCTGGAAGTGAGTTTAAGCTTAGGCGTTTGCCAAGAAAGCTTTTTCCCTGGCACTCACCAGTCTGCCTTTCAGCTCGAGATAGCAATATTTTTTCAGGCTTTTTTTTTCTCTCTCTTGAGTGGAAAGAGCATTAGTATAATTAAATTTTCAGAAGGGGCAACATTAACAAAAATGAAAAAGGTAAAACTAAATCAATACAAGGTAATGTTCAAGCTGACCTGTGCTGAAATATCATTTTGAAATTTTCAGTCCATGAAACTATCCCTAGATTGACTGTTTATCTTCATTTTTTCAGGAAAAAATGCTTTTATATTCACATTTTCATGGGAGAGGGAAATCGTTTTCCATGCAGCTGTATACTTCAGGTTGACAGCTGCATTTTTCACGGATATGATCACTCAAGCTGAGGTCGTCACTCAAGCAGCTTCAGCTGATCCCATGCAGGGCTTTGGAAATGACCTTGAAATTGTCCTGAAGAGAAAAGAGCCCCAGGACAACAAACACTTTAGGGCCATGTTGCCAGGAAGACCACTTGCTCTCTTCTGACCTCAAAAGAGCTCTGTATCACTATTTTTACTTGTCCTCTACGTGACAAGATAGAATTCCTGAAGTCCAAAGTGTTAATAGAAACTCGTACTGTCAGTACATTGCAGGAGGCAGGACTGGATCCTGCTTCTCCTGTGGGGTACGGTTGCCCACTGCTCCAAATGTTACAAGTGTCAAAGTCAGAATGAAAACTGCCTTAGAGTTCTGGAAAGACGTGCTATAACCTCACCTCAACCTGTGTGTGGAGACAAGATCGGCACAAGGATTTTCACCCTTAGAGGTTGTGCATCATTTTCCCCAATGTTCAGTTTTGAGAGTTCAGTTTTAATCTGCTTGAGGTATGAAGGGACCCAAGTTGGGATCTTTTTATTTTAAAATAAAAAGTCCCAAACAAAACCAAACCAATAAACTTCTCTTGTTGAGTCAATGACACTGAAGAGGCAGCCAAGAGTATTTGCACTGGCAGAAAAATAAAAGAGGGTGTCTCTGGGGAAAAGAGGAACTTGTTTTGTCTCTCAATACATTCTTATGGAGCTGATTTGCACCCCTTCTTCATCATGTCTGTGTAATTAGTGCTCCAGTTCGGGATTTTCCAAAGCGAGAAAGCAAACCCCTGAATCTTGCGCACCCTGTGAAGCTGAAGTCAACAAATGTGAGTCAGCCATGGAATTGCAAGGCTTTATAAGTAACCTACATGTGTAACTTGCTCTCTTTCAAATACCTCATCAATCTGGAAGCTATACTCCCCATATGTCTCTTCTGCCAATTCGTTTTAACTGTCAAAGAGGTTGTTTTCAAAAGACTCAAGTGACAGCTCAGAAATCCGTCTTGGTGGATTGGCAGGGCCGGGGAACTGTGTCTCTGAACTGCACAGAGGTCAGCTGTTTAATTTCATATGGGTTACCATGATTTATACATGCTCCAGCACTCAATTCAGAGCAGCCCGTGCTTCCTCTGTTCGTCAGGATGTAATGCCTGTCTAGGGATTGCTCCCTTCTGTACAGCGTGTACTATTACAAAGCACAATGCCCGTGCTAAAATAGATCAATACACTATTATTATTCTTATATCAAAAGGGGCAGCAGGTAGGTGTCCTGTGAACACAAAATCTGACAGAAGTATTTGCCTTGTCAAGCATTCGCTACACCCCTCCTCTGGCTGGTGCTTTGAGAAGCTTTAATGGGCACAGATAAAATCAGCTCTTGGCAAAGGACTTCACCAGCAACTTCTTGAAAGCAAAAGCAACACTAAAAAAAAAAAAAAAAAACAACAAAAAACTTTACAATACTAAAATCTTTCAAGATATTCTAGTATATTTATTTTCTGGCCAAAGAAGGAAAATTTTAGAAAGACCCAGAGGAAGTGGTTTGCCCAGCTCATGCAGTGTCAGAGGAAGGAACTAAAATTTCTGGGTTACCAGCCCTGCCTTGCTCCGTGCAGTGTGATACCTTTGTCATTTCTACATTGCTTCACCCACCCAATGTGCTCAGTCATAGGAACAGTCAGGAGAACTCAAAGGTAGGCTGCAGGCTTGGCCTGGAAATACCATGAGAACAAAAAGTTGTCCAGAACATGCTGAGAAATTTACATTTGAGATCTAAAAAGTGATTCTATCTCAGAAATGCTTAGACATTTGACAAATTTGGGGAGAGAAAGGGGAAGGGGTGTTTTTATTTTTAGTTTGGGTTGCCTTTTTGTTTAATCCCATGCACTGAGGTCTTGTGTGCTGGGATATCCAAAGTCCTGAGGACAACTCTATGCATCCTGTACTAAATCTTGCAGAGAAAAACATCAGACTGGAAACACCTCACCAGCACCATCTCTGTAAACCTTATACATCATCTGTCCTTCTGTGCCACACATAACTGCAGCTCTGGTAGCATCAGCCTCCTAGCCAGAGTCCATAAGTTGAACGATTTTTCCCTTCAATCTAGGCTGATAGAAGGCTTCATGCCTCAGCAAAACGATGAAGATACCTATATATCTATGCTCTTTTTATAACTTGGAAAGTTAAACTGCTTTCTGTTTTGATTATTTGCCTTTGAGAAACTTGCAAAATAAAAAGCAATAATATAAATGGAACAGATATGTTGACGTTCACCATTTCCAGTTGATTTCACAAGCAACTCCCTATTCTCCCTATTACTGGCAGACTGTTTTTTTGGCACCTGTCTATCTTGTCCCATTGCTTGGTGGTGATGGAAGAGGAGAATCCAGGAATATAAAAATACATGCTCTTATATTTCCTAAAATACCTGCTGGTGCTTGTAGCAAATCGAAGCGAAATGAGCCAGCCTAGACAGTATTTGCCTTGTGATGCAGCTACGTCACACATACATCGCTAAAGGCAAACCTTCCCTTGGCTTTACCTTAAGCTATAAGTGACTTGGATGTTCCATTTGAATTTTGTGATAGTAAAAGTTACCCAGCCGGCAAAGGCCCAAACACATCACTCTGTTTGCACAAGGAGGGTAATGGATCACAATACATTTTCATCAGTCTCAAGTGGCCTTCTGCACCATTCCTGAGCCCTTTACTGTCTTTGTGCTGACAAAGGAGTTTGGAAGGACATATGGCTCCTGGTGAGCACTCTCCCAGAATGTCTCTCAACAACCTGAAAACATCACAGAATGATGAGACCACTCTTAATTTCTCTCCTAGTGTCTAATCATCACTACCCAGTAAGGACTAAGCAGTAGTGAAACCAGAGCCCTGTTAAATGTTGGTAGATTCATTTTCATTACACCTAAATAACTGTTCCCCATAGCTGAATACTGTGACACTAGAGAAAGAAGGAAGACTTGTGCCTCCGTCTCCTCTGTCATTTCTCCCACATGGGTGTGCTTCTGTCATATTCACTGCAAAGAGCACCTGCACCAAAAGGTGGTGCTCCGGGTAAAGGGTAGTTCATCTCAAGGTTTCTGGTTGGGATCTTCAGGTGCAAGTCCTGCCTTTGTGGATTTTCACTGTTCTTGTGCACCCTCTAAATTCACTAACTATGACAATATCAACAGTCAGCAAATGCTACACATGTTTATATTATGTTTAGGAAGAGCCACGGTCATTTTTTCTCTTTCAGCTCGAAGCATTTCCTTCTCCCATTTGTAGGTGGTCCAAGTACAGCTTTACATACCTTTTAACACCCCCAAAACACCTCTAAGAAGTTTATGCCATGCTTGGAAACAGAAGAGGAGAAACTTCACAGAGTCACAGAGTCATGTAGGGTTGGAAGGGACCTCTGGAGATCATCTAGGCCAACCCCCCTGCCAAAGCAGGTCCACCCAGACCAGGTTGCACAGGAACATGTCCAGGCAGGTTTGGAATGTCTCCAGAGAAGGAGACTCCACCACCTCCCTGGGCAGCCTCTTCCAGGGCTCTGCCACCCTCACAGGAAAGAAGTTCCTCCTCGTGTTTAGATGGAACTTCTTATGTTCAAGTTTGTGCCTGTTTCCTCTTGTCCTGTCCCTGGGCACCACTGAAAAAAGACTGGCCCCTTCCTCCTGACACCCACACTTTAAGTATTTCTAGGCATTCATCAGATCACCCCCCAGTCTTCTCTTCTCCAGACCAAAAAGACCCAAGTCCCTCAGCCTTTCCTCATAAGAGACATGCTCTAGGCCCCTCATCATCTTTGTAGCCATAACTTAAAAAATAAAGGTTTTTTAATGCCATTTCATGGTACCCTATATTTCATCAGACCCTCCTGAGTTTTCTTTGGAGAGGATTAGCAGATCAGCCACCCCACACCAGATGTATCCCAGCATGGAGGAACGTTCCTGAAAACACCAGAACCTTAATTCCTGTACCTAGAGTGAGATCCAAAGTGACAGGCAGGAAACCTTCCTCTCTGTGCTTGGTGCAGATGCAGGTGATTTTTCTTTCAAGACAGAAGTTCAAGTCAAAGAACAAAGTTCTTTGTTGAGCTGAGCAGTGTCCTCTTCTACTCTGAGAGCTCACCCTGTGCCAAACGCACTGATTCCTGCCTCTCAGGAGCTGAGATGCAATTGCAAACCAAAAGAATATATCTACAGAGACGTCTGCCAAATATGTCGTGTCATATACTTCCTTGCCAGTGTGGCCAGCGAAATATGAAAGATGCTACCTTGCTCCCAGTTTGTGTACTCTCAGTGGAGGAGTGCAGTATAAAATAGTATACATAGATTTAAGTAACAGACAGTATATAGGTTGTTATTTCAGAAGCAGCTGCTGAATACTGTATTTCCCCTAAATTTCAGGGTGATGGGCAGCTTTCATACTGCATGCAGGTAAGGCAGGTGGAATAAATGACTCCTGTGTGTTTTTCCTCTATGCCCGTGGTAGCGTGCCTCGTTGCAGAGACAACTCTGTGGCATGTAGCAGGCAGTACGCGATCCATTCACCAAAATGCCACAGGCTATAAAATCCTTCTCTCTGTCTCATAAAAGAAATGAAAGAGGCCTCCACTGCCTTTTGTAAACGGCAGCCTCCCATCAATTGTAGAGACTGGGGACAGGCCAGAAGATGATTCTCACTTTGTGCTTCTCAACACAGGCAAAACAGGAGTCAATGAAGCCAATTTACTCCTTTTGACAATTCTGAACTTAAAGCAGTGGAGGCAAATGCAAGACTATGTTAGGCACAAATTTATGGGTTTATTCACTCTGAAAGGCATTTCATGCTCAAAATTTGGGAAAGTAATCCACAGCAAACAGCCACAAAGTAGAATGAAACATACAGAGCTGAATTATTCAGCAGCTGTCAATTTGACTTTTGTTTATGGAAGCAATATCTTATAGGAATTATCCAAATCCACAGAGTTCATGATTGTTATTAATGGCATTAAGCACTATAAGATTGTAAAACTGGCACTTTGCCAACCACTCACCTACTGGAACTCTTATTAGAACACAGGATTAATTTGCTTCCTTGGAAAAGAGCTCAGGCAAGTGAGTTTTCAGACAGTAGAATGAAAAATAAATGGATCACATTAAACAAAATGTTCCTGTTTGTCCAAAACAAGCATCTTTTTGGATTCCTCTGGGTTTCTGCAACTGAAAAGTGAAGGAAAATGTGGTTTGGGGTTCAACCTGTTTTGGGAGGGAGCCTACAAAATGTCATGAAAACATTACATTACAGCAAAGCTCCCATCTCTCCAATTTTTTTTTTCTTTCTCTTTAAGCCATACTATAGATTCCATGTTCATGAAAGGAGATTAAAGATGAAGACAAAGGGCTGTCTTAGAAGCACCAATTCCATAGAAGGCAAAGAAAATAAAATCCCTTGTTATTGTTGTCTCCACTTTTCTCAAAACCTGTGGAATCTAGCTCACGACTTTTGATAGTTTGGGGTCAGTTGGGCTGAGTAACCCATGGAGAGGCTGAAAGTTAGTCCACACAGAGCTGACACAGAAACCCAGAACCACCAGCCTTGTCGGTGCTTCAAGGGGCTGCTGGCTCACACGGAGGAGAGGAGTCTTGCATCTCAAGGTCTCCCCTCACCTGCTCAGCCAATGCCAACTCCCAGTCATTTTCCAGTAAAATCAGACAATCAATTACGATAAATGACAATCATATGACACAGTCTCTCCTCCCCGTCCAGCTGGGATCACTCTCCTTGTAGTACCAATCTTGCAGCCAAGTAATGAATATTTCACAGGAAGAGATTTAAGCCAACAAGGTGACAAAGTGGCTTAAACCCACCTCTCAGTGGGCTCATAGCCTGCACAATGTCTATTCTGACTTCACTGATGGGCAGGAACTCTTGCAGCAGTGACTTGCACAGGGGCCCTCAGTTTCATTGCTTTTGTACTTCCAACATCCCTTCACCTCTGATGCTTGCCCTGCCTACCTCTGTGTGTGGGAGTCCTGTTTTCCTATGTGTTTCTGCAAAGTGCCTCGCTCGCTGCTGGTGACTTGGTCTGTAATACATGGTGACCTTTAGGCCGGCAGAATCACCAATGCAGCCACAGCTTTATTTGCTTTAATGTTAAATAATGTGTTCAAAAGCAAAAGAAAGCCTGCATATAAGATTTTTTATTTTTTTTTTCCTCCAAAAAGGTTAAATTAGCATTCATGGTATGGAATCTCCACAGTTTTCACTTTATCTGCCACAGAGCTTGAACTTTAGTCTTTTGGTCCAAAGGGAGAAAAATCAATAGTATCATACTGATACACAAGAAACTTTATTAAAGTAGCCATGGGCATCTCCGCAACCTTACCCTATCAAGCTGGCTTGCTAATTGGTTTGCAACAGTGTGGCTGCCATGAAAATTATCCAGGTCTGTCTTGTGAAAATCTGGCTCTATCAGCATCAAGAACACAAACAGCCAGGGAAGCGGTCAAAGGTCGCTTCCTAGTTGTTGGGAATGGAAAATGAAGCTTGTTAACATTCTGCTGCTGCTTCTTCCAGGGAGAAAAAAAACCACATCAGTGCTGCAGGGAGCTGTCCTCTGGAGGATTGAACAAAGATGATCAAGCTCCTCTCTGCTCACTTCCACTCACCCATCAGGCTTTCATTGACGGGGAAGCCTCAAAAAAAAAAAAAAAGAAAAAAAAAAAAAGACCTGCCAGAAGTGTCATTTCACACCTGCCTGAAGTCTTTAGTCAGGAGTGCTTCCCTTATTTCACCATCACAACATAGTCTCCCTCCCTTTTACACATTGCCTCTGCTCTCTGCTGCGCCCTGGTTTGTCCCTCTGTTAAATCAAAGCCAATTTCAAAATAGCCCGAAAAAACTTCAGTGTATCTGAGTAAGAATGAATTAAAATATTGTAAAGCTTTTGCAAGAAATGCCATTTATAGATAGAAGAGAGGAGAGCCACAACCCCCCCTGCCACAGAGCAGCAATTCAGCAAGCAAAAAAGTCTTTGGCTGGCTGCAGGAGTTTACATGTCTCTGAGGCAAACATATGGCTTGAAGGATGGTGCTGCTTGAGTCAACCTATGCCAGCAAGAAGCTGTAGCAGGTCCCAATGCATCCGTAGAAGGAGCAGCCACTGCTGAGTAGGTTCAGTCCACATCAGGTGTGTTAATTTCACGAAACTAGCACTGAGGTACTCTCTGCTTTGCTCCAGAGTATTTCACTGGCTTCTGTGACACAAAAAAAGCCCCTGACATCTTGCTCAATCCGTCTGAAAGGCCACACGGGCAGTAGAAGGCATTCAAACCTACCTTTTTTTTTTTCCTTCTAATTGTTTAATTCAGGATGAGACCCAAAAATAAATAAATCTGTTTTACCCAGTAATAATGACAAACAACTTCAGCAGCCAGGAACTGCACAAGCAGTAAACGTGGGGCTATCCTTCTTCCCAAGAAACTGAGACCTAAGTGGGAGTTTCCAGTTACTTATGCAGTTTTCCATAATGAAAACTTTATTAGGACCAGCCACAATTCAGACATAAATTTTTGGCCATGGTCTAAAGCATCTCCTATGCAATTTCAAACACACAGAAGATAAATATGGATTACAGCCATTTTTGGGCTAGGGAAGAGCCTGTTCGATCTCCTGGCCACCTCATCCTAATGAGGGGGTCTTGATAGCTTGGAGGCCTTCCCTGTTTGTGTGAGCACGTAGACACCATGGACTGCTAGGGTCTCCCTTCCATGACAATGGATTTGGAGCCTGGCCATTCATGGCAGCTCCACCTATCTCCACACAGAAGTTCTTGAGGTTAAACTACCTCTAGGGACGATGTGTGGCTGTCCTGTACCAAAAAATTTAGCTCATGGTCTTAAATTGAGATGACTGTTTCTGTTGGTATGGGGCCCTGAAGACAATCTCAGAAAATGTCTGCCTGTTTTGTTGCTGCTAAAAAAATACGGTAAGCAATTTTTCACAGAAATCATACGGAGGAATTATGAAGGAATAATGTTGAAATTGCACCCTTTTTTTGTTCACAGTTTATTATAAAGATATTTTTAATTTCTCCAGTCAGCTGTCTGGGGATTCTTTCATCTTTTCCATATTCTGATGGAAGAAAGCATAATTAGGGATCAGCCATGAAAAATCCTCCACCTTGGCCAGTCCAAAACATTAAAACTCTAAGGGGTCAGTGAATTAGGAAAAAAACAAACCCAAAACAACTAAGAATGTGTGAGATCTGGCTTCATGAACTAGATTGGAAAGAAATGCAGGATCTCAACCTGAAGTTTGATGTATAGTCTTTTTTCTTAATATGGAGTGATTGTGTCAAACTAGGAGAGTCTCATCTGCTTGTCCTATTCACTTTTCCATTAGCCTGCTTACACCAAAAGACCATGCTAAATTTTTGGGAAGAAGAGAAAGATAAGTTTTCAGTCATCATCAAAAAAACCCAATCTGTTTCTAAGGGGAAAAGCAGATATTTTTTTCGGGTGGAATGGAGGACATTGGACAGGAAAACAAATTGATTCAGAAAGCCATTGAACTCTATGAATAGCTCAAATCTCTTCAAACTGGTAATGATTTGCAATAGTTTGTTATTATGCTACCAGAGTCTGCTGAAATGTCTCTTCCTCCACCTCACACACAGATGCACACACTTTAAATACAATATTAAAGATACCCTTGACTAGTAAAGATCCTGTCAAAGTATGCTAATCAAATCCAGCTTTGATTTCATGCTTACTTTTCTGCTCATCCCAATTGTAAAGCTAAGCTGTAATTAATACATAAGAGGCTGGTGATTATACAGTATTAGGCTGAACATATAGAGTGAACATACAGCATTAGATTGCATTTCAATAGATCAGACACTGTAAAGAAATAAGATCAACTCCCAAGGTCTGGTATTAGCAGGCTGTGAACTTATCGTGGTGACAATCTTGAGCTCTTGCATTGATCTCCTGCTACTGGTGACATCTTTTGCCTCTGCGTGCGTGTATGCTCATATGTGTACATGCAGACTAACTAGGTACTCTTTCACTTTTAGGTTTTTTTTGGAAATTGAATTTCAAGCTACATCACCCAGAGAACCATTAATATTTCATTGGGAATAGGCCTGATAGGTGACTGCCATGGTGGAGATGATGTGCCTCCAGCAAAGCAGACCTGCGAGCTGTGCTCCCTCCCTGCATGCCTGCTCGGGGGCAGCCCATGCGAAAGGCAGAACGTATAAAGAAATAAACTGACACCCTGCTGCCAGAGGGTACATAAAAACTAGAGGAGTCCCTTCAGATGGCTTGTCAAAGACCTGCTAAGGTCTTCTTTGTATCCCCCTGCTAGCAGGAAAAGAAAGCTTTCCATAGTCTGAAATACTTAGAACTAGAAGAAAGGACATATGACTCCAAGAAAAGTCCTGGGATTCATCATTCAGCTTTGTAGCATAGGAAATCACACTAACTGTGATAAATAGTGAAAAGCTAAGATGAGGAACAAGTAGCCCCCTATGATCCTGAACCTACTTGTAGTTTCTCTGGAGCAAAACCGGAGCTATTGTAGAAAAAAAGAAACAACAGAGGTCCAGACCTTCAAAGTCAACTTGACAGCATAAAAGTTTAAGCAGCTCATCCTTTGAACAGTACTATACCTCAATATGCCTCAAAACATTTTTTTCTTCATTAGGGGCCGAAACATGGCACACTTCATTGTTGCACCTCTTCTTAAACATTTTTGTTATGGAAGTAATGAAGTTACATCACGTTCGACAAATAAAAAAATGCAATAACATAAGTTATTGTAGTATTTAGCAAGCATGGTAGTAGCTAACAA
>JAOXNO010000020.1:5128105-5145440 GCA_028565335.1 Limnodromus scolopaceus
CATTTATTTTCTGGAACACACTAAATTTCATAGGAGAAGGAAAGAGGAAGAGTTTTCTATAAACGGTTAAAAGGACTTGTGAACTGGTAAGAGTCTCTTACTGAGAGATAGCATATGACAAAAGGAAGAAAGTAGGACTGAGGAGAACATTAGTGATATTACTCCTTAAGAAGCTGTGGACTATAGCTGAAGGACTTTGGACTATGACTAGGAAAAACAAGAAAAGGGAAAGGAGAAAGCGTGTCAGAGAGAATAAAAGGAGAAATGTAAAGCATAGAAGGATATGTCACAACAGGGTACGGTATAGTTGATAGACGAATTGATTGGTTTAACAGCAGTGAAGGCAAAAACTGGCTAAACCATGAGGATTAGGAAACCAGACTTACTACTGCGATGGCTCTATAGTGGTATTCCTTGGGCTACACAAAACCATAAGAGTCCTGGAAGCGTATGGCAAATGGTCTGTGCAACTGCACTAAGCAGTAAAACACATTAAGTTGACCTCATACAGCTGCTCACGTTGCCTTTGATCAGCTTATTTGAATTGCTGGGGGTCACTGAGCTCACGAATGGTTTGTAAGTTTGTTCAAATAGCTTTTTAACTCCAAGAAGAGTCTTGTCCACAGAGCTAACCGAATTGCCATTATCAAAACTTTATATAGCTACTTTTATTTTCAGAAATTGTTCACAAGCTAGTATTGATTTCTGAAAATTCATCTATGCATAAACATTCACTAAGCAGCTTTGACAAACAATTTTTGGACTACAAGGTATTCATGAATAGTGTCTTCTCACCATGAAATGTACGTTATGTGTCATGTTTTGCTCCAGTCATATGGCATTGCTCCTGTCCCCAGACTGGTCAGTTAAAATGTAACTAGTGACTGGATGACTGAAGTATAATGACCAATCTTGAATCATGAATGACATATAAATGTTGAGAAAAGCTTCATTTGGGGAATACAAGGGATCTGGAAACAGATTCAGAAGCAGACTGTGGTCATTCATATACTCATGAATAACCTTATGAGACCTCAGAGGAGCAGAAAAGTAAATCCACATATTCATTTGTGCCTAACCTCATTTTGTTATTCCAAGGGCTCTAATCTAACCCAGAGGGAGAGCAGAATTTTAATGAAAGAGTCATTAGAAAAAACACATAAACAGTCTTTGAAACAGAGAGGAACACACAGATCTATCTCCTTTCCAAAGCAAGCATCTGCCATGCTACATTTGAGAGCTCTACAGTCAGTTGATGTCTCTTTCAGACTCAAAAAAAATCTTGGATTATTTTCTCATCAGCTTCACAGTTTATACAAAAAAGTGGTAAATTTACTGGAGTATAATCTGGTGTTTGTTCACGTGGAGGCATGTGCTCCCACAACTAGGACTGTTAGTTTCCTTTTTATAAAGGATGTGCAACATCAACAGTTTTTCCTCTTTTACCTACCTTTTAAAGACTAGCTACAGAAAAAAAAGACTCAGGCATGAGAAAGCATTACTGTACTTTAGAACATCTGCAGAAAGAGAAAATTAGATGGAGAGAAGATAGTGGTGTTTTGGGTTTTTTTTCCTAAAAAAAGAGTCACTGATGGACTGCAGGCTTATCCAATATTAGCTGGCAGTTCAGATAACATTTTCAGTGTTTAAATTTTTACTCTGTTCTGAGCAAAAGCACAACTCAGTATAATTGAGCAGGTTCTATCAAAACAAAATGATACAGTCAGGGATATAGTCAGCATTCAGCAGACTGCAAATTATGTCTCTAACTTGATGCCTACTAGAAATGGCATTACACAGAAGCAGTTCTTTAAAAATCAAAGTCTTACCAAGCATAAGCAATTTAAATATGCAGCCACATTTTGTGTCATTTCCAGAAGTTTCAATTGTCTCATCAGAGGCAATTGAGGGTTAAAATGCTAACTTTCTTATCAAATTGTGAAATATTTTCAAAAAAACTAAAACCCACACGCAACACAGCACTGTTGAGGCCAAACTTCGCAAGGGTTGCGATGATAAAGATTGTGATAAGGATATCTAGAAAATAAATATTCTAAACTAATGAGATTAAACAGGGTGAGGTCATTCATTGATGAATTTATCCTGTGACTAAGAACAATGTAATGGGATTAATGATGAGGATTTTTGATCATCATAAGATGTGGGCTGATGCCTGGGAGAAAGTTCAGTGGTGGCAACAACTGCAGTGAGTCCCATGTGTAAAGACAACATAATAACTCTTAATTGGCAAAATGCCATGTTATGAAGAAAAGCCTTCACTATCCTTTTACGGGAAAGCTCTGCAGAATTTCATGGGCAACTGTAATTTTCCTTTCGCTGCTTTCTGACTGGGCCATCCAAATGCAATGGAAACACTGTATCCATGGCAAATCTTTTTATATAGCTGAAGCATCCTCCCAAGTAATCTTATTTGCTACTGGGTATAATATGTAGCACATTTAACAGGGCGGCAGGTCTATGTCATCTGCTCCCTTTGGCCCGTAGGGATGGTTTTTCCCATGGGGGATTCATATTGGCATGTCACAGGTTTTGAAGCTCGCTCTGGGAGCTTAGTTTGGAAACTGTAAGGCTTAAGTCTTACAAGAACTTTGGATAGCCTCCTTTACCCTAGCTTGGTGAGATTAACACACTCTTGGTCACCTGGGAACACTTCCAGAAGAAATTGCTAAAGGCTGTGTGTTACAGACAGGTTCATCGTGATCAGAGCTGTGCTGGTCTCAGGGTGAAATTCATCTCACCTAGATGTCAGCTGGTCACCCTAGGTCCTCTCTGTGGCTAGTGAAGAGAAATAAGGCATTCGGTAGAAACTCATTTCACCAGCATCAGAAGATTAATTTAGGATGATATGAATCATTAAAAACAACGCTCTTTCTCATGACAAAGTGAAAACAGAGGGACTAGTCCAAGAAGCCAACTATATTTATCCAGGTGATAATAAAGGACTATTCTGTATTATGATTTTGCCTCTTTTTCCCCAATATACTACATAGACTTGATCAATGTGATTACTATTGTTAGCAAAACTATAGGGGTTTTATTAAAAAAAACCAAAAAATCCCACCCAACCACCCAACCAACCAAAAACCAACCCAACCCACAAACCTTTACGAGTGCAAAATCTTTTTTGGGTTTCTATGTGAAATGAGACATTCACACAAAAGCTCCTTATTTCATAAGAAAGCCACTCCTTTTGCTTCAGAAAAAGAACAATTGAGTAAAATATTATTAAATTACCGTAACGCTCTAACAGCCTTACAAATATTGGCCAGCTGAACTCAGAGAGACCCTGTAATGCAGTTCTTCTGTTTTATATATGGGGAAACACAGACATCAAAAGATGACATAGTGTGCACTGTGAAATAATTGATAATAATTATTAAAAACTTCTTCTATGGGGTCTAATCAGTTAGAAGTCCATTGACATAAGAAATATAACTAAGTGCTTTCCAAAAGCAGGATGAGAGACTCCTAAAAGACAGGTTTTTAATGGAATTCATTGAACAAAAAGGCATAGTTACCAGTGGCAGTTAGATAGTGCGCATAACTATGTAGGTAGCAAGAGGAAAAAACGATGTCTTGGCAAGTATGTGCTTTGAAATTTTCCACATAACTACGCTTTCATAAAGAGAGGCCACGCACAGACTCTGTTGAACCGCAATGGCTTGTCTGAAAAAACTCATGTAGAGAGAACTTCCACGGAATGTGTTCAACTGCTTTCAAGATTATATTTATATTTATATTTATGTTCCTTACACGTGCTTAAAACTCCACATCTTTTTTATTGGCTTTCCTTGACTTAGATCAAACTGAGTTCTTCAAATAATTAACATTTTAAAACTCAAAAATCCTATATAGGTACTTTTTTTCAGCTGAAGTTCAGCCTAATCACATCTAAAATAATCTTAATAATAATCCTAAAGTATTTGCCAACTCTATCATCCATTAACTTTTTATGGTATGCAAACACTTCATGTTTTACTGACATATTCCGAAAACATGCACAGAGGGACTAACTAGGGATTCGGGCAAGGGTGTTATCCTTAATTTGTAATTTCCTGTTATTGTAAATTATACCTGCTCTGCATCTTTATAGCCTCCTTCCATCTTGAAATGTTACTATGTTACTTTTCTGTTTAACTTATGCACCTTGAATGTTGTAAAAACTATCATAAAAGTCAATAAAACCGTAATAACATTGTGTCAATCAAAAGCAATGGAGCAATCTCTATTGAGCAAACAATTGGGAAGCTACAGCTAAAACGCAATTGCACCGTGGTGCAATTGATTGAAGATATGAATCAGAAAATTAAAATTTTTTTTTCCAGTTTTAGTTATTACCAGTTGCTTAATTTATGGAGCAGTTACTGTGATCCTATCTGGAGTCCTGTAAAGAGGCGGCCAGTACAGACAGTGATACTGCCTTGTGTTGTTTTCACTCATATGGATTACCTGTGATCATCCTAAATGCACAATCACTCACCAAAGGTTCCCACAATCTAAGTCTGCTTCTATTCTGTTTATGTGAATATTCAAGTAGGAACTACCCTTTTTCACCAGGAGCAAGAAAACTGTTGAGCTAAGAGTCTGTCCAGCTCAGTACCCTACAGCTGACAGAGTCCTGCAGCAAAGCTCAGGGAAGGCTGTAATAACAGGGGAAGCATAAAGTCAACCTTCCCCAGTATGGTCTTATGATGTGGCTTGGAGACCTCTTGACCCACTGCTGCACATCTTTGTCTCTAACAGTCTTCGCTGGATTTTTCTCCCCTGCACTTGCTTACTCACTTCTTGAACCCAGTCTAGATCACATGTCAACTTTTGAGTAAATAACCTGTGAGGGTTGTGCTGATTTCTGGAACTGTTTCTGGGACTGTAACTTCACATTTGAAGGTAAAATTTCTCACCAGGCCACCAGAATGGATCAAAAGTTGAGCAGAGAGGAAGTAATCACCTCAGCCATGGGGATATCTCAGAAAAGAGATCAGCAAATTTCAAGACCAGTTGCAGGGTTTTTCTTTCTGCTCTGTCCAATTTTGGTATATGCCTGGGAATAAAATAGCTTTTTCAAGAATCCAGATGTCCTTTTGTAAATATGGCAATTTGATTCCAAGCTTGCTTTACACACAGCAGATAAATAAGCAATCATAAACTATGTCATCATAAATAAAAGCCTTATTGAGCCCAGGCAATGAAAACCAATCAATAGAGGACACTCATCCACAGTGAAAGCAGCAGCTAATGCTCTGCGGTTCCTGGTGGATCCTCTGTCATTGTATTTTAAAACCACAAGGAATTCCCTATGTCATCAGCAATGACCGCTTTATTGCTGGTGAATTAGGAAATGAGCAGGGCTAAAGGTGCATTTGAATTCCACAGACTCATTCATTTCACCCGTCTTCCAACATAGGAGATCACCTGGGTGTCTCATGAGCTTGGAAGGGTGCAGAAAAAGAAAGACAGGATCAGCTGTCACATTTTTATGTCTATTCCTCTGATTGTTTCAGCCAAAAATCCAAACCCAAAACAAAACTCCTACAATTTTTCCAAAAGTGTTACACTTCCTTACATTACCTAGGTTGAATACATACTTTTTCTAAGGAACAAAATTCTCTATTTCAAAGTGACTCTATTCATTTTTTATGAGACAAGCTTTTTGAAAATGAATGGTTCCAACTTGAAATGAATAATTTTATTTATGTCTAAAAATGCTATTTTATTCAACTTGAAACCATATACCCTCCCCAGTATTTTTATATCATGAACTATTTTTATTGAACCATAAGTTTTAGCAAACTGAAACCCACCTCTGCTAATTTTGCATTGCTAGTATTTATCCCATAGTGAGTACCATGATGACTACCATCAGATGCATTAAATCAGACTCATTTAGACTAAGAAGTGATCAAACTTCATTTAAACAATGTAATTTCTTTTGAACGAATTAAAGGGGAGAAGAACAACAATTTCAAATTATTCATTTCTCTCTTGCTTAATGAATTATTGATTTGTGCTTTCCTTTTGAATGATAGTGCTCTGATGTGATAAACATTGATTTGAGTCTTTACAAATAATGTATATCTTCAGCATGTTATGGCAACAAAATAATATATACTAAGATAGACCTGAAGGGATGGAATAATACAAAAAAATTATGAGGTGCCACAACTGTGTGCATGTGTGTGTGAGTGTGCATATGTAAAAAAGCAAATGGAAATGAAACTAATACATCCAGGGGAATGATAACGATGCAGAATTATAGAAAGTTTACATTTGGGTTAGCACTGAACAGGGAACCTTGGAAATGAAAAATAATTACTTTCTACTACTGGTAATTCTTCTAACTTGACATTTCTTGCAACTACAAGTGCATAGCTGTCACAGAGTTAAAGGGAGAGCTCTCTTACACCCTGTTCATGTTTGGAAGCTTTAGCTTCATGCGCAGCTATTGACACCAATGGGAACTACACAGTCAAAAGACAAAAAGCAAGTGCTGAGAGCAGTAAACATGTAGATAATCCTGTCCACCAAACAATTTTGCATTTCCTTTATACACCATTTATTTCAGACAAGAAAGCTGCTGAGAGATTTGCGTCAAAGTGATTTCCACAGCTCAGCAGCTTAAGGCTGGGGAGATGATTGAGGCACTGAGTAACACTTTTCCAGGGACCTGTGCACACCCCTCTCCTGCCATGCCTGGAGGTAGGAGATCTCACATGCTCTCCCTCAGAGAAGTTTGTTTCTAGGATCAGCTGGGTGGTTTTTGGTGGCCTGGATGAGGAAGGTGGCCAGATTCCTGGTGGCCAGGAAAGAACCTGCGTTTAATGAGAGAAGGGAGAGCAGCAGGATCCCAGGACTGGTTGTCCTTCCTATGGGTTATTGTCCAAAGTGGGTAGGCTGTCAAGTTGTTCCACTGCCCTTCTCCTAAGTCCTCTGCAAGGAGGGGAACACCCCTCTCATGTCCATGGGGCAGAAAGCGGTTCTTAGGACACACACAGGGACAAAATAGCCAGATCTTTCATAAGACAAACAAAAGCACCCATACTCGTTTCTAAAACACTCACGCTTGTCATGCAAAAATCCTCCAATGACTATGGCTGCACTGGTACAAGAAGTGGTAATGCTATTGTACACATTCACAGCAAATTAGACTTGTAATTAATGACCTATAACTATTACCCACCAGGGTTACATTGAGATTTCGCCTAGATGGCTACAAGGGGTGAGGAATATATATCACTATTCAGGGACTAAACGGATCCAAGCAGGCAAGCTCAGTTCAAGAGATGCAAAGTGGGGCCAGGGAGACATGAAAGCTGGGCTCCTTCTCTCTCTTAACATCACAATTAGCATCCCCAATGAAGTTGAGAGACTGTTGCCATTACTCCTGTTGTAGGCCAACATCAGGATATGATCCCTTAGAGCAGGAGACAATCCAGCTTTCATGTGAGCATCACCACATAGGCAACACTGGCCAGTTTGCTATAGAATTCTACCTCAATAATGTACCGGTACGTAGAACCTCACATAAGGTTAATCAGATTAGGCAAGGTGTATAAATAAAGATATTAAAAAAAATTTGTATAGCAATCCATATGAAACTTTTTTTTTTTTTTCTGTTCCCATACACATGCTTTTGTGCATGGCCTCATTCTTTTAGTGTCTCTCCAGGCTCAATAGAATGAGATGCCCCTGAAATTTTTGCATGAGACTTTTTCCCAGGAGTAGGTGATTAATTCAGGGTTGAAACCTTAGCTTCTTTTAGTCTCACCAGAATCGGGTATCATATTTCTATCACTCAATAAAAATGAGTTCTCCATTCCCAGGAAATATATCTAGTATTAATTTAGAGAATGAATCACTTTTTTGTGGTTATCACTAAAAAACCCCAAACAGTCCATTTAAAACCTATTAGGAAGCATAAGAAGGCTAAATAAGGCATAATTCATGTATTTTTTTTTCCTCTTTCCACATATTTAACTGTATTTTGGTACACGATGAATAACATACACAGCTCTGATTGTCCAAAGGTAGATCAACATCCTGCACCAGTGGTCTTACATACAGAGCGGGAAAATGAAACTTGAAACTTACAGATAGCTGGGAAAAAAATAGATCACAGGGTTGAAAACTTGTAATCATTATGGCATTTGCATTATGACAAATTAATAACTGCTATTCTAGGTTACGAACAGTGCTATAAAGCTGGTATTCTACACTGTGTATTGCAAGCTCATTTAATATGTACTCTTCCACGACATGATGAGAACACAAATTATAATTAGGAAAGTAACCCAAGCAGAAAATTAGTCTGGAAGACTAGTCTGAGTGTGCTCTTGCAAACAAAGCCATCCTGTGTCCTAACTTTCCTGTCTCCCTATAGGGAGAGATTGATACAGAAGATAAAGACAAGGAGAGATACAGTTTTCCAGGGGAGGGAAAAAAACAAAAAAGACTTTGCAGGTATGATCCGGAGAGTTTGAGTCATTCAAATATACACAAAGAGAAGCCCCACCAGCTCCCGTCTTTGCAGAGTTACACACAGCATAGGCTGTTACAGCAGCAATGAACAGGTCTATACCTAGGTTTCTGTTCCCATAATCCCAAAGGCAAGAATCCACATTTATGAGCACAGATAAGGTCTGCTGACCCCACCCTGAACCCAGAGCTTACTTGCACAAGAAAATGTACCCAAGACTAGTAACCAACAAAGGGTTAGCAATAAAGGTAATGGTCTGAGACAAAACGTGATTCAAGATTTCATTCTGAAACAAATGGACAAAAGTGACAAAAAGTCAAAAAGTAATCACTACCACTGAATGATAAGCCAAATAAATGGTCTTGAGGAACTTACAAGCAAGCAAGACACATATCTGAAAACATTTGCATTTGAGGTTTTCTCTTCTGGAAATGTTTTGTGAGGTTTAAAAGAAAACCCAAGTAGTTCTGTACAAATCACTTGGTATCTCTGTGCTTTATCTAGAGACACTGGAGCAAATCCACCGATTGGAAAATTATACCTACCTTTTAGGTGTCCCTTCCTGTGGAAAGGGGACCTGTATATTAGAGAGTGATTATATTGCACTCAAAGGAAAGGATCATAATTTTCCATTAAGTTGTATTCACTTTTTCTGTAAGAGTTGGTTTTCTTGAGGTAGCTGATATGACTTCGTTGACAGGGCACCCATGACTTCCCAGTGTCTTACAGGATTTAGGAGATTTATCTTTATTTAGAAAAAAGTAAAAAAAAGAAACCAAAAAAGCCTACTGAAGCAAGGAACTATATCAACAGCTGCCCTGAAAAAAAAATTGCTCTGCTATAAGGGATCAGTTTGGCAAAAAATGCAGTGTTCAGCAGGCCTGAAGATAGGGGCCTTCCTGACATACAGGATTTTGAAAACTGGGAATTAAGACGTGGGAGACCTTATTTTCTGCAAGGGTGGCCTGCATCAGTGCCTGTTGGTGCATGCAGCACTGGTCAAGACTTCAGCAAAGCAGGCATCTGTTACAAGGGTGTGTAAAAATGCTACCAGGTTGCAGAACACACAACAGTCCCTGTGATGTACACCGAGTTCAGCTCTTCTCAGTTACTGTCCATGATTTGGGGAATTTATCACCATGTTTGCAGGCGTTGCCCAAAATATTTGCCCCGAATAAGGTCTTTGATCTCAAATATAACTGCACAATCCAGATGCTTGGCGCACCCCAGCCTTTGCCCTGACTGTGGGATGTTTTCCAGAACCCTTTCTTCTTTCTTGTTGCACCTGCCCCTGGCAGTACAGCATAGCAAACTGAAAGTCACTCTCTAACCACAGTTTTTACCCTGGATATTTTCAATACCCAGTTTTAGTTCCTTTTTACCTGTACTAAAAAAAAACCAAGAGGAACAGAGGGTGGAAGTGAGAGCAGAAACATAACTAGGAAAGAGTTGCCCTCCTGTTTTTTGTGGAAGAAACTTGACTTATGTTTAGGGGAACATATAAAGATATCAAAACATTCAACCCAATACAGCCTTAGACCCCGATCAATCATCTTGACTCTGCAAAACCCCAAGTTATCTACAGCAGCTCCTGCTGGTCGCTGGGGCTCTGTCATGTTCATCTAATCAGTACCTTTTATTTCTGTCTCCTACTCCCAGGCTAGTTGGAACGTCTCGCTTCAAGGATGAAATGGTGTGGAGATTCAGCAGGTGGTTGGTGACAGGGATAAGAAATCCAAATCAGGAAAAAACTCCAGGAGGAGCTGATTGGACCTAAATGAAAGAGCAGATCAATTAGGGATAGTTTCTCATCTCATTTTAAGGTTGAGGTATATTAAGTTTATCCATGTCGCATTAGTTCATATGTAAATTTAAAAATTTTTGTACTGCATCCCATATGTCCAAGAACTTGGGAAAAGGAACTGTATTTTCACATGCAATGCATAGCCTGAGACGGGGCGAATATATGACTTTAGGGTGTATTTAAATCAATCCCTAGTCAGAACCTTCCCTAGGAGCAATGTTTAATACAGGCTTCAATGCCATGTTTCTGTTCATTTTGAGGTGATTTAAAACCATGTCTGGAGTAAACACATGTTTATGAATTGTTGTTCAGGGTACAGATATTTCCTGAATTTTGCTGTAGAAGAAACCAGAAGTTTCCAAACCCAAAAGCAAAAAAGTAATAGCTTATTATTGAAAAGCACATAAACACCTTTGCGACCGAAGCTCCTCTTTTAAACTGCATCACTGGGACATGTGTTGCAAATTTGCAGCGCACATTTTGAAATCTTTCAGGCATATTATTTTTTTTTGTGTTCAAAATGTCAAAAACATTTATAAGAGCAAAGATTTTCTATAACAAAAAAAACTGGGAAAGGAACACAATTTTTACTTCTTGTCAGAGGCTTCATGTGGGTTTTTGTTTTGATGAAAAGAAAACAATACACAGTCATCAAAAACAAAACCAGTAATGATGATGTAGAAGATCTGGGCAACTGAAAGTTTTATTTTTGATTACTGATTTCTGATTTTTCATTTCTCCCCTATATATTTTCAGAGAAATGCCTTCTGGGAAGTAGCTATATGTTATAAACTAATTTAGTTTTAAAACTCTGGTTCAGTGACATTTACAGGATACTTAACACTTTCCAAAACTGTGACAGTATTTATAATCCTGGATATAGTTTTAGGAACCTAATTTTGAGTTTAAAAATACTGACTCATAGGCTCCTCAAGATGTGTGAGAAATGTCCTTTGGAACATATATAAGATGACAAGAATAAAAGTGTTGGGCTAAAAACTTGGTTGGAAACGTAAAAACCCACCAGGAAAGCTGTTAATCTGCTCATGAAAAACTGCACCAAGAAACCTGCAACCTCCTTATGTAAGGTTTTTAATCAAAGGATGTCCTGGGCTGTACAAAGCCTTACTCAGGAAGACCAGCTTAGTAAGTCCTCAGTAAGTCTAACTTAGAATCATGGAATGGTTAGAGTCCCAAGGGACTGCAAAGGTGATATATTTCCAACCCCTCTGCCGTGGGCAGGGACACCTCCCACCAGACCAGGTTTCTTAAAGGCCTGTCCAACCTGGCCTTGAGCACCTCCAGGGATGGGGCAGCCACAGACTCCCTGGACAACCTGGGCCAGTGTCTCACCACCCTCACAGCAAAGAATTTCTTCCTAGTATCTAGTCTATACCTCCCCTCTTTCAGTTTAAATGGCTCCCTTCCATGATGAAGAGTCCCTCCCCAGCTTTTCCGGAGCCCCTTTAGGGACTGGACAGGGCTCTAAGATGTCCCTGGAGCCTTCTCTTCTCCAGGCTGAACCACCCCAACTCTCTCAGCCTGTCCTCACAGCAGAGGGGTTACAGCCTTCTGAGCATCTTCATGGCCTCTTCTGGACCTGCTCCAACAGGTCCATGTCCTTCTGCTGTTGGTGGCCCCAGAGCGGGAGGCAGCACTGTCGGGGGGTCTCTCCAGAGTGGAGCAGAGGGGCAGAATCCCCCACCTTGTCCTGCTGGCCACGCTGCTGGAGATGTAGCCCAGGATGTGGGGGGCTTTCTCAGCTGCCAGTACACATTGATGGCTCATGTTGAGCTTCTCGTCCACCATCGCCGCCAAGTCCTACTCTCAATCCATTCCCCACCCGACCTGGACTTGTGCCTGGGATTGCTCCAGCCCACGTGCAGGACCTTGCACTTGGCCAGGTTGAACTTCATGAGGTTTGCACAGGCCCGCCTCTCCTCTCAAGTCTGGCAATGTCCCTCTGGATGCACATGTATTCAAAAGGAGGGGAAACTTGATTATTAGCACTTTATTAATGAAGTAGGCAACAACACTTTCTGAAAGTTCAGTATTTCTATTTACTGGAGTTCCTTGAGTCCAAGAAGCAGGATATGTTTTCAGCTTGAAAATTATTTTGTGTGTTGACAGCTCTCAGAATACCTGTTTTTTCATGCAGATCTGGATTCAGGTGATAAAACAATATCTGGCTTTATTATGAACAAAAACCCAAAGTAAAAACAAACAAAAATACTTTCAGTATTAATTCTAGTGGTTGCAAGAATAAGAAAAAAAAAACCAAAACTTGAGACAGGAACCTTTATAATCATGCTAGCAGAAGGCAAGGCAGACCCAAAGCTGTTCGTTGCCAAAAAGTATCTCAGGATCTGAACTTCTTTTCAGGATTCTAGAAATTATTGGACTAGTCAGTAGTTTCTGAAAGCTTGAAAAATCACACTACAGATTTTTTGGGCTAATTTTCTATCCCTTGGTTGGATTGAAGAAACTGGAAATATTCTGCTTTCCTAGGGGATTTCAGCACCTCCTCCTTTCTACCCTCCTGCAGATTAAAAATTATATGATATAGCAAGACTGGCCAGAAGAAAGAATATGCAGATGCATGTCTTAGAGCATCAGGCTGTCAAACTCCAAAAGACAGGGATGAAAGCTCCAGACACATGCAGCCATAATGTTAGAAGGTGTAGTCCCAATATTACATGTATTGTGCTGTTGAAAAACCTTCCTTTGAATTTGAAACTCACAGGTGCTCCCCTCTGCCTCCTCCCTTGCTGCCAAACTCCTCGAGTTTTAATTAATGCCACTATTATGTGCCTCCATTGCAATATAAGACCTTGTTCAGGCAGTATGCAGTAGAACTGTGGAGGAGCCCTCCAGACAAATGAGAACTGTGATTACTCTTTTCATGTTAAGACTTCTTTAAAAAAATCTGTGGACATATAGAGAGGTCATTGCAGTCTCCTTAAGTGAAATCTGTACCTGCATTAGTGCTCTTCAGCAGCTGAAATAGGTTGAAGAGGACTAAGTACAGAAAAAGCTCAGATTAATTTCTGTCTTCAGAGTATACCCTTTCCTGTCCAACTTCTAAATATAGTTCCTGCAGTTTTTCATCCGTGGAAACCATTCAGCAGTCCCAGTGATTTACCAATGGACAAATTCTACATCTGGATCTAGGTGTTAGCCTTTACTTGTGATGCCCTTGCTAATTTGCTACACCCTTAATAGTTTGTTTGAACTTTCAGTCAGGCAGTTGGACTAGTTGCAGTTCCTTCCAACTGAAATATCCTATCCTATCCTATCCTATCCTATCCTATCCTATCCTATCCTATCCTATCCTATCCTGTCATATCCTAATTGCTAACCCCAGGCTCAGATCAGTACCTTATCAACAGCTTCCCCCCACTGATATATGGAAACAACTCTTCCTCTGGAGCTCCTTGCCTTGGAGGACAGCTCTGAGAATACAGCTTTAAGAGCTAGATGTTATGAGGATGGGAATAAGGTATCTCAGCCTGATCTGAGAGGTTTTCCTGACCTCCATCTGATATTCTCCCTTATCACCATCTCCTTTACTGACATATAGATTTTGCTACATCATTTCTGTCCACTACTGCTGGTAGATTTCTCCTATGTACCGATTGCCTTATCTCTGCCACAGCCTCGTTAACTCAATACATCCTGAATTTTTTCTTCCTCCCCTAATCCCACAGAGATTTCTAAAGACAGTATGTGCCAATACAGTGTCCAGGTGTAGCTGAAAAGGCCCAGAGATATAAAAAAATATTAGTTCTCTGGTCTATGACATGATGTTATATCAAGCTGCATTACTCAAAAGAAATTCTCTTTTGCTTTATTGCACAGCAACCTTTGATTGCTTAGAGCTAAGCCATTTTTCTTAAAGAAAAGGAGGGAAGCATATCTTTAAATTGTTTTACTCTGCTTGTTTGATGGTCACCATTGTGAATCAGACACTGCAGCAGATAAAGACTTTTAAGTTAAGCTGAAAACCAAAAACATCATGACTGTGACTGTAACAGCCTCCTCTCCTGTGTGAGAAGAGGAGGTAGGGGAAGCTATAACACCATTCATCACTGGATTATCACAGATCAATGCAAACTGAATGAGCAAATACTTTCTTTCCAGATACTTTCTCTTTTGCTTCCTGGTTGGTTTTGGTTGGGTTTTTTGGCTTTGTTTTTTTGTTTATTTATTTATTCATTCAATTTTAGCTCAGTGTTTAGGTGCTAGAGCCAAATGAATAAAACATCCTCGGTGAAATGTAAAAAGGAGAGACAAGAGTGAAAAGAAAGATGGGGAAATATTTCTAGGGCTGGTTTGTATAACATTGGTTTCCGGTATGTTGCAAATCTACTGGAATCCCTTTAAGCATACTCTTATCTTGTTTTATAAAAGCTATTGGCTTTAAAAATACGGTAATTAACATGTTCCTAATGTAAATGCTAATCATTTAACATGTCAAGCACCTTCATCCCCTACTGAATCAATATGAATTATTAAAACAGACTCCTTAAGACCTTTAAAATCAACTTTCGAAGCATGCACTAAACAACCTCACTGTTGGCATACGCTAGCACCAAGTTACTAATTCATGTGTTAGACGGTCTGACACACTCGTTCTCTTTGATGGGAAAAAACAAAGCCAAAAACCTCCCCTCAATATTTTCTATTCAGAACTGCACAATGTGTATGCATAAGTGAAACTTTTTTTTTTCTCAGAGACTTATAATTTTTTTGAATGTACACCTTATAGAGAGGAGAAAAACAAAAAAAGAAAAATAATCTATTCAGGTTACAGAAGGAGTTTTCCATGACAAAGTTGTGTGACAACGTAAAATATTCTTAAAGCAGTAAGTATAAAAATATAATAAAAAAATAAATCTAATAAAGTAAAAGTTAAAGTACCTAGTTATAAAACTGTTTCTGTCAAGGTTGTTATTGATCACGAAGGCAGCTATATATGCATTTGGAAATTGATTTTAAATACTATGAATATAGACTAACTCTTAAAATCTTAAAGGTTATTCCCGTGTTTACTACGGAAAGGGAAAGAAAAATATTTATTTTCACTCATCTACAAAATAGAAATGGAATGATTAGACAGATGCCTCTTACCTCACAGCTGGCTCATGGTGCTTTGAGGAAGAGTCATGAGGTCGCTTTTGTGTATATATATATATAAAGACAGCCAAATGTTTGCATCATATGGCTGTTTCCTGATAAGCCCATTGAAAGATGTAAGATATGATTTTTTATTTTTTTGTTGTTACAAATACAAAATAAATGAAGTTTTGCAATCGGGTATAAAACCCGTCACATAAACAGTGCGTCTCGAATACTTTCCTATCAAATTGCACAATGGTCATGTTAACATCCTGTTCTACTTCAACAATCAGATAACGGACTGGATGTTAATAGGCCAGAGGTTGCTCTTGCTTTGGGAAAATCTACGTCCACGAAGCTGGCATCTTCATGATAGGCATCTTTCATGATGCTACAGTACTTCACTGCAGCTCAGTCTGCTTTTCAGTGAGAGTAGAAGAGCACAGCCCCTCTGCGGTGCATACAGCTGGGAATTTAGCCCTCATTTTCTATATCTTGATCTACCTGATCTCAGGTATAAGTTGAAGTTCTACCTGGGCAATCCTAAATCCTTTCTTTATTGCAAGAAAGGAGGAAACTCATTTCAGAGAGGTTAAAATTTTACAAAGTTTGTGTACTTGGGAATAATTTATGAGGGGTTATGTGTCTGATAGAAGATAAGAGTTCGTGTACCTTGTTTTCCTGGCATGAAAACCAGGTCTTAACCTCCTGTTACCACCCACAAAAAAAAGAAAAAAAGAAAGAAAAAAATCTAGGAAAAAGTTCAGCACGCTGCCTCAGATGTTTTGAGATTAGCACAGATTACAGTCAAAGGGCAAATAGAAGAAAGAGAATTCCAGATCTGGGGCAAAATAAGTCAGCTGCACTAGGCAGGCTTTTCATGCCTGTTGAAAGGAGAAGAAGCTACTTTATATTTGAGGGTCATGTAGTGTTCCCAGTCCCTTATGACTTCATAATAAAAACTTCTTTTCATAGCAGGATATGAAATAAGCATGAGATAAATTAGCATGGTCTACTGATGAAATACACTACCTCCAAACCACTGTTGGTGAGCTCTTAAACCATTCTGGCTACATTTTTTTTATTATTTCTGAGAACTCAGAAGCATCATTGTAGCAAGACCTTCTCTGAATACTTATTTGAATTTCCCAAACTGCTAAGGCCACATAGTCACCCGGTTGATGTAGGCACTTGATGTTCTAATACCTTCCTGTGGAGATAAACACAGTCAGACTGTGAAGTTCTGTAAAAGGTGAGGGAGCTGAAAGAAAAATCTTGCTAGATTTCCCTAGCTTATGTTCTCATGGCCTGAATGTGACATAATTTTTCCCTCCTTTTTTGTTTTTAAAAGAAAAACAAAAACATTATACACCTGCACAAATATTCCTAAAGTCAGAGATCCAGAGTCAAAAGTTTGAAACAAATGTAAACAGAATTACAGTGCAAGTAGATTTTACAGGATATTATTTGTACTGCTCTTACACAACACAAAGCACATACAGAGCAAGCATTAGGACACAAGTTTACCACAGAAGTAAGGGAAATTACATAAAGGCAAGAAAATAAACACCAGTAGGAAAGACTGGGGACAAATGTGAACCTCCATGGCTGTAAGCAGTGCCAAGATGCGTAACCAAACTAGATTTCTACTTTTTTCAGTGATGGTATAGGATAACCATCCAGGACAAATGAAGTGAGGCTGAAGCCACAAACAAGGGGAAGGAAGAAGAGAGACAAAGGGGGGGGATGTTACATTTGAAGGGGATGCTCTTTGGAGGTGATGGGTGTTTGTCACTGTAAATATAACTAAATACTAAAACCTCAATCCACTCCAGGACTGTATTTATATAATAGACATGAGTCATTAATGAGAGGGAGAGTGCAGAGATCCCTCAAGGCGGGTAAAACACAGATGTTGA
>JAOXNO010000020.1:5171716-5193437 GCA_028565335.1 Limnodromus scolopaceus
GAGGGGAGACCTTCTCACTCTCTCCAACTCCCTGAAAGGAGGGTGTAGCCAGGGGGGGTCGGTCTCTTCTCCCAAGTAACAGGCAAGGGACAAGGACAAGGAGAAAATGCCTCAAGTTGCACCAGAAGAGGTTTAGGATGGATATCAGGAAAAATTTCTTCACTGAAAGGGTGGTCAAGCATTGGAAATGGCTGCCCAGGGCAGTGGTGGAGTCACCATCCCTGGAGGTATTTAAAAGACAAGTAGATATGGTCCTGAGGGACATGGTTTAGTGGTGGACTTTGCAGTACTAGGTTAATGGTTGGACTCGATGATCTTACAGGTCTTTTCCAACCTAAATGATTCTGTGATTCTATGATTAACAGAGCCAAAGAAAACAGGAATTTTCTACTGAGAGCTTTTCTCTTTCCACAGAATGTTTATTGCTGTTTCTAAAACTGAAATTTTCTTGGAAAATATATTGTTTGATTGAAGTCTTGAGATACTGTAAATAAGATTGAGAACAACACAAGACATGCGAAGAAAACGTCAGTGAAAAGTATGAGAGGTTAATTTCTTGACCTTCAGCTCTAGTCATACCTCACCATCGTCAGCAATGCCGTGAGCACCCTGCAGTCAGAGCTGACACTATGACAGCAGGAATGGGTGAGTCAAGTCCTGTGGGTGTGCAGATGACTGTACAGGACTCCTGTATGACAACCAGCTTTTATTTCACCATTCACAGTCCGGCTCAGCACTCAGCAGTGACCTCTTAAGCTGCAAGATCAATACACTGAATGAGAAGAGGTGAAGAAAGGAGTAAAGCAAGAGAGAGAACGAACAGAAATGCATAGGAGAACAGAGAAGGAAAAAGAAAGAATGGTATCTACAATGTGAAAAGGGAACTAGTTTTTTTTTAACAGTTCCACAATCACACACCTTTTTTTGTCCAGTATGACATTTCTGGAAGATTCTCACAGCATCTCAGCTGTGATTTCTGCATTCCACTGTCAATATGAAGGCAATGTTAACAGAAAAATTATCTCATACAGTATATTGCAGCCTAAATATTTAAAGCAGCCTAACTGCAGAGCTTCTGCACTGCCAAAGAGCCACTTCTCTGAGCAAAATTTAGGACTGAACAGCAGAGGTATTCTGCATTGACTCACAATTCAGGCCAAAAGGAGGCAACAGCCACCAAATTTTGCTTTCTGTTCATCCCTGGCTGAGAAAAGCAACAATTTCCTTAGAATTGAATGCAAGTACAAAATATGCTTGGAGGCAAAGTAGTGTGCAGAGACTAGAAACAGAGTGTCTCATATCTTAGAACATCTTAGACATCCATTACCAGTGTTGCATTTACCTAAACGTATTTCAGTGTGAACTGCCTTGTAAGGAGTGGATGTAGGCAGTGTTGTAGTTATTGTAATGACCATGGGGCCTCCCTGGATGGCATAGCACAACATACTGTACTTAATGTTGACACTCTTCAGTGAAACAATTATTACAATCAATTTGACTTCTAATGTGACTTCTCTTGTAAATCTCTGGGTCATTAACCTTAACAACATCAATGTACTGTCGGTATCCAATTCCACCAAATTAGTGTCCGAGGTAATAGGAGAAGGAATGTATTAATGTGTTATTGGTGACTAATAAAGACAGCAATCCTCTAATGTGCTATGAAGAACAGCTGAAGCATGCAAGCGAAGAGGAAGCAGACAAAGTCAGGGCAACAGACACATTTGGTAGTATATGTCAGGTCATCAGATTAGGTTTACCACAGATTCAGGAGGACCAGGGATGAGGCTGGGTTCATGGCATATGACAAAGAAGCAATACATTTCATTTTGGGCTGGGCAAAAGAGGCCTTCTTCACAAGGTAGCACTCCTTGTTGGAGCAGCATCATGTAAAATCATATGGTTCTACTAGAAAGAAAGAGAAAATACTCCTAACTATGAAAGGATTTAATTTTTTTAGCCCCCATTGTACTCCATAATGTAGCTTGCACTTCAGAGAACTGAAGTTATGCTGGTCTGATATAAATAGTGCCATCCAGTTTATCTGGCAGGCTCTAAGTGACGTCTCCTGACATTGTTCGAGACGGCTCTTTACTGAGACGATAGGCGTCAGAGCCCACCACGTCCACCACAGCAAAAGGAACACTACGTGTTCACAGCCCAGCAGAAAGGGTGTACCCAGGCTCCAGAGGGTGAGTGCTGGAAATCCCACTGGCATCCAAGTGTCAGGAGAAGCGCTGTGTTTGAAGTTGACTCCTGGCAGCTTGCATTAGAGGAGAATAGTGTGGTGGGTGAACATGGCACGACACAGGCAGGATTTGGAGCCCCTTTAATGCCCTGAACTGTCAGTCTTTACCTGTAATTACTGAATGGATAATGCATTTCTCTTCCAAGAAAACCTGTTCTTAGACATAGCCTAGAATAATGCCTCAACAGACATCACTCAATAATAATAAACAAAACCTAAGATAACATTATATTCATCCCACATTCCCAAAGATCTTTATAAGTTATAAACCAAAATTACCAATTCAACACCAAAACAGAAATCCTTTAAAATCAGCCTTTCAGAACAGAACAAAGGGACATGAAGAATTAGTGACAAGTTTAATCATAAAGGCAACTTTTCTTTAACAAAATAAATGAGGCACTTCACTTAGGGATTGGCAGGATCACTGAGTTACTTTCTTTTCTATAGAAAAAGTGCTATAGGATTTTAAAGTTTATCTTACAATTAGGATTCATGTCTCAAGGATGAAAAACGTCATTCTGCATTCTGGTAGAACACTGTCACTGGAGTTTAATTTATATTCTGGAAACTTATACACATAGGTAATAATAATAATTATTATTATATATTATTATATAAGAAGCAGAGGAAGTAATCCTTACATTTTGGAAAAGCAGATACTAAATGTAAAAATGCAAACAAAAGAACTCAACGAGTTTTACACTACTGAGAACTTTTGTTCTGCACAGCTGATTGAACCCTGTGGTTATTTATTCGCTAAAAAATCCTGTTTTCTTCCATCATGAGAACCTGACGAAATGTGTAGTTGAAAACTCATACTGAATGAAATTTTAACCATCTCTACTGTCTAAAAGAACCCCAAAAACTCTGCTGTGATAGCTTGATATCAAACCTATCAAATAGTTTCCAATAGTATTGATGAATTCTGGATAAGACTTCTGTACATGGTCAAGCTTGTCATTAGTCTCATCAGATGAGGATAGTTTCACCTAAGTTCAGCCACCTTATAGGTTAGGTATCTAAACTGAGGTAGCTAAATGACCATCTTCTATAACTAATAGCTTTAGGTAAATCATCCAGGGTGGGTGGGGAAGGACAGAAGGGGTTGCAGTTACCTGAGGGAGGGAAGTGGCTTAGGGTAAAGAACCAGAGACTCTCCGTACTGACGGGGGAAGGAACCGAGATGACTAGTTCAAAGCTGATTAAATCTTTGACGTTTGTAGGACTAAATACAACTGTGGGATGAGTCATACTTCTGATCGATTAGCTTGTGAGGTGGGGCAGTGGCATGTCATGGAGGACACTGGTGACAGGCAGAAAATAAATATTTGTACCTAATTAAAAATACTATAGAAAGAAGAATAGAAGGTGGGACGTGCTTTCTTGTTTTAGCATGCTGCCATGGGTTATCACTTTGATTTTTTTGGATGCCAAAATAGCATAGACTTTACCTTATCTCATCTTTCTTTCCTTGCCTTTTATAATGTTACAAGAACAAGGAGTTTGACACTTGTATTGTTTTGCCTTGGGCTGTGTCTGCAAGAGAAAATGGAGGCAATAGCTCTATTTTCAGCAAAGGGTAGCCTAAGCCTAAGAACTTTTTTTATTCAGGAGGATCTGATGAGGTAGGAAGTTTTTATTTCTTCAGGCCATTCCTATGGCATGAATTATGAATATCATGGAAACGTGGCTATTACGCAATTGAGAATGTGTTACTGAATAAGACCCAAAAGTGGGGAGGGGAGAGAGGGAGGATCATACTCAGCTTTGAATTATGTGAAGAAACAGTGAATTTTCAACATGTATGCAGATTATCATTTTGATTTGTATTTCTATCATGTAGACAAAATGTTGTTGTTCGATTTAATAAAAATATGCAGGGTATTTTATATATGGATTGCTATGCCAAATGTCATAAATAATACCTAATATTTTATAGCAGTCTCCTTGAATGTAATAGTTTATGAATGTTGGGTTTCATTGTCTCTTCAGATTCAGCCTCTTTGCATCACACAGGAGCTGCAAAATGACTTGAAAACATTAGAAACAGCCAAATAATGCAAACCAGCAGATTGACACATGCCAGTGTGAACTGGTATAAACCAACACTGCTGTTGAAAGAGGTAGTCACGTCTCCCATCATTTATTCCTACTCAGGCTGTACAGTCCGGCCAACAAAAACCCAAGCATTGAATTGATTTGTTTTAATCAGCTCCCTTTAACCTGTTCGATGTGTGGTTGCACAATGGTTGTGTTGGCATATGGAAGGAGGTGCCACAGGGACGGAGGAGGATGAGGTTTACTCCGATTGCTTCATTAGCTCATGCTGGCCTGGAGTTGAACATGAAAACATGATTGAAGATCTTACCACCTACAGAGAGAGATCCACCAATAGTGGGCACTGCACTTCCACCTATATCATATGGTCTGTGCATGGGGAAGCAACTGTAACTGAGCATTTCTTCCATCCTGTATATTGGCCAAGCTGTGAATTTCTGGAGCAGAGTACTGGACTTCATTCAGAAGTACTGAATCTTTAAGGCCAAGAAGGGCTGCTCTACTGAAAGAGCTACATTAGTCAACACAAAGTATTGGACTCCATGAAGCAGTAACTGAATACATTTTTTATTGCCTGCATTATGCCAGAGGTCAGACTCAATGAGATAATCCTCCTTTACGGCCTTAAAGTGTATAAAACCAGATAAAATTAATCCAGAGGACACTGTTGTGCCTGTAGATGCCTAGCAAAATATCTGCTCTATCTGACTTTCGGTGTTTGGGGTTGTTTTAATTCACGGGCTCTTATTTCTCTTCCATTATTGGATTTTCTGTTCTTGCAGCTCCCAGCCTTTATGGGCTCAGAGGCAGAAGTAATGAGTGAGTAATGTGAGCAGTATCTTTCTTTGCTCTCCCTGCCAACCTGAACCACAGCCACAGTTTCCTTAGTTTTAAAGGTTTTTAATTTTCTGTGACCATGAGGAAAGTTAGAACATTTCCTGGGCTGAATACAGTCTGCAACTCACAGATCAGAGACCGTTGCTCCAATACATGACTTCTCTGGAAGAAGGGTCACATATGGGTATCAGGTCCATCTTCCCTTTCTTGGACCAGTAAGGAGGAGGATTTTTCATCTCTGTTAGGGATTTAAGAAGGAGAAGTCTGAAGGTTGACACGATAGTGTTGCAGGAAAAAGGTTGAGGAACACTGTCATAAGGCTTTTCAGGGTATTTGTGTTTCCACCCCCCCAAAAACCCCTTGTTTAATCATGAAGTGTTTTGTTGTTTGTGTTTTTTTTAATGTGAACTGAATATGACATTTTGTTTTACACTTGTGCCTTATCGCAGTAGCATATTAATAATAATGGTCCCTGCCAGGTAGTAGTGAATTTTTCTTTGCAGCTCCCAGGGAACATGAACAACCACTATTCTTGGTTTTTTGGATGAATATCAAGGAAAAGGTGTCTTGCTTCATAATACACGTTAAGTCAGTCACAGAGTTGGGAATTAAGTCAGTCACAGAGTTGGGAACCAAACATACATAATTTTGACTCCCTGTCTGGACCTGTAATCAAAGCACCAACTGTCAGTAAACTAAAATCATAATAATACCAATATATGTGAAAAACATACATGTCTGAAGATGGGTGAAGCAAAATATATATTGAAGTTTATACATTATTTTCTCTCTTTTTTTTTTTTTTTTTTTAAATCTTTCCACCAGAATTGCATGACCCATTTCCTAAGTACAAAAAGAAACATGGACAGTCAAAGAATACCAACTCATGGAAATAAATGGGAGGGGAGTCTTGGCTCTCAATTACACAGATCCTTTGTCACAGCTCAAGTGTGTTCTTTTGGCCTGGGAGTGAGATGGTTTTCTTACTAAGTCAGGCACTGGCAGAGTTTTTATCTTCATCACTTTAATGGAGCATGTCCATTATTCGATGAGTTAATTTCAGAAAGGGGGCCAAGTTTGGAAGGATTAACTGCCAGCTAAAGAAACAAAGCTTTCATGATCTCCTGCCTATCTTGCTCGAGGGGGAAATTGATGCAGCTTTCTATGTGTGTGCTCATTTCCAAGTGCCTTCATGAGACATGGCGTGACAAAGGCTGCCAAGTGTTTAGCACAATAAATGGAACCACATTTTAAACACAATAAAAACCTAATGAAACCAGCCTCTTTTAAAGCCACCCACCTTTAGCACAACACATTAGAGGTTTTGTAATAGAAAAACAAAAGGAAACAATAAAAGACATTTCTTTATATATAAAAGAATCCCCCAACTCTCTATATAGTCGTACAAATACAGGACCGTTAGTGGAAATAAAAAGACCAGTAGATTTAAAGGTATTTCTTAAAAGGCAGAAATGATAGAAGAGGTGTGCTCAAGGGAAGCTGTCTCCATGATGAAGCCAAAGACCTTGGGAAGGAGCAGGCAACACCTGAAGGTGAGCCATACCCTAGAAGAAGTGTGGAGACTCAGATCAGCCATCACTGTGTTGGGAACAGAGCAATAGTGAATGTTTACAAGTTTTTCTGCAGGAAGGGAAGAGAGACAAAGCTTCTCCCTCTGGCCACTGTTTGGACTGATCCAGCCTAGCCTAGCCAAGGAGGTGGCTGAGGACCAGGGAGATAGAGCTATTTTCTGTGACTGCGAAGACAATTTGGAGAGACTGCCTGCTTCCAGACTGCATGAATTTCTTCTCTCCCAACAGAGCCCAGTGTACGGACAGAGTAAGAGGTGAGGAACATGGGAGAAGTGGGAAGGAGTGTGCCCGTGAAGGGTGCTCTTCTGAGAGTATTTGGAATATCAGGGTAGCACATCCTTGGCCTTCACACAGATGCTCTGGCTAGTTACTGGGCCACGGCGCAGGGGAGCAAAACTCCTGGTGTTCATAGTTTCCCCAAAAAACAAGGGACAGGAAGTTCCCAAAATCTGTGGTGGAGTAGACAAATTAAAAAGTTTCAGTGTGTGTTTCCCTGCAGGTAAAATTACCTCATCTCCAATTCAAGAGGTAGAAATTCTAAATCTGAAGACTGGTAAATATATTACAGAAAAAGTTTTTTTATGTTACTGATTCAGACAGTAACAAAGACATTTCAGTACTCTGAAAGCAAGTGTTTTTCAGCCTGAAAGTATATATATGTGCATATTTAGAAGATAAGATTGATATACTTCTCTGGTCTTACCTTCAGCTAAATGGGAAGGAGAGATCTGCTGGCAGCTTTGCATTTGCCTTTATCTTCTACTAGGGAAAAGTTTCTCAGGGAAACTTACTTATAAACAATTTTGTAAGTTAAAAGTGTTCTAGTGCACCTGCAACTTAACGCTGATAACCCAAATCAGAGACCCATAAGTGTTTTTTTCCCTTGTCCCACATGTTCAAAAAAGTTCATGTTCACATATTCAGAAAATCATAAGGAACCTACAAAAGCTTTGAAGCCTATGTGGATTCTAAAAAGCAATATATTTCTAGAATACGGCACGGAGTTGCATGGTGTAGAAACAGCTTCCTATACACATTATATAGAAACAGAAAAGTTTTTAAAGCTGACTTCCCTACATTTCACTCTCAGTGGGTAGAAGGAAGCAAATCAGGCCAATGGCTGTACCCTGGTGCTCTCCTCTCTCCCAATAATGTCTTTTAAATAGGGATTTTGGACCTTAGAGAGCAGAAGTAAATCTTTCTCTATTTGAGTGTCATTCAAGTTTTTCCTTGTACCATATGCAAAAGATATTAATCAAATGAAATGTAAACCTGTCTGACTCCTAATCAGAAGATATGATGATGATACTACCTGCTTTTTTTTTTTTCTTTTTTTCTTTTGTGGTAACCTATTTTTGTGCGGCCTGAGGGAAATAGTGAGTAGTTAGCTCTCCACAGAAGCTTGTGATACGTCAAAAGTTCCCAGACTGACATGGAGCTTCAGTCACATTCCTTTTGGTTTAGTGACAATGACATTTTTTGTTGTTGTTGAGGTAGCTTTTGCTTTATTCTTTTCAGAAGAACCAATTTCTTGGAAAGGACTGCATTGAATATAAATCAGTGTCCTGAAGCAGCCTGCAAATTTTCCAGACATCTTGTCTGACACTTTTAGGTCCTCGGGTGTCATCTCTAAGGAGAAAACTAGCAGTAAAGATGCCTGCAGTTTGTAAACAATGGCAAGAAGAACATCCTGACAGGAGGCTGTAATGTGGTCTTTTTTCTCTTAGTTATTTACTTGCTGAAGAGTGAGACTTTTTCCTCCGGCCCCTTCAATGACAGAAAGATCCCACTCTATGAGCTGCAATAGCATTCAACACTTGCCATTTCCACAGAGATCTGCCTCCATGAAGGGCACAGAGGGAAGCCCCTGAGGCTGCTGCTTTGTCATGCTCCTCAGCAAGCAGGACCTACAGAGACACCACCCATGTAACACGATTTGGCAGTTACCCCATGGTTTCAACGAAGCTGGGTTATTACACCTTGGGGTCTCCAAATCACAAAGAAGATATGACGCTTTCCAACCTGTGGCTAGCATGAGGCATTCATGATCATTCATGAATGATCCAGTCATGCCAGAAAGTAAAGGAGTCAAGGCAGTGGTTGTTTCATGTAACATGTGAAGAAATCCAAGTGAAAAGGCTTTCCTTCAACTTTGGAGACAGTTGCGTGTGTGGCCTTGTTGTTTGCCAGGGAGATCCCAGCACTGACTGTGCCATATAATTCTGTCTCCAGAAGAGAGGAGATGGCAACATCCAGCCTGTGCCCACAGGTGGAAGTATGGATTCAAGGACACAAACTGATATATCACAAACCATTAAATGTTCCTGGTTTTCAAAGAATAGGGAGGTTTCAATTTTTTTGCTGGTTATGAGGCTCCCAACATAGGAAGTTGGAGTGAGTCCAGAGGAAGCCATAAAGTTGCTCTGAGGGCTGGAACCCCTCTGCTGTGAGTACAGGCTGAGAGAGTTGGGGTTGTTCATCCTGGAGAAGGCTCCAGGGGCACCTTAGAGCCTCTTCCAGTCCCCAAAGGGGGCCTACAGGAGAGATGGGGAGAGACTTTTGGTAGCGTAGTGACAGGATGAGGGGTAATGGTTTTAAGCTGAAAGAGGGGAAATTTAGATTAGATATTAGGAAGAAATTCTTTACTGTGAGGGTGGTGAGACAGTGGCCTAGGTTGCCCAGAGAAGCTGTGGCTTCCCCATCCCTGGAGGGGTTCAAGGCCTGCTTGAAATGGACTTTGAGGAACCTGGTCTAGTGGGAGGTGTCCCTGCCTGCAGCAGGGGGGTTGGAACTGGATGACATTTAAAGTCGCTTGCAACCCAAACCATTCTATGATTTCTGAGTTGCTGAGTTAAGCTATTCCTTCAGCTTTCAGCCTCTATCTTTAACTAGCTTTAACAGACCAGGGAGTTTGCTTACAAATATTTCAACATAAGGCTTTTCAGTTGTTATGAAATGAGTCAAATGTGACTAGATAGAGCCAGCTGTCATGCAAGCTTCCCCCATGCTTTTGCCAGGCTGTCGCTATGTGCAGTACCTATATATCACTATACAGTATGTTGGCTGTTACAGCTCACGGTTTTCTATAGGAAGGCTGAAGATATGAGCGGGCCCTGAGTATCTTCAATATCTTGAGGCACATATATTAGTCTTGAAGTCCCATATATAGGAGATGCACATTAATTGCTACCTTAATGAAGACATGTTATGCTGATAAGTAGATGGAGCTACTAACAGCTCCTGAATATCTTTTCAAGACTTCAGTGAGAAATTTATATGTTCAGAGGGTGAGTTTGGTTAATGGAATCAAACATGCACATCTTCTGAGGTTAAGAAATTACATTTCCCCATATCACTTTGAAGACCATTTTTACAGGCCTGTTCATTCAAGGAACCTCACAGATAACTGCTTGGGTGATCAACAAAGGGCAACCCCATCTGCCCCAAACCTGGATCTCCTTTAAAGGACATTACTTTTAATAGTTTCTTCTCCTCCATTTATTTCTGAGACAGCAAATTCAGGTTCTGCCTATGCTTAGAAACATCATGAAAGGCCCTTTCACTTTGAAGGTGAAAAACATATTATTATAAACGCAAATTTTGATCCTTAGGCTGTCACTGTCACTAGTGAAACAGTATAAACACAGTGGTGAGGGAACGCAATATTTTCTGCTTCTGAGAGTGAGGAGAGTGAGGAGAGAGTCAGACAGCTTCAGTTTATATTTGGATTTTACTCTTTATGGAGAATTAATATCTTTCTGTCTTTTCTAACCAAAGTAAAGCAATAGTCCTTTCAATAGGCATCCCAGATATCTCCCTGAAGGCCCTTAGGAGAAGCTGGGACACTTGGCTGTTTGTGAGAACATTGATGGTGACACTAGTGTCATACCAGAGCTGGCACAGGTCAGGGTCAACCTCTGACCTCCAGCCTGCTCCATCTGACTGTCCCAGGGTATTATCAGGGATATGTTGCCACCACCTGATGCCTGTGAGACAACTGAAATGAAGTGAAAAATGCTCAGGAGACACTTGGTTTTCTCTGTTCAGCTCTCACTGGGCAGCTGTCAGGTCACAAAAAAGCACCACCAAGAGCTGACCTGTTACCTAACTGCCTTCACACAAGATGCCAGAGGAAAATGAATGTGGAGACCAAGTGATCCTCCCCCATGTAAGGGTTCAGTTCAGGGTTGAGGGCTCTTTGGCTGGAGTCAGGCCAAGCCAGGCAGGCTGGTGGGAGTGAGTATGGTTTTGCCTCTGATCAGTCCCTATGTGTTCCTTGGGTAAACTCAGGACTTCAATGTCTGGAGCTGCCAGTGGAGCGTTTTTCATCACGACAGAAAAAAATCCCCTCACTTCCCTCGCCTGCCTCTTCCCCACAAACCTCTGAAGCCTGCTGAAACTTCTATAGCATCATCCTGCTTGATCCTGAAAACCTGCGTTGCACTTAATACGGTGTTCAGGTAGAGTGGGCCAAATCCCCTGCTGCTGTAAACCAGAGGCAACATTTTATGTTGCATTACGCTTACATTAACCTCTGTGAACGTGCCCCAACAGGAAACTTGGCCCTTTATCCTCAGGAGCTTTTAAAGAACACACATTAATGAAAATACAATAAGACAACAGCAACATGAAAGCACACGTAGACTTGCAGATTTCAAATCCTTTCTTACCTCAAACAGAGCACAAAGGGAAAGATAAATGGCATTTTGTTGCAAGCAGAGAACAGATGATAAATGTATAGGGTTCATGATCCAATGTGAGAAAATGTTTATTTTCTTTGCCTCGGGAAAAGAAAATAAAGTAAATTCAGCTAACTAACAGCTCAGCCATTTTTCTCTACACTCAGTTGCCCCCACCTGATTGCATTATGGAAAGACTGGCTCACATCAGGGAAACTGTTCCTTCCTGATACAGCTTCATGGCAGGAGGGCAGGTTGAAGATGTTGTTGTTGTTGTCTTTTCTTCCCTTCTAAGGTGCCTCCTTCTGGTATACAAGCTTGGTGCTTCTCTTTTTGTATACGTGGGATTTCATCTCCCCAGTCGGTGCTCCACGTTGGATCTCTCTAATGAGATCATTTGGACTTGGATTTCAGTTAGCACTGGTGACCTGAACACAAAGGTCTGAAGAAAAAATAAGATAGCTGAATCCGTTTTTTGTTTGTGGTTTTTTTTTTTTTTTGAGGGAAGAAGTATTACAGAAAAAGACAAAAAGGAAACAAAGCTATTTGAAATTGAAAGCTTGGCTTAACTGACATCTTCAAGAATTTGGTAGAGTGGTTTATTTTAGAAATCAGAACTGGACTTTTCACTTAGTTGTTAGAATAAAACCATGGTGTTCCTTTCTAGTCCACATTTCTTACTATTTTGTGGTTTTTTTTCTCCTTCTTCCTTCTTCAATTCATAAGAAGTTTCTCTTTGGAGGGAGTGCTGGAGAAATTAACCACACCAGGCCTCCCAAACGAGCAGTGGGATGCTTCCTCCCCCCTTCTCTGGCCCCATCCTTCCTGCATTAGCCTGTCTCTGGTTCCAGGACTGTTAAAGAATTTCTGTAAGTCAGTATTGACTAATGTCAGTCTGGTTAGTCCTTGAACATAATATATTGGGGAGTGAATAGAGGTCTCATCCTGGTCCCTAGCTGACAATGAACCTACCGTTGAAGAGGAGGTGGTAATTAGCTTCTCTGCTGGCATCCATAGAAGAAGAAGTAGGGATTGATTGGGCTCTGTAGCCCAAATTGCCTAGTTGCCACTAAAAGAAAGATCAGAGTATTGTTTCAGAATAATATAAGAAAAGCTGGTGCTGCTCCCATTCAGACAGTATGGAGTGAGATGGATCTTGGATTGTGTAAGGGAGCAATGGTCCATTGAAGAGAAATTCAATGGGTGATCTTGTCTGGTACAAAGGTTTGTTACAACTCATGCATTATGCATGAGGCTCACTCATTTGATCACCATTTCATGCTCCTCTCTCAGACTCCCTTGCCCAGCCACAGTGTGGGGAGAGAAGGCACTGATGTGATGGTGTGTAGCTTTGTGTGGTTGGTCCCTGTTCCCGTCCCCAGTCCAAGGGTAGCAGCTCTCCCAGGCTCCTGTCTTGCAGAGGGAGTCCCTCCCCATCATCACATGCTCTGGGTACAAATATATTTCAGAGAGCCCAGGATGACATGGCTGCAGTGCCGCTTTGGCACTTTACATGAACAATAAAGTCAGCACAAAATTGAAATATACAAGGAATTTGTGATCAAAAGCTTTTATTTCTTAGTAAAATTCTACTTTTCTTGTACCTAATAAAACTAACTTGTCCCCTCAAAATATTTGTAGGTAGTATTTCTTTCCTGTCAACTAGCAATCACAGCTAGAATGACAATATTGCTGGGAAATAGTACAAACCACTGCAGAACATCCAAAAGCTTGGCTGGCTTCAGTCTGTTTTCTGCACAGCAGGCCCTGACTTTAATATCTCATCTTAACAGAGAACAATTTCTCTGGGAAAAGCAATAATCACATCATTTGCTCGCTGTGCCTCTGTATAGTTGCCGACTCTCAATGAGAAAGGAGGCAAGTCATTTGGATTTCTATTTTAATTGAATGCAGCACTGAAAAAGTAGACATAGCTGAAACCTTCAGATGTACTCATCTTGTTTTTGGTTGCAGACCAGCTTCTGTACGCTCAGAGACACCTCACATTAATGATTAAACTTCTCAGATGAGTAAAATGGGGAAGGAGAGAAAATCAGCTTTTCCTTCAACAGTCCTTTGAGAAACCCCAATCCTGGAGGTGAAAGTGGGAAGGCAGGAATGTCAACAAAGTAACTTACATGTCACACTGGTAAGAAAAAACATCTTATCGTGTGCCAAAGGGTCTCTCTGGGAAGGCAGCTGGGGCAACTGCCTGTTTTGGTGTTCCAGGTTGATGCTGATTGGGATGGAGTAAATTAAACTTCTCGGCCTCTTCCTCTGACCCCTTGGTCCCTGGCACTGGACTGAGTCCTTCAGTGATAACCCAGGAGATCTTTCTCCATCCCAGTCTTCTCCCTGATAAGCCTGTGCTATAAAACCCACTTCCAATCTGACAGCTCACTACCATGCTGGTGATTATATGCTTTCGAGATACTTTGAGCACAGCGGAGAAAGAGAAATATTACAGAAAATCACCCCTGGGAGCACACGACAGATCAGCCCCAGTGGATACTGTCTGCAGCATTCATGCTGTGGGCAGTATCTTATTGCTTTTACTGGCAGGACCACCTGGCTGCAGCTCCTGTGACCATGGAGAGCTGGAGACCCTGGCAGGGGACATACAGCCTGGGGATGGATGGGGGAACACCCTTGGAGACAGAAAAACTGAGGAAGAGGGTGGGAGTAAGAGATTCTCTTAGGGTAATTACTGTCAATTAAAAAAAAGAAAAAGGTTCCTGCATGCTGAAATCCTGACGTCTGTCTTATTACTCACTCTTTCTTTTGAAAGTGTGAATTTACTGCTGCTGTGAAGTGGCACCTCTGGGGAGCGATGGTCCTTGTCCCTAGGACAGAGGGAAGAAACCAAGCAAACATTATTCCACGTGAACCTGCAAACATATTTCAGCTCCAGCCCTGCAGATTGCTCAGCAGTGGCGGGGAGGAGAGCCTCTTCCAAGACAGGAGCCCAGAAAAATCCCTCAGCCATTCCAGATACACAGCACAGGGCCTCTGGAGGCAACACTGCCACTCCTGCCACCTCAGAGCCTGTAGTGCAGCCGAGTGGTCGAGCGTGAGTTAAAGCACAAACTAATTTAAGTGCATGGTTAGCTGCTTTGCCAAGTCAGGAATAACAAGCCGGTCATGTTTCACGCCCCTGGTTCGGATGTGTGGCCCAGCAGCACTGAACCAAGTACCAAGTCTTTGCAGGGAGGTTTATGAGGACCACTCTGGACCCACATGTCTTCACTATGCCTGGACGGCTCGTTTCACCCTGGTGTTAACTCCACCGGTGTGAAAACTGGCTGAATTCAGGGGTGAAAATGAGGCTGATGAGTTTCTCTTTCCAACATGTCTTGCCACTGGGTTACGAGGTCCAGCGGTTGCAAGAGCCGGGCTGGATGGCAGTTCCCGTTGTCCTGGAGATATGGCATTATCATTCCACTACTGGCTTCGCTCCATCCGGCTCCATCAGCATCACTCACTGACACCCTCCTGTGCCCCTCTACATGTCTCAGGCTGTCTCTTTGAATCCTTCCTCCAGACTGCCTGGTTTTCCTCCAGGCAGCAGCTGCGAAACACTGACTGCTCAGACCTGAGACAGAGCCCCATGCTGAGCAGTGAAGAGCCACATGCGGCTCGGCAGTCGTAGCCTTGGACTCTGCGCCGGCGAGCTGTGGAGCAGGCCAGGGCCGTCACATGGTTCCCATCAAATTGCTGTGTTTTATTTTCCTGAGTTATTTTTATTAATGGCTGTTTCTGAATAGACTTCCTGACTTGTGTTCGCAATGCATTTGCTAGTGTAAACTCCAGTGTGTTCACACCTCCGGCTGGTTACATGGATGCTGCATTTCTATGCCTTACCCGTCCCTGGGTGTGATTTTTGTCAATTGGAAGCTTGCACTTTGGTTGAATTTCCACCAGAAACAGTAAGGAGCTGTATGAACCCAGAAAGCAGCCCACAAATTGTGTCACAGAATCATAGTCTTGTGTTAAGACCACTGAAACATAGTTTAGATAAAACTTTGTTTCTTACACAAGCCCATTTCTATAAAATACTGTTCTTTCCCCCAGTTGGAATACATGCCTTCATTTTGTGCTTCATTTTGTTTATTTTTTCTGGTTGAGATGAATTAGTATTTTCTTAGACGTTTTTTATACTTCATGGAGCCACTTCTTTGCTTTCATGGTAGGATATCAGGGTTGAGATATGTAAGAGCAGTGGCCAGCCTTAACTAAGGATGGTACTGTTTCCTTTGGACATGAGGCAGCAGGTTTTAATGTTTCTATGCAGCTAAGCCCTTCCTTTAAGTGAGTTAAGGAGAAGGCTGAAAATCAGTGGCAATGGGTTAAATCTACAGATAATAGAGATGAATGCAGTTGGCTGTTACAATTGGATGTTATCATACATGTCTCAAGTAACTTGCAGCCCTGAAATTAACAGGGAACTAAGGTATGATTTCAGAATGTCTGACATTTAGGATTTTTATAGACTGCAGCCCATGGAAATCTAACGTCGGGATGAGCACTCACATCTAGTCCATAGAGCAGTGGCTCATTGAATGCTGTTTAGTGTTCTGCTTGTTTCCAGATTCTAAGGTTGTTTTAAGGAAAACTAAAACACTTACAGCTATTTAATGGTACTTTCTGCTAGAAGCATTTATAGCAGTTGGCACAGAGACATCCTAGGGACTGAGAAAGAAAGAAAGAAAAAAAGAAGTGGCTAGCAGGTTCGTAATGCAGAGGGAAGTGCCTGTATATAAATTTATGTGCCTGTTTGTGGTCTGCTCCCTACATCTCAGGATCCTTATTCTGGATAATAAATTCCTTAGAACAAAATGGAAAAATTGCACTAGACAATTATTTTTTTTTATCACTATTATAGTTCTGTAGTCATAAATTTCAAGGCCAACCAGAATGATGGGGTTCATCTGCTTCCTGCTTACCATGGGCTGTGGAGAGTTACTTAGTAATTCTTACATCAAGCTCTAAATTCTGCTGTCAAAACCTTGACAAAATAACCAAAAAGGAGAGGAAAATCTCCTTCATCCTGGGCGAGGTATTTCAGTATTTAATTACCTGTACATGCTGTGGGTGAAGACTGACCTTTGTCAATAGCGAAAATGTTGTTATCGGCAAATCTTTAACTGCACTTTCCCATTCATTTATTATAGAGCCTTTTGAAGAGGAATTTCATGTTAATTTGGTCTTGCGTAAATTTAATGCTTGGGGAAAATAAGAAGTTAATAGCACTGATTTCTTCCAGGTGTATGATGAAAATGGATTTGCAACATTAACTATGCAGCTAATGTGCTGTGTTTTAGAAATATGCTTCATTTACTATTAAAATGAATTTTTAGTGACAGAGGTGAGCACAAATGTACAGCTGAGCAGAACAGCATGTAAAAAAAAGTCTTACACCATCATCTGCTGGCCATGACTGCGGTTCCACACCACCCACCCAAAGCGAGAGCCAGACACAATCATCATCAGGAAGAGAAGGGCCAAGAGCAGTTCTTAAAAACAGCTGAGAAGAAAATTGTAGAAATAAGCAAAGAATATTGGGAAAAAAACACAGAACAAAAAGAAAATTGTAACCAAGAAAAGAATCTAAAATATCTAACAATATCTCCTTGGAAACAGGAAGGTGAAGAATTTGGAAATTACTAAGGCACTGTGCATTGATCTTGCTAAAGTAGAACGCTCTTTAGCTTTTCTGCCATTAGGAAACAGGTTTTATTGTGCATAGAAATGAGTCCACACCACATCTCTGCCTAGATGACTAGCTCAGATGAGGTCTGATAGCTATGCTAATCTGCATCTCAGAAGCGAAAGATGTGGCATGCAGACATGGCCACTTCTGTTTGCCCAGTCCGAATGAGCGAGTACCTAATCACAAGGGTTGGTTGGTAGGGAACGTGTTTAGACTGAAAATGGATTTGCAAACCAGAGCCCCTTGGAAATTCCTCATTACTTACTCTATACTGAAATGTCATGTTGGAAAAATCAGTTTATTGTTGGAAAAAACACAGGTGCAATATTAAGAAATGCATGATCTGAGAAGAGCAGTTTACAAATCCATAAACTGTATTTGGGTATTGAGTGAATGACTAATTATCCTCCAATAGTCCCTACTAGCAGATACCTAAGGAAAAAGTGTAGAAAGAAAAACATTTGGCTTCCTAAGGAACTTTTTGGCCAAACATAGAATTGAGACCAGTTTGCTTAATAGCTGCCAGTGAACCAAGAAAAAAGAATAAATATTTAGAATTATTTGTTTGAAAATAATTTCCTTTACACATCTATGGATTAATGTCTTTGGGCTCTCAATGGCAAAACATGAACCACATGAAAATGATTCAACGTTACGTCAAAGACTATGAGCAATATAGATATTTTAAACAGGGAACACCAAATAATAAGACCAGATCAACTAAGCAGTGAGATTAAGGAAAGTAAACAAGCAAGACAGATGAACAAGACGATACATCTTGGAAAATGAAGCACATATAAACCAAATCTTCTGGAAAACATATACAACAGAACTGATCGGGAAGGAAACATGACCAAGCACATAAAAGATTTCTTAGAAGACAAGGTTTTCTCAGAACTCATTTAGATAATGTGTTAAACCATAAACTTAATGCCAACTTTGCTGTACATTTCGCTATGACAGTAGGAAAATGTTCCAATAAAAATCATTTAAGATGTCTTTGAAGCAGCCGTATCAGTCTATAATTGTGTCAAAGCTGCTAATCCTAGAGTGAAATGAATTGAAATTTCCTTTCTCCCAAAGGCTGACTGTCTGTGAGACCTAGACTGGATCTACACTTAAATGCTGTGACACACTGGGTTATGACAGGTATGAGGTGTGATTGTACCTTTGACACTAACATGACACGTTTTAAAGGCAACTAAGAATGTACAGTCCAAACAAAACTTAAATAATTTGAGTGAACTGAAAAGTTATCAACAATTTATTGCCAGTGAAGTTCTGCACGGTTATGCCCAGCATTGTAATATTCTAATTAATGACTTGAATTATAGAAGAGTGGGCACGCCTATTGAACTTGCAAATGATGTGAAGCTGAAGAGAAATGGAGAATTCAAGCCTGCCTGAGGTTTAGAATTCAAGCTAATCTTGTGAAAACTGATGTAACGACCTGAAGAAAAAAGACACACTTCAGTCAAAACAATAGGGAACAACTGTGTAAAAAAAAAAAAAGTAATCTATAAAATTTCAGGATGGACAATGACTGGTCCAGCCCTGCAGGAAAGATCTGTCATAGCAAATACCAAGCTGAACAAAATCAACGCTGTCATTGGTGATGAAAAAGACACTACCTTATTGGGATGCATAAAAAGAAGAAATGGGCACATCTAACGAGGGAACTTCAGCTGGATAAATTTGTTCTGTTTTGAGCATCACAAATGAAGGGAGCTGGCAATCAAGTGGAGACTAGAGGAAATTCAGAAGGTAATAGAAAGAGTCTGAAGTTTAGAGATTGGAACCCCTGGGGAAAACTGAAATAACTGAAGTTATTTAATTTATACCCACTTTCAAACACATAAAAAATGCTGTGTTAGGAAGAACAAGCAAAGTAAGAGCTGTTGTCCTTGTTTCCTAGGTGTGGGATGAGTAATAATGGGGTGAAATTGCAGCAGAATTTTTGAAAGTCTAATAGTATTAGGGGATTTACTATTGTATTATAATACCTAGGGATGTTGTGAAAGTCTTCAATAAGAAGTTGAGCAAACATCTGCATCAATGACATAATGGATTTAGTTCTGTTTAAGGCATGGGAAGGGACTACACAATCTTTCTGTGATGCTTTTCTTACCCTCAACTTTAGAATTATTATGTTGAAATGGAAAATCAGGCACTCTGTAAGAGAGAAACCTTTCAACAGAAGGTAACAATTTCTGTGAACCATTAGATCAAAGATGGACACCCCACAGCATAGAAGCTGAATATGATCCAGGATACTATGAATATAGCTTGTCACCCTACTATATTTTTGGGATATGATGTGGTTATGGAACACAAGTAATGCATACATTAGTAGGAAAGCCAAGAAAGGTATCAGGAAATCTTGTCTGGTCCTCACCAAGGAAAAGTTTTCCTATGGAAGCGCATATTTGAACTCCCTAGAGTTTATGAAACAGTAACTGAACTATAGCAGTGTTGTGAAACTACCCATTGTCATGTTCTTAATTGAACCAATAGCTGAAAAAGTGGCAATAGCAGCAATTAATCATAGAGACTTTTTCTTGTACTTCTAGTTTTTTCAAGGGAAACAAGAGTTCCATAAGGTCAAATCTCCTACAAAACTACTTTTGTTAGGGAAATGTAGCAAGACCATTTGTCAACATTGAGAATGCTCATTTTTGGCTGAAACTAAATTACCTAAGGAGCCAAAAAATTATGAATTTACAGATGGTTGATGTCAAGGCAAATTGCCAGATTCTTTTCCCTAGCCTTTTCTACGGGAACAAAACAATGTTGAATTGATACCTTGCACACCTTTTCTCTCCTTTACTCAATCCATCTAACAACAGTAAAAAAAAAAATAACATACAGTCAATATAACTAAATAATCAGAGTATGTGATTTGTAATTCAACATATGCACGTTTGCCATTATAAATGTTTTTTTTTTTTAATAGTCATTTTTAGAAATGTTGTTTGGTGTATATATGATTAATTAAAAAATAATTATCCTCAGCTAGGAAAGTGAGAAACAATAAATGGGCCATAAAATCTAAACAAGCACAGAAGCTGTTGCCATTTCTTTAAATCATAGCTAAGAATATTTACTGCAGTGGTAAAAAAGGTACTGAACCAGCCACAAGAGATAGTTGAGGTAAGCTAACCAGTATAATAACAAACACTACACAGTAAGAGGTATAACAGCATCTTAAACTACTTAATTTCTAGCTTTGGTGGATCTTGCATTAACATGAAAAACGAAATAAATTATATCATACAAATCTGTAAAAAGGTTTTCTCTACCCAGCCTGATTGCATAGGAAACAATCAGCTGATCATCACCACTTATGCCTACTGAGGAAAATCTCCAGGACTAATCTACTCTGCCTGCACTCTTACATGATATTTCTCTGTGTACTTGCATATCAACATGCTTGTGAATCCCCATCCTTCCTCCTTTCTCATCATAGCTTAAAAAAAAAAAAATCCCCACAAATAATACAACAACAAAAAACCAACAAAAAAACCAAACAAAGAAACAAAAAAAAATGAAAAAAGCACCACCCACCCTACCAGAAAAATGCCTTACAAGGTGTAACTGAAAATATCCATGTGCAGCCAAAGGCTGTAATGGCAGGCACATGTCATGAGCTGTGTTTATAACCTGTTTTGAATTGGGCCAAGCCCACAAAATACCTCTTTTCTTATAAAAAGCCAGATAAAACCTCCATGCAGAAGTACAAATTTACTAGTGTTCTCTTTTCTCGGGGTTGTGGGCAGGAAAGAAGAGCTTTGCCCAGGTGCCATCTCTGTTAAGTGTACTTCAAGCACGTGAGGCATCCAGTGAGTCCTTCTTTCATTCTTACCCATCTTTTCCTGTACAACAAATGAAATCTTTATAGGCAGAAAGTGGGTATTGGACTTCGTATGTGTTGTAAAAGTGACTGTTTTCCATTAGAAAACAATGAATAATTGTAGCATTGGATATGTATGTATAAATTGTAGAAGGCAGCAATGTGTCAGAGCTGTTGGGTTTGAAGAGCAGCCAAAGACTGTGCATACTCAACCTCTACATCACTGTCCTTCTTTTGGGGTAGATGTTGGACCGATGCTGTAGACCAAATGTCTCCTATAATCAATGAGAATGATAAGCAATCCAGATCACCAGGATTCTAAATCAGCATCCAGAGGAGTTTTTTCCAGTCCATGGAGCTCCCAGGCCAACTTTGTTCTTTAACTGACTGGTTCAGTACCTAGAGTTAAGGAGAAAACAAGACTACTACTATTGGTACTACTACTGGTAGTTGACCGTGATACCTCTCCAATATTAAAAAAGGCCAAATTCATTTCCCTTTTAAGGACTAGGAAAATCATTAGATCTTTTCCACAGGATATTATATCAATAATATTTTACTTAAAACATACATTGAAAATAAATATGCATATATGAACCAAAATGAATCAAGCACACAAGTCTAAGTTACATTACAGAAAAGGATCAAGAAGAAGAAAACAGAAAACTTTTTAAAGATCACTTATACTGCAGCACAAGTAGGACATAAAGAGGAGAAGGTATCAATATTTGGACCAATAGCGAC
>JAOXNO010000020.1:5230306-5243355 GCA_028565335.1 Limnodromus scolopaceus
CCCACCCCGGGGTGTCGGGGGGGGTGGTAGCGGGGGTGGTGGGGGGGGAGGAGGCAGAGGAGGTGGTGGAGGTGGTGTCTCTCGAGCCATGTGTATGACAGCCTCGATGGTAGCCATGATTGTATCTTGAGTGGCTGCTTGCTCCAACATCAAAGGGTTGAGTGTTGGTCTCTGACCTCTTTTGCTGGGAAGGTCAATGCATTTTTCCAGAACGGGCATTTGGTCTCTGGAGTCTTCGTCAAAGGAGAGGGGTTGCTTCCGAGGACGCCCCCTCCGCTTCTTGACAAAGTTATTGCCTGTCTTTGATTGTCTCTGCAGCCTCTTGGCTTTCAGGATCTTGTTCACGTGATCCAGGTTCTTCTTTGTGGACAGGATCTTGGTGTAGTTGCACATCTTGCGCACCTCGCACTGGATTGCTTCGATTTCACGGCGCTTGAACCTTTTTTTCAGTGGAGGGCTGGCTATTGGGAGAAAAGAACAGAAACAGGAATGGGTAAAACAACAGTGAATGGAAACCTTTTGCCCACTTTCAGTGTCACGAAGACTAGACAATTTCAAGATCCATAGGGTGAATATGACTACTGAAGAAACAATGGCTGTAAGAAAGGACTCTGTATAGAAAAGCAACTAAAGATTACTTATTACAATCCCAGAAGAATTGCTGCTACCTCCTTTTTATTGTCATAGATTAAAACACAACTTTGATTATTAAGCAGTCCTCAGAGATTCCTCTACATCTCTCCTCTCTCCTAAAGTAACAAAGGTTTTCTACACCAATGCTTTTCCATGGTTTTGCTTCATTGTCATTTCTAAACCTTTAGTGGGAGGTAAGGAAGCACACCTTAGCATAGCTGTCATATTGGCCCACCATAATTATTAAACTTTCTATACCCCACACACATACTCCTGATATCTTCACTCCAGCCTTTAATTCTTGCCATGGATGCCAGTTCATACAAAAACTATTTGTGGCTGAAACTAGTGGGCACAGGCAACCTGTGTGGGTCACTTCACCTGTGGCAAATTCATTACCCCTGCCTGAGTTTCTTTACTGTCTTCTCCACAGATATAAGCTGAAGCTACTCAGTCATATAATTGACTTTAATGGCCTCTGAAGTAAGCTTACTCCTGGTTCAGATCACTTACTTTAGATCTGAATGAAGTCCAAAGTAGTTAAGTCTCTTGCCAAGGTCATGTTGTGAGTCATTGTCAGAGCTGGGAAGAGTAACCAGCATTACTTGGCTCCTGGTCCTTTGCTTAGGACATGAGACCTTGCTTGTTTTTCTTAACTTGTCTCATTGTCCTTTACTGAACATGGCATCTGTTCAGAGGCCAGGATTTGCACATGGATTATAAGTAACTACCCCTTTGTGAGAGAAACAAAATGTATTAAATCTGCTATTGCAATAACTGGTGCTCCCTTTCACTCCTAACATATCTGCTCTGCACTGCTGGAAAAGAAATAATGGAGTTCAGAATTTCTTTTCAGTTAAGAATAAAACATCCCCCTAAATTAACCTCAGCCCACATCTACTTGCGAACTTAATTTACACCTGCTTGTCAAGCAGTCATTTGGGTTTGAAATCCTTGAAGTTTCCAGAGCAGCCAAGATTTCAAGAAAGGTTCTTCTAGGGGTTATCACTCCCTTCATGGTTAACAGGCTAATCTTCTAGCAGTAATTTAAATAAAGTTGCTATCGTAACATTTTCTGTAGATAACCAGGAGCCATCAAGTGGCGGAATCTCCTCTTGCTCCCTATGGGCTATGACAGATTCAGCATACAAGCCTCACTCACTGTCTTCTCCTCTTGGAGAAAATACTGGCTCTTATACCACCATGTTGCTTAGATTCAGCAAAGAGCTTGCGTAAACAAACCCAAGTTACAATGCAAGAAGTAGGAGTGAGTCATAAACAAAACACAGACATATGCTCTCTTATAAATAAAGACCCGGATGGCCAACTTCCCAAAGTCTGGTTTTCATTAACTACAAAACAAAATACATTTTCCATATGTAACCCACTCCCCACACCAAAAAGAAAAATAAAGCCCACTTGCAGTTTGTGATTCACAGAGGACAAAAGAAAACAGGAATGCAGTCATTTTGGTACCAAAGAAAAAGAGAAAGGAAATAAAATATCCAAGTTGCTCAGGAGAAGCTAATTAGTTGCCCAAAATCCCTCTCATGTAGGTCACTCCTAAAAACTGTGGATGCAAGACCCGTAAGGGCAAGTGGCAGTGAGATATTTCTTACTCATCTGATAAAAATAAGGTTAGATCCCTGTCACATAAAATGGTTACTCTCCTCTGGCCTCACTGGTGATTGACATTTATAGTCCCAATAATTCCAGCCCTAAGCATTCGACTCTGAGACCCTTGCAGATCCTGGGAGGAGCTTCAGGTCAGAAGATTTAAGAAATCAAACATCCTGCCTGCTCTTCATATTCACTGTCCACCTTTTGCCTTTTATTGCTTTTGTTAGGGCACATTTTCAAGACCTTTTTTTAAATTCCCATGTTCAAGGTACAATTTTTTCCAGAAAGTAAAGCTAAAATTTTTCAGTTGATGATGAAAACATTGAATATGGGAATTTTAGCAAACATGAAGGAAAAATTGCAAGGTTTGTGGTGAAATCAGGAGATTTGGCATTGTTTTCAACTTTCATTGGAAAGAAAGTAAGCCAAAGGACAGGAAAAAAAATTGAAATAAAGTATTAGCCAAATATCTGCAAAGTTGTTATGTCTTTACTGAGGTTTATCTGCAGTCAGTTGTTTCTGCAGCTTAGAGTATTACTGCCCCTTTGCAGTCAGAGGAAATCTGGTCTGTATAGTTGGTGGATGATGACATCTGTTTCTAAAATGGGAACTCAATGCAATTTAAGGTGACCAAGGACATCCTTCCGACACCCTGACACTGCATAAGGAAGGTGCAGGTCTCCTGTCAATCCTGCCCAATCCAATGGGTGTATTAAGCACCAAAGAGGTCCAGGTCACCCCAGCTGAGCATCCTGAGTGGAGCCTGATAACAAATAGGCAGTGAGCAGAGCAAAGGTAGGCATCTGCTTTCTGCCAAACTGCCTAATTCTCCAAAATTAACTGATATGGAGATGGTTATGGGTAGATACCTACACTTACGTGTAAATCTATAAGCTGAACACCACTCTCAGTGTTTTCCTTCATGTTGTTTAGATACCTTTTTGCCCTTCTAAAACTTTGCAATCTGACAGTCCCTTTCCCTTTGGACTGAAACTCATTTTCTCATTTAGAAAAAAAAAAAATCTGTTCTGTTCTATGCTGGCTTACTGCACTAATTTTTCTTTCATAAATGCTTTGGGGTGTTTATGACTTTTTCAGGAAGCTTGTTAGAAACTACTAATAATGCTTTTGCTTTTCTTCTTAGCAAGCCTCTGAACTTGCAAGCTGTAGAAAGTATTTCAGTTGTGTTCAGTAATCTGCCAATAGTCAGAATGCACGTGCTGAATAAGTAATATGCTTTCAAGTCAAGCTTTTAAAAGAAGATATTAGGAAACCCAATATTATTTTGACTATTGAGAGTCAGGGACATCTGATTCTACATTTGGAGTATGGAGACTATGCGGAAAAGAGTCTGATGGGTCTGCAGGGGGAAGATTTGATGAGGTGTGCATATGACAAAATATCAGGGAGATCTGCCAAAATAAACCACTATTGAAGTGAGAGCCATTAGGTGTTATCAAGTCATCTGGAAGCTCTTGGTGAGCAATCTTTGATATAAAATATTTTGCTATATTGCCATGTGATATACTGCTCTGCTGAAAACCAAAGCTAAGTACTAATCTTTTCCATTTTATCCAGGCAGACCCTGCCCAACCCTGGACCCAAGTTTGCCTGCATTGTTTTTAGGCTTTGTTGTTCTCTTCCCACACATACTGTGCTGTTTGCACGTGGAACTCTTGCTTTGGGAGGAAGACTTTTGTCTAACTCTGGTGGAATTAATCTAAAAGGTGTAGAAGAGGAGGTGGGAAATAACAACAGTGTGTCTGCACCGAGGCATATGACAAAGGGAACATGCTCCTACAGAGATGATGCAACATGACGGCAACCTCTAGATGCTGGGGATGCAGTGGGGGCACAATTTGCTGCCTGGGCACAGTTATCTCCCTACAGCTTCCCAGGCTGCAGGGCCACGCGTTGCCTCCGTGAAGACCTGAAGCTGTTTGGCACAATCCAGCCCAAAGTGAAGAGAAACTAGAAACACTTGATGCAGCGCAGGCTTTTGTACTTTTCCTTCACCCTTTTCCCACTCTCCAAACAACCTCATCTAGCTGTCCCAAACAAGCAAGAGCCAGCATTAATCTTAAAAAAAAAACATTACACATTTAAAGCAAGAGACAAGGAGGGTTGGTGTTTCTGCCCTCCCTGGGGAACATCGATGCAGTGAGGCTCCTTCTCATGGACAGAGACAAATTGAAATGGCCGCGGGCCATGCCTAGAAGTCATGGAGGATTGATATGATGCTAGAAATAACTTCTGAGGCAAAGAGAGAAATCTCTACCAAGTGCAGCTTAAAGCAGGCTGAAGGACTGACTCCAGCACAGTGGGTGAATGAGGAGGTGAATCCAGGTAGGTCAGATCCCTTGGAAGTTCTCTGTTACCCCCCTAACTTTGCACTGGATGGCTTTGTTATCCCTGCAGAACTAAAGATCCTTCATACTGCCTGTCATTCTCCGTCCCTTCAGAGTTGCCCGAGGCCACTAGCAAGCACACGGCACAGGGAAGACTGTTTGTTCAACAGCTGAGATCAGTTTGTCAACTTGGTTTGAATGGAGAAATTTTCAAAGAGCTCCCTATTAATTACAGAAAACCCATAGCACTGTCCTGTTTTCCCATTAACACAGTTTCTTTCAGTTTTCACTAAATTGTTTCAACATCTGGGCTACAGATAAACCAACAATTTAATTAGACTTCTGAAAATGGAAAGAATGAACTATGCAGTCAAGCATACACTTTCATCTTGAAACTGATCATAAAATATTTGTGTGCTCTCTTTCTCTGCAGCATTAAAAATCTGTCCTTACTTTATATATAGGAAAGTATTAAAGGTTAAACAGAGAAATCTGATTTTTTAATATAAAATTTTAGCTTTATAGAAGCTACTTTACAGCATGGATCCCTTGTTTTAACTATTTATTCAGGAAATGAGAGGAAAAGCAAAAGGACTGCCGTGAAACAGCACTTTCAATTGCATAATTAAATATGTAGTCATTCCATAACTCAGTGATACAGACACATTTTTTGTGAATGTGGAATCAAAGGTTTGACAAGGCTATGAAAATCCTAATGGCTACATGTAGGGTAATGTACTGTGGGTTCCCCGTTCACTGGAAATTAAGACACAATGCAAGATTAACTTCTCTATCCATGCCCAAGAAAAAGCACGGTGTTGTCTGACTGACTTGACTCAATTTCTGACTGTATAAAGTTATCACCTTTCTCATCAGATTCAAAATAGTAGCACAAAATATAAATTGATTGAAAAACATGTTATTCTGACTTATTTATTCTGATATATTTTAAATCACTCTTCATTGCCCCAGACAATTTCGCATTTGCAAGACAGAATATTATGCTAAAATCACTGAAGTATGCAGAAAGAAATCTCAGCTGCTCCTTAGCTATGCACTATGTATTTGGCATGTTCATGCCACGGGAATGGAAACATTCAAATAAATGAACAACAGGGATGAAAATGGAACCCAAGAGTCTTGCTTCAAGGTCCCTTGCTAGACCATACAGGCTGATGCTACTTGTGTCCTCATTATTGCACAAGTGGTGGTATGTGAATAAAATAGATTTGATATGCCAAGATATGATCATCATAAGAAAGTGTTAGAAAAACTACAGCCTGATTATCACATTAGATATGCACATTTGCAACTACTTCTCCAATCAGGAAAAGCAGCACAAGCACACATTGATCAGTGCAGTGCCAGAAGGAAGAAGATGTGGAGGAAACAGAGGGGTTGGAGGGAAACAACATTACCTGCTTCGGATGTTGCTGATGATGAAGGTAGGAGAGATAATACTGGAGTTGGCATTGCAACATTGTCAACAGCTGCTGGTTTCCTTCTGGTCATCATGTTGCAGGCAGAACTTTCCATTTTACTATGAAGTGAAGTCTGGTCTGCTTTTAAGTGGGGACCTCCTATTCCTGGGGAAGGAAACAAAATTTGGATGAATATTGATAAAGCAACCTGCCTGGGGAATATCTGAAAAAAAAGTAGTAAGTTGTTGTCCTTCCTACCTCAATATATTTCCATATTTTTCAGTTTATGTGCCTGTATTATGGTCTTGATATTAGCAAGGATTATGATTATTTTTATTTTTATTTTGATATTTTTTCTTCAGGATGTACCGTCACTGATCTTTATAAGCAATGGTAAACCAACATAATAATTATACATTACTGCTTTTTATTCTCCAAGCAAAACCACACTCTGTATATGTATAAAGACATACTTCATATCTGTATGTAGTGGGATTGTCTATTTGTCATTCTATTTTATTCTCCACACTCACACACTTCTCTTCTATAATGACTTGACTCAGTGGGTGTTTCATCTGCCTGAGCAGGCATCAGGAACAGCCTCAGTATGTAACTCCCTGCCTAAAGTACATTACAGTTATTTTTCAGGAATCCCCATCCTAATGAAAATTTACCTTACAACTCATTAAAGTGGTGGGAGTTTAAAAAAAAAACAGAGCAATTTGTGATACATTTTTCTACCTAGGGATTACAATGCAGAAGAAATGAGTGGCAGAAATATATCAAAGTGGCCAAATATTCCAGAAAAATAAAACTTATGCACTCAGGGCTGGTAGATTCCTCACTTAACAATATTTCTCAAACTCTTATGATTTGAACCCATTTTTTTCACTTGTAAATGTGTCAAATTTAAACCACTGGGCTCCATCTTTACTCTCCCCATCAGATATTTGTACACACAGATAAGATCCCCCTAAATGTTCTCTTCTCCAGCTGAATAGTCCCAGCTGTCTCAGCCTTTCTTCATAGGAGAGATGCTCCAGACCGTCAATCATCTTTGTGGTCTTTCATTGGACTGTCTCCCATATGCCCATGGCTCTATTGTACTGAGGAGCCCAGAACTGGACACAGTACTCCAGGTGTGGCCTCACCAATTTTAGACAATTCTATGATTCTATAAATAAATGGGAAAAATCACCTCCCTCGATCTGCTAGGAGCCCTTCTCCTAATGCAGCCCAGGAAGCTGTTGGCCTTCTTGGCTGCAAGGACACATTGCTGGATTGTGCTCACCAGGACCCCCAGGGCCTTTTCTGCTGAGCTGCTTTCTATCTGGTCAGCCTCCAGCAGATACTGGTGCATGCGGTTATTCCTCCCCAGGTGCAGGACTTTGCACTTGATCTTGTTGAACTTCACGAGGTTCCTGTCAGCCTATCTCTCTAGCCTGTTGAGGTCCCTCTGGATGACAGCATGACCCTCTGGCACATCAACCACTCCTTCCAGTTTTGTATCTTCCCCAGATTTGCTGAAGGTGCTCTCTACTCCATCACCCAAGTCATTAATTAACATGTTAAATAGTTTTGGTCCCAGTATGGACACCACTGTGCACCACTACTGACTGGCCTCTAACTGGACTTTATGCCACTGGTGACAATCCTTTAAATCCAGCAGTTCAGACAGTTTTCTGTCAATCTTAGTGTTTGTATTTCATCAGTTTTTCTGTAAGGAGGTTATAGAAAACTGTTAAAAGTCGAGATAAGCAACATCAGGTTGATTAGGCATGATTTTCCCTTCATGAATCTATGCTGACTACTCCTGATCACCTTATTGTCCTTCATAAATTTGAAAATGCTTTCCAGGATTATTTGCTCCGTCATCCTCCCACAGAATAAGATGAGGCTGCTCGGCCTATTGCTCCTTGGGTCTCTCTTCTAGCCCTTATTGGACTGACATTTGCTCTTTTCTACTCCACAGGATCCTCTCCCTGTTGCCACGACCTTTCAAAAATAATTGAGAATGGCCTCATAATGACATCAACCAGCTCCCTCAGCACTTTTGGGTGCATGCTCTCAAGTTCCATGGACTTATATGTGTTCAGTTTGTTTAACTGTTCCCTAACAAGACCCTTCTTCACCAAGAGTAAGCTTCGTCTCCTCATCAGTCGCAGGGACCTGGGATTCCAGAAGGCCAGTCTTACCAGCATAGATCAAGGCAAAGAACAATGAGTACCTCGATCTTTTGCCAGTCTTTTGCCACCAAGTTGCCTGCTCCATCCAGCAGTCATTCCATATTTTCCCTAGGCTTCTTTTTGATGCTAATATACCTGTAGAAACATTTAGTATTGCCCTTCTTCCCTTAGTAGATTCAACTCTAGATAGGTGTTGCTGCTCCAGATGGCTTCCTGTGCCCATCTCTGTGAACTTGGACATTGTCTCTATAGTTCTCTAGGTCACCTGTTCCTGCTACCACCTCTTTTTTGCTTTCTTTTTATGTCTAACATTACTCAGGAGCTCTTTGGTCATTCATGCAAGTCTAGTGCCACCTTTGCTTGCTTTGATTTACCACTCAGATTTGGTTTGATATGCCTCCACAATTTCCCTGATTTAAGTCCCAGGACAGCAGCAAACCTCCCTGGAGAGCCGGTCAGGTCAGCAGATGGAGGTCTTTGTTCCCTGCAGCAGAGAGCATCCACTGCAATCCGTGGCTGCACCCGGACAGTACCTGGCACATCCTCAAAGAGTTCCCACAAGTACCCTGATACCTTTCCCAGAAGATCAAGATGATCTCAAAACAGAGCCAGCAACTGCTGCACAAACTTCTATGTTTGTTGGCTGCACTCAGCCTTTTGAGATACCAACCAACATTTCCTGTATTTGCAGCTTAGAGCTGCCATGAACAGCCCCGATCTTTGTCCGTTACAGATGAAATGTGAAATATCAGACCTATGGTTGTCCTAGAAACTGTGGAAGAGATCTCCAGAAGACTCAGGCACAGAAGAACTGCACTAGTGAGAGGAATCTGAAAGATGGGGTTACAGAGTGGGCCGATTGAAGATAAAAGTCCTGATGGACCTGTGACCTGATATCAGTCTGGGACTTAACAGAGGAGAATGGGTCTGAGTGCAGAAATAGTCAGGAGTGAGACAGAATTACAGGCCATGGCTTACTGGAGAGATGCAGAGGAGTTTCTGCCTGTTAGACCACATATCCTTCCAGAGGCTCAAATCAAGTATTAAGTATCTCAGATTGTATCCATTCAACTTCAGTCTCTCTCTGCTTGGCTTCTCTATTGCAAATGAGAACAATAATATACCCCTCATCTCAAGAGCAGTGCTGAGAAAATAAAATTATCAACATTCATGAAACATTCATCTATTCATACCAGGTCTTAGAAACGTGGAATAGATAAGACATGGTGTCACACAATGAATAACAAGAGGAAAATCCAACCACCGAATAGCTGTTGGCTAGGTGAGCACTATACATTGAGTAAAGCACTGTCCCATAGAATAACTGGGATATTTCATCAGGCAACTATGCCTATGGGATCACAGCACTATGGAACTATGCATACGCAAATCTGGTGTTTCCCTGATCTATAGTGCCTGAGTTTGAGCTTTAACATAATCTACTCATGAATGTACTTTGTGAGAAAGAAATGTGCATATGTGTATCAATACACATACACATATATGCATGTGCATATGGTACATAATAATACTAACAACCTCATAAATTCAACATCTGGTTCTAATTAAGCTGAAGGGCCTATATAAAGAGCCATATGAAAACATGCAGCTGTAACCTGTTGACCTCTATTGATAAAAAAAAAAGTCTCTGTGAAGCTGTGCTTCAACATATCAAGGGACAGTCATTCATTTTTTCAAAGGTAATCCCTCACAAACCACTTATCCTCTCAAATCTCTACCTGCACACAGTGTTTGCATTAGGGACCTTGATTTATGGATTCCCACTCCTTGGATGGAGAGGCCGACTTCCTGTTGCCGTGGTTACTTGGATCTTGGTTCAAGGTTAAACTACTCCCAAATCAAAATCAGTGGCAGGCACAGCATCTAACAGCCAGGTTATTGACTACCCTAGGATGCTTAAAGGTCAAAGACCAAAGTGCTGCTTACTGCCTTTGGGGTGAGTCAATATTTTCAATATTTTTATTTTGTTTCTTCTGAAGAAGTAGTTGCTGCTCAATTACCACCTATCTGGGCTTAGCAAGGTCATACAAATCATTGAGGAAAATCCTCCCCCTACAGAAGAGATACAAAAGTAATGAATTACCTCAAAGTCTACATGGCCCAATTGCAGCTCATCGCCAGTGAGTCATGGGTTCAGCCATCTGTCTTTTGTTTTAGGCACTTGGTTTCTTCAGCCTATATAACTCACCTCACTGAAATTCTCATCTAAATTGAGGAACACTAGTAACTTATGGATCTGGAGTAGCCAGTAAGGCAGGACCCTCAGTTTTCATTCACAGATACCAAAATGCAAACAGAGACCCATAAGCACCATTGGAAACCCACGGAGATGCAGTGATTTGCTTACAAGACTGTGATTCACCCTGCAGTAGTGGGAGGTCTATCCCTTGATGGACCTGTTGGCGTGGTATCATCACCTTTCCTTCGACTTTTTCTTCTCTTTTGGGGTTCTTATTTCAGAAAGCTTTATGTAAGAGAACCCCCCGGTTCAACCCATCTGTGAATCAGGTGGAAATAAATCATATGCAACATCATCACAGGAGGCTCGGAGTTTAAAATTCTCACACAAACACATCCATGATTTCAGTGTATTTTATTTTTTATTGCTGCTCCAGAGAGAGAACAAGAAGGTGTACACGGATGGCCTGATTCAGACCTTATTTATCACCTGTCTGTTGATCTCTGTGCATTTCCTCCAAACAGAGCCTGCTTCATCCCATGAAAGACCCATACCTTAGCTTTCCTGAGTCCTACTGATAGCACAGATATCATCTTGTGCACATGCAAGTGAGCAATGGGTGGTAAAGCAAGGAGGAAAACAATCATTATTTGTTTAATGAGAAAAGACAGCTTCAAAAGCAAGGGAAGACATGAAGGAAATTACCAAGAACCTAAAAAAACCAATGGCATGATTATAAATACATAATGATCATAAGTAAAAGGGTGAATCAGAAGAAGCCCTATTCTAGTTCAGGGCACACTGTCATAAAGTCTGTGCATGAGGGAACACAACACAGATGTGAAACTGGCAATTTTTTTAAAGATTTATGGGTCCTCTGATACTTTGGATAAAAAAACTGGCATTCCTCATTCACTGTCTAAGCAACTTACAAGCCCTGACTGATAATTAATACATTAATTTTAAAGGCCCAGTCATTACTGTTGTTATTAAGTACTTATGTTGCAAGTGATGTGGTCTAGCTCCATTGTGTTAGGGTCCGTACAAACGGGTTAATTAACTATCCTTTCTTTACTGTTAAATCATGCTCACTCTACTTACTGCATTCATCTGTTTTCTCTCATGTTGTACTTATATGGAAAGGTTCTTGGACAACATCCACCTTTTCTTCTTTTATTTTTGTACAGAATTTAGCACAACACTCACCCAAGCTGGAACTCTAAGTGCCAGTTCAAAAGAGATAATAAATGTTCATTTGCCATCGGAAAAAAGAGAAAATCAGGTGATAAAAACTGATTTCATTGAAGCTTCTGCTAAGGAAGGTTTTTCTATAGAGAGAGTTCATTGCATTTGATTTGGTACTTACCACAGATTTCTGGAAATCCACAGCTGTACTTAAATTGTTTATGCATCTGACCACTGTTATCGGAAAACTCTTACAGACTATTTTTCTCCCAGTGTCTTTGCATAATGTAGTTACGCAATGCAGCTGTACAGGAATGCATATCTAAACATTAAGTTAGTCATAGTATTTACATTTTGATAACTCCTCCATTCTGAATAAAGAGCCAGAAGAAATCTCATATCTGGGTGAATCTTTTCTTAAGGCTGATTTTAAATAAATCAGTCAAAGTTTGGTATTGCATCATACTCCAGAAGGGAGAACTGAATTACTATGTGATAAATGTAGTTAAGGAAAGTAATTATTCTTCTTAAAGTAATATTATTACCTTTCCAACTTATGGAATTCATTTCCCTGGCTTCTATTTGACGTGTATTATCATTTAAAAATAACTGTACTTTCAATGTACAGCACTGCTTTATGGCTTTAAGTCCTTTTATCTTCCTCCCTTTTCCATCACCACATTAGAAACTTCAAATTCCACCACTTCCATAGGGATTTTCTATTCTGCAAGATGTGTCCCCCTGAATAAAACCAAGTTCTTGTAGAATAATGAAAAAAAAATTACTCTATTGCCAACAGGCAAAAATTTAAGACACGAAGACTGCTTTATTTAATTCCAGCTATTTTCCTACTTCTACCTTTTTCTTTTTTTTTTTTTTTTAACATCAGGATAGCTTTAGAGAAAGAGAGAGACCGAGAAAGCCATCATTAGATAGATCTTCTGATCTTTATCTGCAGTAGCACAGTCAGAAGAGCTAATGCTATGATGATAGCTTTGAAATCTCTTAGGAATTGGATAAAGAGAAGCGATAGTGATGAACTCCCAGCTAATAAACACAGAGTGCTTATTTCTGCAGAATGATCAATTTCCAGATGTCCTGAGGCTTGTCTGATACAGTTGATTTACTCATTCTCCCTCACTTCACTAATAAAGCTCAAGTCCAACATCAGATTAGAGATGAGCCAGATTTCTTAAAGGGGCAGGAGGAGGGCTAGCATCATGGCACGTAAATGCTGGGAGACATACTAATCTCTTTTGCCTCCTCCTATAAACACCAAGCTGTCTTAAACAGCTGCCTTCCTCTGCTGAAATTGTACACTTTATCCGCTTTGGGTTAGTACAGTAATACAGACAATTAATTTGTTATCTTGTTAGTGGAAATTTAATGCAATGATCTAAAAGAACTCTTACATATTGTGATAAACTTTAGTGCCTCCGGGGCGCTTCTCTTCCAT
>JAOXNO010000020.1:5243455-5255223 GCA_028565335.1 Limnodromus scolopaceus
GCCTGGGGTTGTTGTGACCCAAGTGCAGGACCTGGCACTTGGCCTTATTGAACCTCATTCCGTTGGTCTCAGCCCATTCATCCAGACTGTCCAGATCCCTCTGCAAAGCCTCTCTACCCTCCAGCAGGCCGACACTCCCACCCAGCTTGGTGTCGTCTGCAAATTTGCTGAGAGTGCATTCGATCCCCTCGTCCAGGTCATTGATAAAGATGTTGAAGAGAACCGGCCCCAGTACCAAGCCCTGTGGGACACCACTCATGACCGGTCAAAGCATGAGCAGTCTTTGGATCTCAATCAGTTGCAGATCAATAAAAACCTTAAGAGCCTTACATTGACAGGTTATACAAATTCTCCACTCCCTCTGTGTTCTCAGCTGATTCGCTTTTCATTTTGGAGACTATGAATTATGTTTCTTTGAAGCTCTTTTTTAGCATACCAGAACCTCATCCACCACTGGTTGGTTCAGTAAAGCTCACCCTTTTCCAGAACCAAGTGTGAAGTCTGCTTTGTGTTAAATATCTGATGGTGCAGGAGCTCTGAGCTTGCTCCCAAGCTAATTTCATTTATATTGCAGCAAAACACCTGCCTCTGTGTCATCATGAAAGCAGATCCCTATTGTAAAGTACTGTTCAGTCTCTCAGACAAGATTCAGATTCCTTTTTCAACCCCCTACCTCTGCAGGAGAGGAACAGATGTCCTTAGCAGCTGAAAGGACCTTTCTGCCTCCTCATCTACCCAGCTTATATTTCCAAGTCATGAGTCTCAGAACTCTTCAGAGTCAATTGGCTAGGGTTTATTGTTTCCATGACACCCGTCCCTTCCCACAACCACTGAATGTTCAGGATAATTACTCTATACGACACCTGCTGACTGGAAGTGACAGATTTACACTAGGACTGTACCCAGGGTCTCCATATATTCAGCCCAGCTATCACCATGATGGGTCCCTCTGGATCTGCAGTACGCCACACCAGTCATGGGACGTTGACCCATCTCCACAACTTCCCACGCGTCTGGTCCATCTCATCAACAGATGGCTTTTGTAGACTTTGTGGGCCAGAACAGAGACTCTCTGCTTGGTATTGTGGTTATGCTCCCAAAGGCCGGGCAAACACTACCACCCTGCAACATTAGACACAAATAAGAGGGATGCCTATCTTGTCAACAGGTATTACAATTGCTGCTGTTGCAGAATCCAGCGGTGATATTTTTGGAGGAAGTGTAACAAGCTATGAGAGATGGGCAGAGGCAGGACAAATATTTATTAAAAATTCTGTGTAACAACTCAAAGACTTTTAAAGGTTTTGGCTTAATGTCTGGCCAACTTTTTCCCCAGAGTTTGGATGCAGAATGGGAGTCAATTACAAAAAGCCAGAGAAGTTACTGACTCATATTTGCTGTAAATAGCAAGTCTCTCTTTGCTCAGCATTAAAATTTAAATGCAGTAAGGTAAAATAGAATAAAGCAGAGCTTACCTGAAGAGACTGAAGAATCGTAAGTACTTCTGTCCTTCCTATTTGTCCTGAAGGGCTGAATGTCCTTTTCCCTGTAAGTTCCAAACCCTTCAAAGCTTCTTCTTTTATTCCCACTTGCATCATCCCGCTTCTCACTTGAGGAATTAATTTCACCAAACACGTCCAGGGACTCTGACCTTCCATTACTCTCAGTATTACCAGAGTATCTCTTTGTGCAAGAGTCAATGGGATCATTGCTTGAGTCACTTTTATCTTTACTCTGTGTCCATTGCTGGGCATCAGAAAGTGATAATGTAGACAGTGTATCCACTTCAAAGTTACTCTTTGAGCCTTTGTGTCCGGTTTCACAATGCTGGTGCTTCTGCTTCTCCTTATGCTTGCTTTTCTCACTGAGCAAGGAGAGGTCTTTATCTGAGCTGCTTAACCTTTCATTGATCGCATGGCTGGAGAAGCCAGTGGACTTGCTAGCAAAGAGACCACTCAGATCTTCATGTGTCCCCAGTATCCGCTCATCCTTATGCTTGTGCTTGTGTTTGTGTTTCCTTTTGTGAAGTCGGCCACTTGAAAGGCTTGCTCCTCCAACCTTTGGAGGAGTCAAAGAGGACTGCATGTCTCCAAGGCCCATTCCCACAGGTGTTTGTAGGTGCACTCCGTGTTTCGCTTTATGCTTGGCAGTGGTGGACATCTTCATATGAGAGCTTGCATGGAATTGAGGTGGGGGCACGGTAGGTCTCATAAATGGGGAAGCCGCTCCGAGCGTGTGAGACAGGTACAAAGGAGCTGGATACTGACCATAGTAACCAAGATTCATCATAGGCATTGATGTGTAAGGCATTCCATAGGGTGCATAGTAACTCCCACTGGGAATAGGGTAACCGAACCCTTGTAAAAAAGGCACCTTTGTCATGGTGTCATTGGTTTTGGCAGGTCTACCACGCTTCTTCTTAGACTTCATGTCAGAGGTCCTGCGGAGACAGAGCAATGGGTCATACTGGATATATGGCACAGGGTAGTAGTGGTGATCAAAATTAATCCTGAAAATGCTGGGATATGTATTTTCATGATAAAATGTGTAACTTCTATGGGAAATCCTGAAAGCTTGGAACTTATTGATGAGTTCCTCAAGGTCTGCCAGAAATTGGAGGTCATCTCTGTTCTGCAGACTTTTCCTTTTCCTCTTGTGCTTTGGCTTTTTAATACTCTCATGAGAGAGAAAGTTATCCACAATGAGATGTTTCTGCCGGTGACCATGCCTGTTCTTTGTGCTGGTGTCAGATGGGATAGCCTCTGGATTGTCCAGGGTGCAGAAATCAAAGGAGTATCTCCGGCGGGATTCTGAGCTTTTCTCAGCTTGGTCAGAAGTGCTGTTGTTGTCTGTACCTATCCCACTGTCACTTGGTATGGTTTCCTCACTGTGAGACTCGCTCACTGGTGACAGCGTGACTTCTTTCAGAGAACCTATTTCACAGAGGTGGGAAGGTGAATTAGCCATTAGCCTGGGTGGAGACAGCTTCCAAGTTCCACTGTGCATTCCTTTCTGGGTTTTTGTAGGAAGAGCACTGATAGGTTGAAGATTTGGCATAGTTTTTAACTCTGAAAAATTTGTTTCAGTGCTTGCAGGGCTAAGGTTGCCATTAGTCCCCACTAACTGTGTCGAAAGCGGATGAATAGCTGCTGGTGACGATGCCACAAGTGACTGCAGGTTGGAAGGCACTGCTGGGTTTTCTGGCTGGCTGGAAACAGGCCTTGAGTGCTTGATGGCTGTCTTAGGTTCTTCTGGCTGAGGCTGCAGTTCTGCTCTTGGCTTCCTGCCCCGTTTTTTACCAATGTAGATCGTCCCCCTTTTGCTGACATTGATCTGCTTCCCTAGTCTGGCATCGATAGTGGTTGGCCCAGCACTAGAAGGTGGCTGGACTTTTGCTTTCAGAGCTATGCTGCTGGAGCAGGAGGACAAGATCTGATTGAGAATATTCTTCCTCTTGAGGGTCTTCATTTTATTAATGGTCTTGATGGTCTTCTTATCCAAGACCCCAAGCTTCCCAACCTTTTTGTGAAACTTGAGTTCACTGATGGACTTGTCCTCTCCCGGGACCATCTGGGCCAATTTGGCCAGATTACGTCTCCTCTTCCTTTTCTTTGTTCCTGGAAATTCGCGATTGATTGGACTCACTGGGCTGGTGGAGGTTCCCTCATGAATCGTTTCAACAGTGAGTAAAGGCTGTTTCTTTGGTCGTCCTCTTTTTTTCTTGATGGGTGTGATCACAGTAAGACTGTCTGTATTAGTATACAGAGGGCTGGATGGTGTGATCGGGTAGGCTGAAGGAGGCTCTACCATCAGCTTCTCAGATGTTGTCATGGAGGTCTCCCGAAGGATAGATTTAGGTTTGCTGCAGGTCCATCGTCGCTTGGCTGCAAGTTTAGGGTGCTGGACCTCAGATAATTTGCCAGCTGTGGGAAGATCGGCAGGCAAGAGAGTGGATGTCACAGCAACAGATTTTCTGAGTCTGGTAGCACTGTTGGGGGAACCTTTGTCAGTGAGCATAGCGCTGTCAATAGTTACTAAGGGGGACTCGTTTTCAATCACTTTTCCTGGCTTCATGGCTCGAAGATCTTTTTTACAACCCTCTTGTTGAGAGCTAGTCCTGTTTGCTACTTCAGTGCTCATAGCAAGTACAGAAGGCAGGCTTTTCTCCTGGATAGTTTTCTCCATGGAAGATTTTGTGGATTGCCTCTTTTTCCTTTTGTGACCAGATGTATCTGTTGTCGGAGACTTTATTGGGATAGTAATCCGTACGTGACTGGTGTCACTTTCACAAGTGCTAGCAGAAGTGGGATTCTGCTTTGAGGGTGACGTATCCAACACACTGTCTGTCGAGTAAGACTCCTTTTTCCCTTCCATGCTATCATGAGATTTGCTGTCAAATGCTTTCTGAGCACTCTTCACCCATTCGATGTCTGCAGTTTGGATGGTCTGACTTATCAAGTCCTTTTTGCTCGACTTCTTCTTCGTACTCCCAGCTGGCTGATCAAGGGCCTCCAGCTGCACACCTCCCTCTTGATCACCGAGGGGCAAAAGTCCATTGCACTCAGAGACGCTGCTTGGCTGGGCGGCTGCGCTGATGTTGTTGGCTGATGGGACTGCACTGCAAATGGCAAGGTCTTTGTTATTGGCCGACAGCTGTCCCCATGTGCTGCTGGAGCAGGACTTCTTTGCTTGGGATTTGCTGAAGGAAACTCCTGGCTCTGGAGCGGGGACTTTGGTGGCACTAACTGCTTCTCGACTGGGTTCTGTGTTGATGAAGCAACTTTGAGAAGTGGATCCAGTATCGGAGCTCGCTGACCAGTCAAGGTGGTGCTGGTTGCTACTTTTCTGCTGGTGCTTTGATTTTAAGGTGTCACCGGTGAAGTCTTGTTGGAGGCCCGGATCATAGTGCAGACCAGAATGTTTTTGTGGCCTGTCATAAACCTGGAAGGTAGAAGAAAATAAAAATGAAAAAAATTTAGTTTACCAGTCCATTCATAACCCCCTGTTGGAGCTCTTTATTCATACAGTGAATGACAACTCTTCTTAACCAATGCCCTTGTAAGGGTTAGAAGCCTTTATAAAGTCTTCTTATACTTCAGGCAAATTTACATTTAGATTCATGCATTGTAAACAAGTTTTGTTTTGTTTTCCCACTCTAAAAACAATGGAAATATTTCTATAAATGCTAAATTGCCAAGGAAACATATTCTATTGATTTTTAATTTAAAACACAAGTGAAATATTCCCTTCCAATGGATGAATGGTGCAACTCAGCCTCCTAGTGAGAATCCCTTTTTCCTAAAAAATAATCCCTCACAGAACTTGATGCTCAACAACAGTGATTAAGCTTATTGTTGTAAACAAGAAAAATACTAAATTAACTCGGAAGTTGTAACAAACAAGAGGAAAATCCATTTCCCTATGAAGTCAGAATCTGCAAAGATGTACTTGTTTAAATTTCTACATAGAAATCATCCCCACAAACTTAGTGCTTAAAATCATATGCGCAGTGTCAAGTATGTGAGGCACACTTGGCAGGTTCAAGATTTGCATTACTCCCTTTCCATCTTAATAATCTGCTATTTGCAATGTTGGTAAGAGATATTTTCAATATGATTTCTAATCTGACAGCAGCTCTTCAAGCCACAGAGGTGAGAGCGAGGGCAAAATTATGCTGAAGACTGATACAGACCAAAAGAAAGTCTACTACTTTTTTTCTTGGCAGGCCTCCTTCAGCTAAAGAAATTATGTTTGTTACAGCTGGAACCTTATGAAACGTCTCTTAAAACAACAACAACAAAGTTGGTTTTTTTTTTAAACTTTCATTAACTGACCTCTTCTAGCCATTTGTTTTCTCCAGTTACATTTAGAAACTTTTTTTGTAAAGCTCTGGATCAAACTGCAACTGACTCTGTACACCTAGTACTGCAAACAACTGCTCTTAGCAAACTGTAATGACACCATTCTGAATGCCAAATAAATTATGAGAGACTTAAAATAAATGTGTAACCAAGGAAAGAACAATAGAAAACAACTGCAAAGTGTCTCATGTTTCTGCAAACACCCTGTTACAATTAAGTTTCTATCAGAGCATTACGTTAAATCCCCGTTCAGGGTGGTTGCAACTGAGGTTTCGGGGCAAGGAGACTGTCAGCGGAAGAGGGTTTTGAGCTGGGAAACGAGATGCCCTAAGTTCTGAGCAACTTTAGAGGGATTTGAGAAGTGCTAAACACCCCCAAGCCCACAGTGCATCATTTAGTGACCAGGAAACATACATGTTATTGGCGAATTGATATTGAAATACTCTTCATGTGTATATGAAAATAGGCATGTGGCTTTTCTGGAACAGGCAGTAACAGTGAAGCTGTTCTGGTCCATCATCTGAGGAGCAATAAGGAACTCTTAAATCCTGTGGATAGTTCAGCTGTTATGCACATGGACCAGCCATGCTCAGGGAAAGCGGAGATTTCCAGGAATTGTGGAGTGAGAAAATGAAAGCATGCAGCTGCGGTGGAGCTGCAGATGTCGCGGGCGAGCAACACCCGGTTTCTTTAGCCTGAGAAAAGAGCCGAAAGCATAAACAGCCCTCAGGGATTGAATCAGATCATCCTCATCCTCGTCCTCCTCCTCCTTTCAGCTGCCTCCCACGCGCCAGCCGCACAGTGCGCAGCAGCCACATCCCACACTGCTGGTGCCCTCCTTCGGCAAATGGAGCCCACCCACGTCCACGTCCTTGGGATGAGGCCAGGGAGGGGTACAAAGGAAATCAGTGGCACAGAAGTTTAATAGTTTGATTTTTTAATTATTTTTTTAAAGTGATGACAAAGCTCCTGAGCTTCATTTTACCTCAGCCATATGGGGCTTCTCCTGCTCCCCAGGCCAACAAGCCAGATCTATTGCCAGCATGAGGAGGTGTGCGGGAGATGGCCATCGCCTTGTGAGATCCCAGTGGGCTGGAGGTGGCTGCCCTCCACTCCCATGAAATGTCATTTTCCCAAGGTACCATGATTTGTGACTTGGAAAAGCCCTGGAAATTATGGTCTGAGGCCCCTCTTGGCCCCCAGGACCAGCACCGAGGCAGGGCCGTGCTGCTTCTGCACAGATCCTGGCCTTATGGCTGCAATCAAAGCAATTCCTGACACCCACTTTAGTTCCAAAATGCTGAGCTGTGAAACTAAATGACCTGAAAAATTTCATTTGGAAGAAAGAAAGTTAAAAAAAAAAGAGAGGGTTACAGTAGTGAGTGAAAACATCACACACTGGCAATACCCTAGTCCCTCCAAGTCTGCTGCGCACAGAAAGATCTCTGGTTTAAAAGCAGCAATAATCTATATTTTAAGGCAGTTAATAAGGGCTCAGAACTGAGAGGCCAGCTATATATCAGCGATGAATGCTGATATATTGCTTGGCTCCTCCAGCCTCATTTCCTCGGCCTGCACATTATAAAATGATGATGCAACTTCCAACATGTCCCTAATGATAGCCTTGTCATTACTCCAGCACCGCAGGCCACCACAACATCTATCTTACAATTCATGAGAAAGATATGCCTATGTCATCGGAGGTGCCAACTCCGGAGGCATTTAATCACATGGATAAGCACTCCGATTTCCATAGGCCTTCAAAAAATGACCAGTCTGCAGGATCAAGGGACTCCATTTCCTAAGTGGGATGTCAAAACTATATATCTGCCCAAGCACATAACAGTCAACTGGGTTTCCTCATGCAGCTTCTTCCAACATAACACTTACTATTTGATCTCCCTTGCCAGACACGTCCATATCACCCCAAAATAATTCTTCTGTGGCACGATGACCGAGATCATTTGGCTGCATCAGGTTGAGTTTCACTGGCTGCAATGGATACGTGGGAACTGTTTACTTAAAAGCGCTGGTAAATCAGTTGAAAGTAATGCAGCCAAGTGTATTTTATTCCCCATGTATCCATCTGTATTGCTGCCTAGTGTTTAGGCTTCAATTTTCCTTGCTGGCTGAGCACCACCCTAAGAAGCCAACAAGCCCCAGCTCAGTTGACCTAACCCTCTGCTGAGCTAGCAGAGGATTCCAGAGCTGTTAGTAGGGTGAGGGCAAACAGAGCTCTTCAGAAACCTGAATCTTGATGCCTTTCGCAGAAATTCATTACTTTATTAATCAGTAAGTGTGCACCATAAGAACATGGGACATGGACATGGACCTGTTGGAGTGAGTTCAGAAGATGGCCACGAAGATGATCAGGAGGCTGGACCACCTATCTTATGAAGCCAGGCTGAAAGACTTTGGGTTGTTCAGCCTGAAGACGAGAAGGTTTCAGGGATACCTTATAACAACCTTCCAGTGCTTAAAGGGAGCCTACAGGACAGATGGGAGGGACTCTTTATGAGGGAGTGGAGTGACAGGATGAGGGGGAATGGTTTTAAACTGCAAGAGGAGAGATTTAGAGGAGATCTCAGGAAGAAACTCTTTACTGTGTGGGTGGTGAGACATTGACCCAGGTTGCCCAGAGAAGCTGTGAATGCCCCATCCCTGGAGGTCTTCAAGGCCAGGCTGGATGGGATTTTGAGCAACCTGGTCTAGTGGGAGGTGAACCCTCTAGTCACCTAGAGGGGGTTGGAACTGGAAGATCATTAAGATCCCTTCCAACCCAAATGACTCTATGATTCTATGAATATACTGCAGCTCCATAGGTATTTAGGAAGGGGCTGTTGGTTGGAATAGAGTTCCTATGGCAGCACGGATGGGACCAGCATCAAGAACAGTGGGCTTTTTAATGAGAACAGAAAGATTTACCCTTATTTACTTTTTGGTTTATGAGACCCTAAAAATACTTCAAACTCCAGTTCCTGCGTCTAGTTGTAGTTTGCCCTTTCGTTAAATGGGATTTTCTTCAGCAGCTAGCAATTCTGCACTGGAAGTCATGTCCTCCTTCTTTGGTGAAAGCAGAGGCATTCCTTAGCCCATGCAATTTTATCACATCTCACCAGACTTTGTCAATATTTCCCTTGATATTCAGTTTACTGGATGCGCTTAGTGGCTAGTAATGTTATCTTTCCTTTAAAGAAAACAAAATACACACAAACAAGCTAATAGTTTTCATGACTGCAAAGAAGCTTGAGCAACATGATCCAGCACATGCTAAACCTTAGATTAAAAAAATAATGTTTGAATTTTCTTTTAAGTATTGTACATTTTCAATGTCAAACTCATGAGCTTAAGTCCTCAGCTTTGACAGTGGTGGGTAGACCTATGAGTAGGATACATCCCATATTGTGGTGACTGAAGAACTCTGGCCAGAGAGCAGAGGAGGTGGTACCGTGTGTTTACACCTGCCTTGCCAGACCCATGCCACCCTGCACCTGCAGATGTGATTACTCCTCTTTACGGTTTTATTCTGGCATGCAGCCCTTGCAACTGAGAGGGTGAGACTGTATCAGTCCCATGATGAGCGGCACCCTACTCTGCAAGCATTAGACAGGAGCAGAACCCATCCCTTGGGGACTCTTTTCATTTAACTATTGGATGTCTCATGCTGCCTCCCAGTTCCCTCGACTGAGCTCCTCTATAAATCCACACTCCGTTTCCAGTCCCAAAACAAAAAGCGGGAGGCAATGCCAGCAACCAAATCAAGAGCCTAGAGAAGAAAAAAAAAATCCAAATAAAAGTGAATACAACTGAAAATAATGATAAGGATAAAATTCACAATTAGAGAAACCCATCACCTGAAAAAAATCTGATTGCTAACAGGAGACAGTACCCCCCTTCTCCAAATGCACCTTTTTGTAGAGGTAACACACATACAGATTGTCGAGAATCTGGCTTGCAAATCAAAGTTAATACTACAACGCCCCCTCTTTAAATCATTCGCAGATCCATCTGTGTAATGGCTCCTCAAGTGTAATTCCCTATTAAGAGGCTTTATCTGGAGAGATAAGCAGCTGGTTCCCTTGTCACTAATTGCTGTCTGCTGTGATTTTAAAACATCTGCACCATTGTGCTCTTCATTTTCATATTCTAATCACCCTGAAACTTGAAAAAGGTACATCATTGATTGTTTCTGTGGGTTAATTAGTACACAGTGTCCTTGTAGAGACAATTTAAAGGCAGTCAGAACCTCAATCAGCAAGTTTGTTTTAAAAATGAATAACATCGGGAGCATCTGTGGGGATTGGCATCCACAGTGACACAGCAGTGTGCTCTGGGGACATACCATCCTTTGTTATCTTCTTCATAGGCTGGAAATAAAATTTAAAAAAATAAAAGAAAAAGAAAAAGAAAAAGAGGAAAGGTTTTCCTAAACTAATAACGTCACTGAGAATCAGAGTCTTGGGAAGTGCTTGTTTTTATCTCAGGGCCACCCCTGCCACTCCAGCAAGAATGAATCTAATCAAAACACCGCATTATTCCTCTGTGTGGTCTAGGAACTTGTAAGACATTTTTAATAGCAATTTTGGCAACCGGGAGCTGGCATCTCATTGGAAATCCATGAGATGAGTCTGTGACTGCTGTGTGTGGCATTTGCTCTGCTTGCCACCTGGGTCGGCTGGATGCTGGGTCACCAGGTATTGTCTCCAAGCCATGCAGAGAAGGATATTAGCTCAGGCACAGCACTCTGCTATGGCAGCAATATTGCATGCAAAGTGGACCTTCCTTGAAACCAGCCAGCTCAGAGCAAAGGCAGGCCTGAATTCATACCTGCTTTAACATAAGCTTATACCCCAGAAGGCTGTGCCGCCATCCAGCGAGACCTGGACAGGCTGGAGAGTTGGGCAGAGAGAAACCTAATGAAATTCAACAAGGGCAGGTGTAGGGTGCTGCACCTGGGGAGGAACAACCCCATGCACCAGTACAGGTTAGGGGCTGACCTGCTGGAGAGCAGCTCTGAGGAAAAAGACCTGAGCATCCTGATGGACAACAGGATGACCATGAGCCAGGAATGTGCCCTTGTGGCCAAGAAGGCCAATGTCATCCTGGGGTGCATCAGGAAGAGTGTGGCCAGCAGGTCAAGGGAGGTTATCCTGGCCCTCTACTCTGCCCTGGTGAGGCCGCATCTGGAGTACTGTGTCCAGTTCTGGGCTCCCCAGTTCAAGGACAGGGAACTGCTGAAGAGGGCACAGCAGAGGACTACAAAGATGATTAGGGGCCTGGAGCATCTCTCTGATGAGGAAAGGCTGAGGGACTTGGGTCTTTTTAGTCTAGAGTAGAGAAGGCTGAGGGGGGATTTGATCAACACCTATAAATACTTAAAGGGTGAGAGTCAAGAGCATGGGACTGGTCTTTTTTCAGTGGTGCCCAGGGATAGGACAAGAGGAAATGGGCACAAACTTGAATATAGGAAGTTCCACCTAAACATGAGGAGGAACTTCTTTACTTTGAGGGTGGCAGAGCAGTGGAATAGGCTGCCCAGGGAGGTGGTGGATTCTCCTTCTCTGGAGATATTCAAAACCTGCCTAGACAAGTTCCTGTGCAACCTGCTCTAGGTGGATCTGCTTTGGCGGGGGGGTTGGACTAGATGATCTCCAGAGGTCCCTTCCAACCCCATATCATTCTGTGATTCTGTGATCTATTCATACCAAGACTTAGAAATGTGGAATAAATGAGACATGATGTCACACTGCATAGCGAGAGGAAAATCCAACTACCAAATAGCTGTTAGGTGAGCATTATACATTGAATAAAGCAGTGTCCCATGGAATAACTGGGATATTTGATCAGGTAATTACGCCTATGGGATCACAGCACTATGGAACTGTGCATAAGCAAAACTGATGTTTC
>JAOXNO010000020.1:5255323-5271155 GCA_028565335.1 Limnodromus scolopaceus
TATTCTAATCACCCTGAAACTTGAAAAAGGTACATCATTGATTGTTTCTGTGGGTTAATTAGTACACAGTCTCCTTGTAGAGACAATTTAAAGGCAGTCAGAACCTCAATCAGCAAGTTTGTTTTAAAAATTAATAACATCGGGAGCGTCTGTGGGGATTGGCATCCACAGTGACACATCAGAGTGTGCTCTGGGGACATACCATCCTTTGTTATCTTCTTGATAGGCTGGAAATAAAATTAAAAAAAAAAAGAAAGAAAAGAAAAAGTGGAAACGCTTTCCTAAATGAATAATGTCTCTTAGAATCAAGAGTCTTGGGAAGTGCTTGCTTTTATCTCAAGGCCACCCCTGCCTCTCCAGTGAGAACAAATCCCATCAAAACACTGTATAATACCTCTGTGTGGTCTTGGAACCTGTAAGCTGTTTTTAATAGCAATTTTGGCAACCAGGAACTAGGATCTCATTGGAAATCCATGAGATGAGGCTGTGACTGCTGGTATGTATGTGGACATTTGCTCTGCTTGCCACCTGGGTTGGCTGTATGCTGGGTCACCAGGTGTTGTCTCCAAGCCATGCAGAGAAGGACATTAGCTGAGGCACAGCACTCTACTATGGCAGAGATATCGCATGCAAAGTAGACCTTCCTTGAAGCCAGCTTAGAGAAAATGCAGGCCTGAATTCACACCTGCTTTAACTTAAGCTTATACCTGAAAGTTCTCCAGACTGCTGAAAGCAGACCTTTGGTGCCTAGCAAAAGGTCAGCCTGAGATTTTTGAGACTGAATGAATAAATGTGGTGACATTGAGTTTAAGTGGAAAATGCAATGGGCACCTGTCTTCTGAAAAATCAGACTCTGTTTTGATTCTTCACAAGGAGCCTCTAAAACTGGAGGAGCTCCAGGTGATTTGTTCCTCTTGAAGAAGCTTTCTTGTCAGTTTCTGCTTTCTACACATGCATGAAAACATGTTACTGAAGAAGAAAACCTTTGAAGAGGAAAAAAACCCAGAAATTTCTAGCTCAGACACATGAATACCTTATCCTGGCTCAGCTCATATTTTTGCTCAAAATTGAGCATTTCCTCTTCTGTCCCAATGGGACAGCTGCAAACCGCTCTCTCGAAGGCTCTAATCAGAGCTACAGGTTGGAGGTACTTCACATATTTGGTGAGTGCACTGAGCCTTCCTGGGGTAGCAATACTCTCTAAATAAAAGATGTTAGAGGAGACACCAGGTTCAGGGAAATGTAACTCTGGCCTGATGGCTTGCAGGTTGAGCAGTCATTGACATGAGATGTGATCAATTTACAGGAGGGGTCTGTGATCAAGTCACGTCGGTTCATAATAACAAGTGTCTGAAATGGTTTCAGGAAGTTCTTTAGGTCCTTGGTGACTCTGACCAGGGAGGAAGGATAACAAAACAGCATATGACACTTACTGGGAGTGTAAAGAGCAGTAGTGTCTTCTGAGAAACCCCACTGAATCTTGTTCAAAACTGATACAGAGGTTTTAATTCCAATTAAAATACTAATGGAAAACATGCCAGCAGGCTTTAATATAAAATTCATCATTATCTCAAAGAAGGGATATTCTCCAGAGCAGCTTACTGAATTTTTCACTCCCAGAGTTTGCTTCTTCCCAAGTTCCCTGAGTCTTCAATAGTACTAAGCCCAAACACCACCACACTCACAGGAGCGAGAATCATTTGTTAGACTTAGAAAAAGTGGCAGGAATTAACATGAAGCTGCAGGGGGAGAGCAGCTTGAGAGCAAGACACAGCATGGGGTGGGAGTGGGTTAACTAAAAGTAAAGCATCACCTGTTTGTGTCCATCCACTAAACACAAACATCAGAGATTGTGGTGTAAGTCTCACTTAAATCAGGAAGATCTTCACTGAAGCTGCTGGAAGTCCTTCCAGACTTGCACTCCCATTGCTATGTAGCTCTGTCTTCCCTGAGATACTTGTGTAATTGTGTCAGTAGAGAGGAACTGAAGTTCAGGCTTTTGCATTATAATTGTTTTGAAAATATCTATCTAAAGCACTTATCCTTAGGGAAACAATAAAGCAATGCACAGAGATTGCTGAAGGGTCCAAAGATGCTCGTGTGGTTGTAAATTGTAGGTTTTTGTGCATTCTTGGTAAAGTGTCATGATTAGCGAAATACTTCAGAAATTCCAAAGTTTTTCCAAATTAATTTTGCCACCAGCTTTAAACTGGACGGTTTGCACACTATTTCGGTCTTCTGCTGTATTTCAGACACTTCCATTTTCCACATACAGAGACTGAGGATTTTATTTGGGCAAATTGCAACAACATGGTGAATTTATAAAGGTAGGATTTGGTGCTGGGGGCTGATCTGCTCCTTAGTAGTGGAATAGACCCATATCTGCACATATTTTCTTTATCAAATGTTTAAACAACCCTGCTCTTTTCAGGGCTTTGTATTAAACACCGAGTCTGGGAAAACTCTAAACAATGGGATTTTTCTGTCATCTCCAACAAAGAGCCCATCATCGCCTACATAACAATGCAGCTTAAATATCGTGTTTAAGCATAACACAGTTTGCAGCCTTAGTTTAGGCAGCTGGGAGAGAACAGTTGGGTACCAGACAAGGTAGACTACAGTGGGACTCACACAATTTTGCCCATTCATCTGGTGAGATAACCCTGGTTTGGTCCTTGTTTGGCCTTAAGCCAGCACAAAGATTTTTAAGCAACCATTTCAGACATTACATCCGTGAAGCCAGGGCTTGCAGAGCAAGATACCTTTGGTCAGTTGAACGCTTTTGTTTATCCAAAAGCCTTGCTAATGAACTTAGCAGCAGTTGTATTAAGATCTTATTATTCACATATAAAAAGTACTTCCATCCCTTAAGAAGCAGTATAATCCCATGGAGTTTGGCCTACTCTTCCCAGTGTGTAACTACGATGATGCACATCCAGGTTTCTATCTCACGTTGCTCTTTCACTTTGCTCCGTAATTTCAAGTTGTCAAGGGCAATATATTTCTGTGTATTCGCTTGGCCAAAATCAAACAGCAGAAGGATCCCAAGATGTACTGGGACCTGCAGAAATGTGAGCAGTAAGGGCTATACATCTTTGAAAGATTTGTGTTGTTGTCTAGCATGTTAATGCTTTGACATGTCTCAGATTACTAAATTGGAAATAAGGATGTGAGCAGCTGTGTGCCGTGCTTCTGCTATAATTTTTAAAAGCCTGCAGTGTTTAATTTGCATTGAAAGATTTCTCTAATCCTTCATTTAGTACAGGAATTGCAGTTTTACCCTGAATACTTTTTTTTTTTTTCCAAGGGGTAGGGGAAATATAAATGGCTTTTCCATTGAGGCCAGTGATTCTTTCCACTAGAGTTAAATAATTTGATTATAAATTGAGTCCTTAAATGTCAAGGAGATGCTGAATTCACCTGAAAACAGACATTTAGAGAAGCTCATAAAAGCTGCGAGCTCCAGTCAGTTAGCTCATCATTCTTTTAGCATGCACTTCATTTAGCAGTTACTGACCACCAGATTAATTCTTTCAAAGCATCCTGATTGCAGCTAAGGTCTAGCAAGAAGTATTGCATGTGCAACAGCATTAGCAAAAGGTTCAGAAATCTGCCAGAACATCTATCTGGGTTAAAGCTCATGAAAATTAGCAGGAGGGATCAAATATATTGTCTTCCCATCCCTCTGCATTATGAACTGAGTCCTGTTCCATGAATTCAGAGAGAGCATTGCCTGTGCCTTCAGCAAATTCACCCTGAAAAGATGAACTTCAGTGACCTGCAGGAAAATGTGGGAGGTTTGTTCCCTTTGGAAAATCTGCCTTAAGAGGTCATACATGACAAATTTCTGGCTCGACTGGTTACATACTTAAAAGTCACTGCACTCAGTGCAAACCAAGCAAATGGTGTGTGGGGTAGCATCCCAAGATGGGATGTGTTCTGGACTCTCTCAGACAGCTGGTCTCAGATCAGACTTCCAAGTGGGATTCTGCTTTGATTTTACCAGTAAAAAAATAATTATTTTCTGACGGAAGGGAATAGGAGTACGCTTATCTTCCCTTGCACTGCATGCAGTCCTTTTGCCTGTCTAAGTTTCAGAAGATTTGTCCTTCCAGTCTGAGTATAACCTGTGCCTATTTTTCACCAGTGTAGGCATATAAGAAGTGATCCTTTCGCCCTTTTTTCTAGACTCGCCAGCAAGCCCATGAGGAAAAAACTAGGGAAAATTACTGCACATGTTGAAGACGTCAAAGCATGGCAGACGTCTCTGTTTCTAGACTAGAGGTGATCCTATGACACAGTTGTTGAGGACTTCAGTCTTCCACCAGGTGATTTTAGTTTACACCACTAAGGAAGGCAGGCTTGAAGAAAGATACACTGCGCTGCACTGGGACACCTGAGGCATGGACATGTGCTATGAGGATGCTCATGCCCACCTGCAAATCCTCTTTCAAGACCATGAACGGTGGCAATTTTTGGCAGAAGCAACATCACAAGCTGCCCTGGCTAAACGTGAGCACTCTCCTGTAAGGACCAATTTTACTGTCGCCTGGATTCAGTTCCATGCAGATGCCTCTTCCACCCAGCTGCTTTTGCAGGCTCCCACCACACCCATAGCAAAAGCTTTCCCACTGGCGAAAATTCAACCAGGCTTAGCAGCAATGTTTTGGAGCAACAGCAACAAAATATTTCTGTGGCAATCCTAGGTGATGAGTGACACCACATTTCTGGGTCATCACTCTGCTGTTTTCTGAATGACAGGTATCTCTGCTTTGATGTTCATCCCTCATCTCTCCTTCCTCCCCTCCCTCCACAGCTACGGCGAAATCGCCTTTACTAATAAACCTCCAACTCAACTAGCAGGTTTTATTTAGTGTGCTATAAAACCAGTCATTTCTCAGATCATAAAAGAGGCTCAACTGGACTGCATGATTTTGCTGAAGTGAGTTTTCTGGTGGAGTGATTCTCTCTTCTAAATGCCACAGTCCCCCACTACCAGTATTTATGTACCAAAATAAAATGCAATTTTCTGTATTTTATTATGTGTGAATCACCAACAGAAATCCATTTGGGAGCTGAACCCGAGACTTAATTGTCCCTTGATTTTATACTTTCAAGACTTTCTCAGTCGTTTTCACAACAACAGCACCAGGCTAACTGCAGTTCCATTAAGGTGTGCAGCAGCAGTACTTAAAGGCCCTGACCAAGTTTAGCCTTGGCTTCTACACATATAAATCAACAGCAGCATAGACCAGAAGAAGAGAAGGTAGGGTACAGTAATCCAGAAGAGAGGCTTGCAAAATACCCCCAGCACAGCATCATTCTTAAATGACCTCCTAAACTTCTCTAGCTTCTGATCTAAGAAATCAGGGGTAGATGTCAGCTTCTTAAGTTCCCAGTCTTTTACCCATGAGGTTGAATAGGCAGGTGGATAGCCTTTTAATACAAATTCAGGCCTGGGATTAGCATCCAGAACAACAAAGCTTGTGGGTCTCTTGGGTCAGGATTTAGCTTATCCTATGCTGACGATCTGCTCTGGAGAAACCCTTAAATTCTTGAACCTGTGCAGAAATTCAGTGATTTCTATGCACGTGGTCCACTTAGAAGTGGAGATGTCGAGACCAGACAAAGTGCTTGTGCAGTACCGCCAGCACTTCAGAGCATTGCCCTTTTAATTGCCCTTGTTCTAGTAACTCACATAAGTACATTTCTTTGCTCTACACATGTTGACAAAGCAAAACCATTCCCAGCCCTGTTATTGCTTCCTCTTAAGTGCTGACTGTGTGCTTGAGTTGAGTAACTCTATAAAAATACTGACACTGAAGATACAGTCCCCTATCCAAGCAGCTTGGCACACAGGGTAAATCAGAAGCAGGCAGTACGTGTTTCAGACATCAAAATGCATTCTTCCATTGCTAAGGGAGCAATGTTATGCCTCTTTCTTTTCAAAATGTAATTTATTCTGAAGGATTGGCATTGGAAGACTTGGCAGAAGATAAGTAGTTCCAAGAGCTACTTGAGGAAAGAGAGGGAGATCGGATAAAGCACAGGTGAACCTGGTGTTATAAGCACCTAAGATACACATCAAAGGGACTGAAAATACATGGGAACAAGAGTGCCGCAGAAGGTCCTTCAGTTTCACAGACAGATAAGGGGTTTGAAGCTGAAGGTAGGAAAACAGAGATGAGAAGCATGGCCCACATTTTTAATAGGGAATTTAAATAATCATGAGAACAGTTTATCATAGCATTGGATTCTCTATTACCTTATGTTTCCTTTAAATCAAGGCTGAGTGTTTTTCTAGCTGATATGCATTAGTGCACGACAGCTATTGGACTTGTAACAGGAATACATTTAGGCAAATCCCCTGGTATGAGTCATGCAGGAGGTTTGACTAAGTGATCACAATGGCTCTTTCTAGCCTTAAAAATCTGTGACTATATATCCTCTCTATATCCTCCAGTGTTTTGTCCAACTTGGTGTTAAACAATTCCAGCAATGTGTCTTCAACCCCTTTGTCTGGGAGGCTATATCCCAGTGTAATAAATCTCACTGTTCAGAGTCTCTTCTCTCTTCCCCTGAAATCATTTCCCTCCCTAGACACACCTCAGTTCTGGATTCATCTCAACAATTCCTCCTCATCCTTGGCACCAAAAAGAATATTTCACGTTTTTTTAACAATTCATTTCACTTGCTATATTCCCTGCTGCTGCAAAGCAGCGTGTCCCACTGGTACAACAGACTTGATTTACTAAGAAGAGCCTTTCTATCTTGATGAGCCTGGTGAGATGTGGTTCCCACCAGAACAAGGATGGGCAGCATTGTACCACGTGGTTCTGCAAGCACAAGTGAAGCCAAATGCCATTGGCTCAATGCACTCAGGCTACTGATGTGGCACAGGAGGAGACACTGTGATTCCTGATGCCATTCCTCTGTGCTGACTGAGCATGGTCTTTCAAGAGGAAAATATCAAATATTCCTCCAGACTGACTCTGTCCTCACCAAATAGCCAAGATTTTACCCTGAACTTTAAGAGGAGGCACCAAGTCTGATACCAAATCTGGATCTAAGTCTCACAGACATCTGTAAAAGAGCATGAAATGAAAAAAATCCTGGATCTGAAGACATGAGGAACCCTGGATTCAGTTTCAGGCATTGCCTGCTTTTTTCTTACTTTTTTTTTCTGTTTTAGATATGGAAGAACATATTGATTTGTTCTTTTCCGGTTTAAATTTCTCTGCTGTTTTGTATGCTGAATCACAGTCTCAAAACTAGAACCCAGATGCAAACCCCTGAACTGCTGGAGGTCTCTGCCTGAATCCAAATGTCACATTCAGTTTTCAGAAGGATTTTGGGGGGGTTTTGGGGGCCAGAGGGAGAAAAAAGAGCAAAAGCTAAATCTCAAGCTACTGTACAAAAGGTTACATACATTGAAGTCACTCGTGCAGAGACTATTCAGTGACTGCTTTAAACATAATTCAATTAAGGAAAAAAAAATTGCACCCTAGGTAAAATATTTACTTATTACTTATAGTTATTATTTGGTTTTGTGCTTCCCCCCCCTCCTTTGTTCTGTTTTCCACTAGACAGCGCGCATACTTCTGTATAGTCCCCCTTTAAGGATTTCTCTCAAGGATACATGCATGTCTATTTTCTGCAACCAGACAGAAACACCCACCCTGCACGCAACCTTATCAGCAGCTGCGATGGGTGACCCCTGTGGAATACTATGGAAACAAGCTGGAAAATGTGCACTTTAAAGTGCCAGAGACTTTAGTTCAGTGTGCAGCACTTGTAATTTCTGCTGTTGCAGACTGCTCAGCTTGTTAAGGATATCTGAGAATTTGGGTTTTCCCTGACTAGAGGCTGTGACATTTATTACAGTAAATTATTTTTTTCCCCCCTGGAGTAAGGTATAATTGAGGATACTGGATACCTACATGTATAATATCTCCAGAGATGAAGAGAGGAGAAAAATAAAGCTTCCTGGAACTCCTTTTCCCACATGTAACATATTTTGCATTTACTCTTATTTATTTATTTAATATTTAAAGAGAAGCCAGTGCTGTGCACAAAGGCTAGGTTTTGGTACAAGAGATATGATGAAAAATTGACCTAAATTCTTCCTTCCCCATCCAGGGACACATTTAGGTTTGTCAGACTGACAAAGACTCAGATGGATGGACTGCCACAGTGGGTATGAAGAATTAAGTTTTTAGTCTCATCAACACACATGTTCCAATCTAGTGGCATCTCCTTGTAAATATATCCAGAACAGGCAATCATTTCTATCAGCCTACTCCACCAGGAACTGTGGATATACATTTTGTAAAAATACTACTTCAATGAGTAAAAACTGTGTTTGCATGTTTACGTGTGGCAGGGGGTATAAACCAATGAATAAACAAGTAACAAAAGTTTATTACATATGTTTTCTATCGTGCTCTTCAGAATTACATCTACCATATCATTCACACAACACAAAGAGACCTTATTGGTATCTAAAGTTTATCTTCAATAAACTTCAAGGCACTTCACAAAAGAAGTAGAAGTCATTATTCTGGACACTACACATGGAAATACTAAGGCTCAGTGATTTGCCCAAAGTCTTTCCATATTCTTCTGCCAGTGTCAGTAGAAGAATTTAGGTTTTCTCACCCTTGCTTTTGCCAGTGTCTACGAAGTTTCCCAAGACCAAGGTCCCTAGCCTATTTTCCCAAGGCATTTTACAATCTATATGAATATGACTTCAAACAAATGAATGTCTGGCTGAAGCGCAAACAGACTGATCCTTTTCTATGTGAGTCTGCATTTATTATTATTTATTTTTATGTTGCAAACCTGCGAGCAAGTATTTTTTAAGTCCTTTAGCTTTGTGGTGATTTTAAAATGGATTATCCATGCATCTGCGGTCGCAGCACACCTGTAATGCTCCACCTGCCCCTCTGTGTGCATGCATCTGTGTGTGAGTTTGCTGGTGGGCGTTTAATTTTAAAGGGATTTTTTTTTCACACAGAAAGAAAGCCCAGAATGTGGGGAAGATCCCCAGTCATCCACCCTTGAGGATATTACACTAGGAAAAGCTATCAGGTCTATCCATTTCTCATCAAGCAAAGGACACGGTCACAGGCAAGAAGTGACCTTGTGTTTCTGCTGCTCAAACTCCCAGCAACCCACAGGAACTTAAATTAGAACATGTGTAATATAATTAGATTTCCTTCCCTTGCAGACTTGCCATGCTTCTCTTGTCTGAAAAGGAGGGGACACTTCAGACAGAGGCTGCAGTTCAGCAGGGCTGTCTGCTGATCACCGGGGTTTTGCTTTGAGCGAGACAGGAAAAAAAGTGTGATTAAAGCAAAGGCTTGGTGCTTCCAGCTCCTGCCCTTCGAAGAAAGAGTTTTTAGTTTGGAACCACAGAAAGTAAATTGTAGATTAGTAGGTAAAATAAGAAATTCAGGTGAGGATTCAAATCCAAGTTTCCTCCACGACTGAGGTGTTTGTTACCAAGGCTGTAGTTTGGAGCGACCTGGTCAGGTATGAAATCAGGTTTGGAATGACACCTATTAAAATATTGCAGGAATTGGCCCTCCAGCGCTATCTGCAGAAAAGCTTGGTGCAGCTTGTCAGTCAGAGCAGGGTAGTGGCAGAGCACGCCTCCAGCCACCAAACTCTGACCAACATCTGGTTTAGGAGCCTGGGTCCCCTATACAGTCTATGAGGCCTCTAGAGAAGACATCAGAGCATGATAAATCACCCCACTGACTATATAGGGCACCTGAACAGCTAATTCAGGCACCTAAATTAGGTATCTAAAGGGAGGCAGGATGAATATAACCCAATTTATGTAGGTGTCCTGTAATACACATTTAACCCTTTTCCTGCTGCTCCATACCAGACCTGAAAGGGCTGAACTGTCCCTTTACAAAAGTCTTTTGGAAACATTTCCTACCCAATAAAATGTGCAGAGGCCCAACCTGTTCCTTACAAAGCTTTATAGATTTCCATCTTTTTTTTATTATTATTTTTTGGTTTTGGCAGAGATTCTTCTAGTTCTTTGAAAATGCATTTTGAATACAGTCAATTGTGAACCTTTGGGGCTTGCCTAATGTCATTCCTCCTGCCTGAAGCAGAGGATTTTTCATTCCTCACCATCAAGCTATACCCTTACAAAGTCTTAATTTGAATTGTTCTTGAATGAAAGACTTCTCTTTCCTTTTTGAAGTAAACCATGGAAGAGCAAAGAGATAATCTTGGACATACTACAGTCTCTGTGCCTTTTCTTCACTATTTCCAGGCAAATAAAAGTATTTTGAAAACAAAAACAAAGAACAAACTTATGCACGCAAATAAAATTTAAACCGTCTTTTTTTGTAAGTTAACAGAGGTTAACATTTCCTTGTACTCTCCCTGAAAATGCCACATTATACAAATGGGAATTTGAAAACAGAGAAAATTTGTTACCAGGATTCAAGCTGGTCATGCTGTTCAGATGACCACACTTCTAGCTTCTTGTTCAAACTTTTATTTGTTCTTTTGAGGTTTGCTTATCAGTAAAATCTCGAGTTATGGATATTCTGTTAACCACAGGGTATAGCAGCTGACCACAGGAAGAATGCAACTGAATTATCTGCCCACTGCCCATGGAGCAGCACTATCACCTGCCTCTGGGCATCCTTTGCTTCTTCTATAGGTTATTTCCAACAAGACCACCAGAAGCACCCATCTGGTGCTTCCAGAGAGGATTCATCCCATCACCACACCTTTAATGAGCAGTGTGTTACTCAGCCCTCTCAGCCAAGGGCAGACAATGGCTGTGAGACTAGAAAGGCTTTCCTCTGCTGTGATTAAATGTGGTTTGAGGTAGGCATACCCTCTAGCTGGGTTTTTGACTCGGTCACTGTTCCCCAGGCTTATGGGTTCAGCAGAGAAGAAAAAAGAACATATAATTATGAAAAGTGCTAGGGGGAGAGTACTGTCTGATGTTAGACATCTAACCTGAGTGTGGGGAGTAGGAGTCTCATCACACACATGGCCAGTGGATTTTGACCACATTGATGCTGGACCAAGCCTTGGCCCTTACTTGGGCATCCTTTTGAGGACTCATGTCCCTTTTCTGTTTCTTTCAATTACTAATTTCTCACTCTAGCTATTTTACCTGGCACACACACAGAGGACTGTGGAAGTAAGCATGATATAACTGACCTAGGAGTTTGGAGACTGTTGTTGTGCTCTTGCATCTGCCACTAACTTCAGTGTGCCCCAGTCTTTGATACATCCAGGGACAGTCTTCTGTAGTGTGATTATAGGGCAAAACTGAACCTCAAATTCGGCAGAGGCTTCTAACTACTGGTGTTATATAAATAATGATTTTAGTAAAGAAGATGTTTCAGAATTTTTCTGCAATTCTAGGGGAGGCCTTGCTGAAGTGAGGGTGTCTGCACTATTTCTTCAAAGGAAGCTGAGCTGAAAAGCATTACATTAAAAGAAAAAAACAGTGGATGAAACTCATTAAATTTTTACCATCTTAGCTCATCACTTTATCTGACAGCCTTGTCCCATCACAAAATGCGTAACTTAATGAGAATCCCTTTCCAAGAAAACAAGAGGAATGGGCCACCTGGTCTAAGCTCCAGTGATCTGATTTCCACTCTCACCAGGGCAGCAACCCCAGGACCTAGACAGGACATCTTTCCCCTGCTGGCAGGTGGGTTTGCCTGGCAGCAGCACCCCTGCCCAGTTGACAAGCTGCAAAGTTTAGCTGATGTGTGTGCTATGCCTACTTGTTTGTTGCGCAAGCCATAAGAGCTAATGCAACAGTGCTTTTTGTTGGTGAACTGAACAAAAGAGCTAAAATTTCTCCCTTCCAACCAATATATTCTGATGACTTAATGCAGGAGTTAGTGAGGGAGGGAGCCTAAGAGGCATCAGAGCAGCACAAAACCCCCTCTGAAGCACAGAAGAGGGGTCATAGGTGCCTGTTTAAATTTTCTGCTCATGCTACAGTAACACGTGCAGAAAACAAAGTCAGGCTGCTGTTTAACAATCTTGTCTCAGAACTAGGGATGGTTTGGGGAAAATAACTGCAAAGCTATGGTGTAACTCAAATGAAAACATGAAGGTTACTAGAGATACAAGGAGACTCATGGAGTAATTAAATAACCAACAGACACACACCCACACACACGCAGCCCTCATTTTACTCAAAACCCTGACAGTTGTTTATTGAGAAGTAGGTGTTGATGGTTCACTTGTCTTGGATGGATTTCTCCCAGAATAAACATCAGTGCTTTCAAAATGCCTGATCCCATTTTCTTGTAAAAGAAAAAATTTAAAAAAAATTTTAAAAATGCACAGACACTATATACAGAGAGAGAATCATTACTGCTGTGTGCCGTGGAGAGGAGATTCCATGTATGGGAAAGATTGAGCTACAAGAGTGTTTTGGAAAATGAAGTGTTATTTCTCAATGGGCCATGACATCTCCCTTGGAGAAAACTTGCTCAGATTTTGCAGATTACTTTGCAGATAGAAAAGGGATAATGTCTGATTGCAATATGCTCTCAGATAGGGAGAAGCCTACAAACACAACAGGATACCTGTTTCTTGAACATGTAGGACTAGAAAAAATAATAGGGAACGGAGAAAATGCTATAGGGAGCAATTGTGCAATGATAGGAAGTGAGACGTCGAGGGAATCTAGCTATGTCTTTCCCATTCTTCCTTTTCGTGTTTCTGCAGTAATCCTGGAGTTTCTGCTGTTTGCAGAATTTTATTGCACATAATTAAAACAAGGCTACTCTGATATGGGTCTGACCAATCTCTGATGGTCATAAGGAGCAAAACCAAGGATATACAATGCTGAGCAAAGGTGGATTTCAGTAACTACCCTGAGCTGCTGGACTAGCACTTCAATGTGTGTATGGGCCCACATTTACAAGTCTCTAACAGAGGCAAGTGCCTTATAAGGCTCCCACTCCTGACTTTACTTGCATTAGAAATGTAGGCACGTTATCCCAGGGCATAGTCTATGTTTGTGTTATCAAAGCCTGTGGCAAGAATCAATCCTAGATAGCATAAGACTTGTTAGCAATGCTCCAGACTTCTGTGATTCTTCCCTCCTTATTCTTTTACTTGGCTTCAAGTGCTTTTAAAACCACTCCTATCCATACATCATTTTCGGTGGACATGCATTAGCAAATTCATCTGAAAATACTTCTTTTGAAGGTATAATTAAAACCTTACACTCAATAAAATTTAATTTTTGCACTTCTAGGACAACAGAGACAAAATTTGTAAAGAGATGTAAAAGCACACAAAATCCATTCCAACCTTCTGCACTAAGGACATTCTATGTTTGTTTTGATTTCCACACCAGGAAAGGCATAAGATGTTAAATGATTTGACCAAGAACAGTTAATCAAGGCCTCCTTGCCACACAGGGACTAGGAATCCAAGCCTTAAATTCTAGATTTTCTTTTAATAATTTAAAAGATTCATTGTAATTACATTTATTCACAGAATCACAGACTAGTTGAGGTTGGAAGGTACCCCCAGAGGTGATCTTGTCTAACCCCCTTGCTCAAGCAGGGCCACCTAGAGCAGGCTGCCCATTGTTTGCACTGTGATTATGTGAACATTCAAACAGTAGTGGACATGCTTTACTGTAACCACTGTACAAAAAAAAAATAGCAAATAAATCTGTCCCAAAGCCATTCCATTGAAGTAATAAAAGCAAAACGGAGAAAAGGGAAGATGCAGAAACAGAGGAGAGAGGCCAAAATACCACCCAACACAGAAGCCACATCTTCTGACTTCCAAAGTGGCTCTGAAACCATTTCACCAGGATGCTGCTAGGTTTATCACACTCCCCGACTTACCAGTCAAAGGAATCAATCAATCAAATGACCCATCTCACACGTGTTTAAACAGGCTTTACACACTTGCTGTGTGCATTCTCCAGGATACCTTTTTGTACACACTGCAGCATGGGCTTTCAGTAGTGTGAAATAAAAAGGTTAGTGCCATGGCAAAAGTTCCAAACACAGAAAATATGGTTCAGGATGCATAAATAATTAAACAGTGTGCATTTAAAACATGAGCCATTAAAAACAGCTTTTGTGGGGAGAAAAAAAAAAGAAACTATAGGATGCAAGTTAGTCTTTCATAAGGCAAACCTTCAGATGGTTGCTTCTTCACAGACACTTCAGAGTGCTGTTTCCTTTTGAACCAAATGTTCGTACAAAAAAGCATTTTGATAATCCCACTAGGATGCTTGTCCTCTGTGTTCAGAGAGAGATTTATAAAGATCACAAGGCAGGATTGTGAATATAACGATCCCAAGGATTAGCCTTTCTTCCAAGTATGGTAGGGCAGTCCTTTGGACCTATGTGAAATCAGAGAGGGGGCTCTTGACTGTGAGCCAGCATGCGGCTTTCTTCTCACTACCATTATCCCTTCCCCACCTTCTCTCATGTGCTTGCAATAGTTCAAAGTTTAAAGCAGTTGTATGATAGCTGTCGCCTTCCCCGTCAAGGGAAAATGAAGGAATCTCCATTAAGAATCGGTGAACTGTTGCTCCCAGTCAGAGTGGATCTACTACTAAGAAGTGCTGTTAAAGTATTGATAAGGAGCATACTTAACCTACTGGAAAATCAAGCCCAAAGGACAAGAAAAAGCTTATTCAGAGGAAAGAAGGTTTTGTGATTAAGACCTTAATCTAGTATTTAACCTAGGTATTTAGAAGACCTCTTATTTCCTCTTACTCTCTCATACCCTCTTTGACTTTGAGCAAGGAGCTTGCTCAATGCCTTTTTAGGCATTTAAGTGTGGATTTGACAGGAGCTGGGCCCACTCCCTAGTTGAGATGCTTGATTTAGAAACATAGGCAGTCACGCAGAGGCATTTCTGTGGTCAGTAAGAGAGAAAAAGAGGCACTTCCAAAAGGGTGATTATGCCAATGAAAAACCTAACTTGTGCTCTAGAGGTCCATGGGCTATGGCTGAAGTCTAAGGATAAAAAACAGCGTTCTCAGAAAGAATTGAGACTTTGCAAAATGTTATCCCAAATGCTGTGGCTTTCTGCCCAAAAAGGAGAGAAATAACAATCCTTCCTTTCTCTTGCTCCATACCCCTGTTTTTGCTTTAGCCTATAAACTCCAAGGAGCAGGACCTGTCTCTCACAGTGCCTACCACAACAGGGGTCTGGTTTAGTTCAAGTCTTCTCAGACTATCTGAATACAGTGGAGTCACACACATTTAACTGAATTAACTGCTTTCACCCCTTGCCGCTGAGGACTAAAAGAAAGGGCAATAACATCATAAAAGCAGTTGAAATAGTATCACTCATAAAAGAACAAACTAGCATGCATGAAGAATTGTGTACAACCTGTCAATATTTCCCCAAATTTTTATACATGTGAGCTTTTACATAATCACATTGGTTTATATCAGCTATATAATAGGCATATATAATAAATGACATAAAAACTTGTCATAAAAACAGTACACTGGCAAAGACAAGAACCCCAAAGATCTCATGACTCAATGAGTTTGTGAACGTGATTTCAATTCAGTCCATTTCTGCAAACAGATTAATGGTACAGACTTTAATTACATGGTCACATACTGCTCTTTTCTGCAGGGTCCCTACTCTCACTGAGTAGCTGTGAGAGATTTTCATTCCTGTAACTTTATAGCACAGTAAGCATGGGTGATGAGGCAATGAATCAGTTATGGAAATCATCCCAAATACATACTGACGAAATCTGTAAACCACCACCCAGCATCCATATTCTGATTATCCACCTGTGTTACAGATGAATTATTTTTTTATT
>JAOXNO010000020.1:5288982-5322328 GCA_028565335.1 Limnodromus scolopaceus
TTTTTATTTTAATATTAATTCTTCATTAAAGTAGTTTAGTTCATTCTAAACTTCTGAATCTCCTTATCTCTTCCTCTTCTCTCGTTTTGGTGGGGGGGAGGGGTAAGGGCCATCTGTCGGTCCGGTTGAGGTGATTTCAGCTGAAACCACGACACTGACTTAAGAGTTATTAAGGCAGCTGACACAAAGGGGGAAAAATGGACAAAGCAAATTCAATGACAAAATGCAAAAGAAAAAAGATTGTACTGCTCGGACCCTATTAGTCAAACACAGCATTATAAGCACAGACGCTGATTTTTCAAATCTTATACTTTCTGTAATAAGGAGCACTCTCTATAAATTCTTCTAAAAGTAAATTTTAGATATTTTATTGTTGATATTGGAATATAATGCCTTGATGCACATTTTCTACTGTTCAAAGAAAAGTAAGATAAAAGCAAGTTTTCCAAGATGCGCCATCTTCTTTCATGCAAAATCAATGGAGATTGATGGGGAAAATCAATGGGGAAAATCTGTTGGATTTTCTACATACTGGGGTGAAATAATTCAGGCAATAACAATGTGTTTGTGAATATCATCAAATGTTATTCTTGACTGAGGTTTATAATAGAAGTTACTCTGTATAAAAAGATTAGAAAGACTAGCTCCGTCTTGCAGTTTAGAAATCAGTCATTTCTTGTGAAATAATAAGGAAGGCTTTAAAGTGTTTGTTTTGAGGGTTTTTAATAATAAATGAGATCTGACATCTATAAACAGTGATTTAGTGGCAGATGTTCTGTGATATATATTTATGTTATCACTTAAGCTGACATGGTAATGGATAATCCTATTTTTTTTCTGTTTGAGGTTTATGAAAGTTTTAAAATATATTGCTATAGCAAGCAGCCTGGTGGGGCAGAGGTGGATAGAGAACAAATTTCTTCCCTCTACTTTTTCAAACTCCTTTTAGATCTGACTAGCTGTCATATCTGCAGTAAATAGAGGCCCTGAAGTTTGGCTGGATAAATGGAATCTAATTTGGAGCACCCTGTATCTGGGAGTGTATTAGGGCTTTGATGGTTACGATAGCTTGAAAAGTCACAAAGGGCACAGATTAAAATGGAAAGTTTATCTGGAGCGTATGAAAGCTGAAGTCATTGATAGAGTTCCCTTCTGGTGACAGCTTTGAAGACAAGTGTATCCTACATATCTTAAATCTAGTTATGGATGAGATAGACGTTTATCACAGGGAAACAGACCTCTGCGAGCAAAGCAATCCCTTATCTTGTCCATTGGGTTTGTGGATGACAAGTGTGAAGACCGGGCACAAGTGCCAGGCAGCAGCAGGAGTCCGGGGCGGCAAAGTCACCCCGCTCCAGCAAGGCTTCCATCAGAGGGAAGGGGTCGCCATCTCTTGACAACAAGCCTTTCTTTGCTTCTCATTTTTATTGGGCCACCCACACAGTACAATAAAGTTCATATGATGTTTCTGTTCCTTTTACTTAGGAGCCACAAAGTATTTCATTTTATGTCCTTTTTCTGTCTTTCTTATTTTTTCTCAAGCTTTCACTTCTTTCTCATTTTTAAGAATAGGAAAACACTGATGATGCAATTTCTTTTCTTTTTTTTTTTTTTCAACTCGAGCTAATCAGTGGCACCAGGAGAAGCTTTTAGCAGTATGAAATATTAAGGTGTTTGTTAGCATCTAGTTCCTGTTTTAAGACAGAAATGTAGAAAAAAAAAATCTGGGGGTATTTTATATAATTTAAGCCATGTGAAAAATTGCATGATTATAATTTCATTTGAAGCATCATAATTTATTACTTGACTTCACTGTGATTAATGAAAAATATATCAGGAAATATGTTTAATGACTGTCTGCAGCTACCAGTCTGTCTTAGAAATTAAACAGAAGAATTGTACTTATTGAACAAAAAAGATTCCCAACTGACAGTGCACCTAAGTCACAACATGTGATGAGTCAAATCTCATCAACTCAATAAATCTATTGATTGTTGTCCTTGTTTGTGTAGAGATGTGGGCATCCTTTGGTCTGATGTTTTCCTTTTAACTGGACTTCTGTCAGGGAAATAGGATCCAGTCTTGAGTATGCATTAGGGACAACTGGAATTTTTGTTCCAGAAATGTGTATATACATATATTCCTGAAAAGGGAGATATTTTTGCCTTTACTCTTGGAATATCATTTAGTCTTCTGGAAAAGCAGCATGTTTTTTTTTAAACTGCTGTTTCTGTATTTTTTGAGGTTGTATAATCTGTGTTGTGATCCTTTTTTTTTCTGACTACTTTTCAAACCTCAGTTTTGCTGTGGTAAGGTCAAGGGAAGGCTTGGGAACCCTTATACAGGCTCTGCATCAGAGGAACACAGGGCCAATGTCCTTGGTATACGCTGTTGATCCAGTGAGTATAACACCAGTTTTTCTTCAAACCTACTGGTCAGTGATATTATGTACACATTCTGGAAAATAAAATAATTTGTCTGGATTGAGGTTGAGAGACCCAGGCAGAATATTTATGGTGATACTTTGAGATGTGTATTACATCAGAGGTGGAGATTCTCACCTTTGTGTTTAATACCAAGAAATAATGTTACTGCTTTCTAGTTAGTGGCAGGATTCCGTATGGGTTGTGTTTTGTTCTGAATGCTGTGTGATTCAGTACTTTTGTTGTGAAACCAAGTGACATTCTAATTGTTGCTAAATGTTTTCAGAGTTAACTCTGACACTGTACATTGCTGATTTCAGCAATGCCAGAAGCTCCTATCTCATGTATCCCTTTTATAATTCTCATCCTGCTTTCCCACTATCTTGGTTATTTGTACATATCTATTCCCATGTTTCAGTTTGAATTAGATTGTAAAGTCTCTGGATTACAGACAGATAAATTTTGCTATGTATTTGTGGGGCTCCGAGCACAATGTGGTTTTATGCTCCCAGTACAATTTCAGTAAAAATATTCACTAATATTGTATAATAGAAGTGGAGCTGATCTATACAAATAACATATGCTGTGCTAGCAATGCTGCTAAGTGTGTATCAGGTCTTTTTGTTTTCATTTCATCCTGTAAAAATAAATAGTTAGCTTGACTTGTATTGGATTCCTGAAGTTCAGTCACACTGTGAATGATGATGTGAATTGAGTAGCTCATCATGTCATGAAAAGGCAGGAGCCATGTGTGGAGGAGGTGTGCTGATGCTGCTGGGCAGTGCTGCAGTGGGCCAGCATCGTGCTACTTTAATTTGCAGTCACCCAACTGCCACATCAACTGGTTCATGGAGGTTCTTGCGATATGAAGTTAGTTTAACCTTACGGTATGAGGTGTCTGATGAATATTCACCTGCGTCTGTGCATGTTAATAACACTAATTTGCTGATTGTATTTAACAAATGCTTTTGTGTTCCTCAAATTTATGTTACTTCTCTTAGGATGAGCAACACTGTTACATCCTGGATAGCTTGGCTTGGCTGGGGTAATAGGATGGGATTAGTGAGATGGAACATTGCTTAACAGCGTCTTCCCTTTTCCCTGCTTTGTGCTTTGAAAAAAACATTGCTCTCTGCCATGCCTTGCTGCCGAGCAGCACTGTTGCAATGCTTGTCCTTGCAATGCTTAAAGCTCTACTTTAAAGCCTTGGTGCATCAAATCGAAATTCTCTCAAAATAATAATAGGAAACAACAACTGATCCAGCTAAAATGCTTTTTCCAGGATAAGGACATGTCTAGCTGATTCTGTATGGTCTACTGTACTTAAATTCCTCTCATCCAAAATAACTCTGATTCTTTGAAACGTCAGGAAGAACAATGACACACTTTCAATAGCTGTTCTTTTATCTGGTTGTCTTGACTGATGTTCCAAAACCAGTGTCCTGGAAGATGTGTCCTCTATAGGATGAGACGTTATAAAATCTAGCCCTCATCTAATACTTTAAAAGAAAGCAAGCATTTCTCTACCAAGAACAACTTTACTCGTGTCACATACTAATCACACACCAAAGAAGTGTTTAGAAAGACACAGAGAACCTCTGCCTCTCCTCCTCAGGAGTAGTATATGTAAAGAAAAACAGTGGCAATCAAGGGTAGTAGGAATGGTGAGAGAAAGCACTTTGAAAACTATAAAAGCAAAAATTGTTTTTATCTTATTACAACCGATATTAAAGCTTTTCTTTATATACGTGCTCATTTTTTTACTAGAGGCCAAATATCACTGATTACAGATTCTGCTTACAGAATTCTGTACAGATTCCCGTACATCTGTCTCTAAAATTATCTTCTTAGTTCTCTTTTTTGTGAAGATCACAAGAATCTGTTTCCATCGACCCATTATCAGTCAGCATTACTCTGACATGTTCCGATACTGGATCGTATTCACAGCATTGTGAAAAAGATGTGTGCCAGAGATCTTTAAATAAAACAGGCCCTTTACCTTTCATTGCTATGTCCTGTGAATGGAATGGCATTTGGTTACGTCTGTTTGTGGGGTCTGAGTATGATAACTAGGAGTTTAGATGATTGAAGTATGGTTTTGTAAAGAATATTAACAGATAAGTAATCAGCTTGGATATTGAACTATCCAGTTTTCAATTTAAGTATTCATAATTACAAGATGTTTAGCTTTTGGAAAAAGGATAAGGTACTTTCTCCTCAATTTTATTTTATATCTTTGTTTACATCTGCTAAGCTGCAGAAAGATTTCAAAAGTGCAGTGCTGTGAATTATTCTGGAGATGGAAAAGGACAATTTTTTTTTTCTTCCTCCTGAAATCTTCTGATTTTTTGATACAGCAGGGCTATTTCTGTGGAAGGAATTTGTGTCTGGATCATTGTATGACTCCTGGCCCTTAATTTGTGTCAGAATGCAGCAGATTGCCAAGTACGTGTCACAGCTTCAGAAATGTTACTCTCTCTGTCATCCTGTAACTGGCACAATAGAAGAAAGCTCCAAGGAAAGAGCCATGACGTTAGTAGGACTTCCTTTGCTACTGATACCAGCTAATACTATAGTTAGTAGGGCTCTAACATTAATGCTTAACTGCTTGATAAACCTAATGAGTACGCTTGGTGTATTTGAAACTGCCACTCTCTGTAACAAGAAAGCTGACTCACTACATCTTAGCGCAGTAGGAGATTTTTCCTTCTTTGAGCTAAGACGAGGCACGTACAAGGAGGGCTTTAAGGAGCATTTCCGAGGAGTGTTTGTTTCTAGCACAGACGGTGCTGTGACAGGCATCTTGCAATCAGAGCTCTTCGCACAGAGCCCCAGTAGTTGAAAGCAAAGAGAGGAAAAGAAGGAATCACGGCCTGATTAAAATTGCGAAAGAGACCACTGTCCACATCGTGATAATTCAATGCACTGACATAAAAATTAAACACTCTGATAGACAACACTACCCCAGGCTTCAAGAGAGGCAAGATACTTAGGAGCATGGAAAAGAAGAAAATGCCCTGACCTTATTCTAGTTCCTGAGTTACAAGTGAATCATTATAAGGATTTCAAAACTTAAGATACTAATACAGAATCATCATAGAATGGTTAGAGCTGGAGGGGACCTTAAAGATCATCGAGTTCTAACCCCTGTGCCATGGACAGGGACATCTCCCACTAGACCAGCTTTCTCAAAGCCCCATCCAGTCTGACCTTGAACACCTCTAGGGAAGAGGCATTCACAACTTCTCTGGGCAACCTGGGCCAGGGTCTCACCACTGTCACAGGAAAGAATTTCTTTCTGGTATCTAATCTAAATCTCCCCTCTTCCAGTTTAAAGCTGTTGCCCCTTGTCCTGTCCCTCCACTCCCTGATAAAGAGTCCCTCCCCATCTCTTCTAAATGGCCCTTTATGTACTGGTGTACCATATGAAGGCACGGATCCCGGTCGGCGATGCAACCAGAATCGTTTATTGTAACAAAACAGGCAGCTTATATAATACCACTGTATCTCCTTTCCCAACCAACACGCCCCTGCAACCCCCAACTGCCAGGCGGGCAGAATTCCCCTCCATCAGTCAGGTGCCAGGCATTCTTTATGGGTCGTTAGGACTTGATCACGGGCCTTCCCTTGCCAGTGTTCCTGCTTCTTCCGTTCCTTCTGCTGGTCTCTGCTTCTTCCACAATCCTGTTCACCCACATACTGGAAGGGGTTATAAGGTCTCCCCGGATCCTTCTCTTCTCAAAGCTGGACACCCCCAACTCTCTCAGCCTGTCTTCATAGGAGAGGTGCTCCAGCCCTCTGAACATCTTCGTGACCGCCTCTGGACCCACTCTAGCAGGTCCATGTCCTTATGTTGGGGCCCCCAGAACTGGATGCAGTACTCCGGGGGGCTCTCACCAGAGTGGAGCAGAGGGGCAGAATCACCTCCCTCGCCCTGCTGGCCACGCTGCTGGGGATGCAGCCCAGGATATGATTGGCTTTCTGGGCTGTGAGCGCGCATTTTCAGCTCACGTTGAATTTCTCACCTAACCGATAAAGATGTCTTAATAAAAAACTCCCTCATAGTTTTTCCTTTATGCTTTTTACAAATACTGAATTTTAGAATTTGTTTTCCCTTTGAAATGTGGTTCAGCTTTGTACATTCATCATTAACCTCTGTTATCAACTTTGTATTTCTAATCTAATGAGTTCAAGAGAAATTATAATACAAGTAAGCAGATGTTTTCTCTTTTGTGTTAACACCTATTCTTGCTGAATAAGGAGAAAAGATGACATATGTAGAAGGACATTAATATTTCTTGTTAAAACATGCTTTGCAGGCTGAAAAATCTCATATACATAATGATAGTCAAAAGTCAGGGAGTAAAAATAAGAATTTGTTAAAAACAGCTGTGCTGTACAACTCTTTGACAGGAATAGAGGAATGCTTTATCCAGTAAAAATTTCACAATTTATCTAAAAGAAACTGTAGCTGCTAATTTTCGTCAAGACAGAAGGTTAACAAGTTTGAGAAACGGGAAGTTGGGTTGGTCTTGTTTCGTGACCGTGAAAAAAGAAATGTTTAACTCTCTGTCAGAGCTGCCATTTTTCTCGTAGCAGGACTCTCTGTAGCATCATACTGTGGTTGCAGTGTATTTTTAATGCTAACTGCACCACCATCATCTTAATGTTCCCCAAGAATCTTTGAAAGAAATGCTGACACAAAATAACAATAAATTTTAATATTCTTGCTATCACAGAATCACAGAATCACCTAGGTTGGAAGGGACCTTTTAAGATCATCTAGTCCAACCAATGAAAAAAAAAAAAACCCCAAAAAAAACCCACACAAAAAAACCACCAACCCAACACTAATCCGTATCCCCCTATGAGTTAGTTTTACCTTTTTTCCCCAGATGATCTTACAGCCACGGCCCCGTTTCCCACGGGAAGTGGCGGGGCCCAGCCTAGGTGTCGGTATGCCCATGCCCAGGGCTTTGTGTGCCGGGCAGCACCACAGGGGGGGCCTGGGGTCACCACTGACGGGTGGACACAGGCTGCTCACTGCGCTATTCTACTGGAGCGGGCATTGCCTAAGTAGTTTTCTAGGTTATTTGGTTAGTATAGACTGTACGTCAGAAAAGATCTTGGCTTTTTAGCCAAATGATTGGCAAGCTGAATTACAGATGGTCCAATCTATGAATTTAGAAACCAGATCCAGACAGCTGCCTGCACTGGAGGGCAAGAAGATAGTTTCTTATCTGAAATATTGATGAAGCTCCAGAATATATAGTACAGTACTGTGTTGTGTTTATGCTTTAGAACTGATTACACACTAAGCATATACTGTAACTATATCTTACTATTTACAGTGACTGAGAGAATCTTGATCTAATGTCCCGTGATAAACAGTCTTTGATGAGCAATGCACACTTTTGAAATAAGCACATAAACAGAGTAGATGGAGGGGTGGGGAGGGGTCACAGAGAGATTTTTCTGGTCCAGAAGCTGGAAGTGAAACTGTGACCCAGGCAGGCAGCCAGCATTTCTAATTCGCAGTCCCTCTATCCTTTTCCCCCTGGTAAATGTACTCTAACCCATAACCATTTTGCATGCTGAGGTGAGATGCTAAATACAAAGAATTGCTTTTTAAATAGTAAGCTTATGACACAAACCAGCAAGAACACGGATCTCAAGATTAAAGACAGCATTCCTCCTTCAACCTAAGCTGCTGTAAATGAAGAAAGAGATTTTTAGAAAAGGCAAAAAAGAGCTGTGAATACATCAAAATACATCATAAAAAGATTTTTAAAATCTGATGCCAGCGTATCTATAACTAAGATATACTTGTCTACCATTGTTAAAATATTTGTATTAAGGCAAGATCTTTCTCAGGTGTTTGCTCCATATGTACTTGATTCAAATTATAATCTTCTTTGTTGCATGTAAAACTACTTGCAGAGGGACATATTTTAATGCAGATGGCAACATTTTTTCCCTCACAGCAGTACAAGATGGTTCCAGTAAAAATATACTATCTTTATTTAAATGTCCCTAGCAACAACGAAAGGAAAATAAAAAAGGTTTTTTTCTCAACAGAAATCCCTTTAAAGACAAGCGGGTTTTTCACTCAAGTATCAGTGGTATTTCTGGAACATATTTGAACGTTCCATAGTTTGAGCTTCTCCTAGGATTCTGCACTGAGACAATCCTTTTTCATAAACACACCTCTTTCCTGCTTGGCATGTGAAGGAGTTCTTTCTGGAGGGAAATTGAAAAATTGGTAATGGATGACATGAGATGGGCTGCAAAAAAGATATATGATATCTGTATATATGTTTTTTAAAAATTGTTAGGAATTTAGTTGGATTCTATAGGTGAATTTTGATTTCATTTTGTAAACAGAAATAATATAATTTGCTAAATTGGAAAAATCTGGCAACATTTTAACTCCTGAAATATCTCTGTAACTCTTACTGAGGACTGTGTAAGCCATGCATCTGCTCGAAGCTTACCTTTAGGTGCTTGGTAATGTACAAGGAATAACTCCAAGTACTGAAGAGAGAAAAATAGAAATAAACCCATTCTGAGAGGATAGGTATGTGAAGCTATCCGTAAGAAAGCACAGCACTATGTTTAGCAGACTTCATTGTAAAATCATTAAGATAAAACCCAAACTTTGTAGTTCTATTTCAACAAACTCCTTTTTCCAGAGGAGAGCTTCAACTTAAAAGTGGGATGCCACTTTTCTTTCAGGGTTTGTGAGAAAGGGAGAGCTTTCACTGGAATCCTTGAGGGAACTTGCATTTTTATTCCCATTGTGTTAGGAATTTATCTAACTTCAGCTCATGTCGGAAGAAGCCTCAGTTGTAAAATGTATTTGTAAATTACTGTTTGAGAACCTTGAACTAAAAGACCTGGTTTATTTGATGTGAAAATAATTCTGGTTTCATGCGTAAGATATATAATATGTAACAGTAATGTTGCATTGATTGTACTAGGTTTGTTTTGAAAAAAAATAAGCAACCCTGACAGAACTAGGCAATTTGCAGCCTTGATTAAATAGAGCAGACAGATTAATGACTGAGAAGAAAAAAGAGCTGTGAAGCTATGGACAGAGCAGTTTGCTCAGGCAGTACAGCTTTTCTCTTCCTTTTTCTTTTCATGTACTTCAGCTTGGTCACCTACTCAGCATCAAAACGATAGTGTTGTAATATACCTTCCCCAAAACTTATTGAAGTTAGCGCTGCCTTTCAGTAAGGCCTTGGTTTACCACCCTGGATCTTATCTAGGAATATATCTGCTGCAAAGTGAGCCTCTGGAATTAGTGTGATTTTGGTTAGTCCTGCTCGGCCTGTTGTTGGGTATGCCTTTCAAACTATTTCATAATGGACATGAACAGGAGACATCAGTATAAACATCCCTCCTGGTCTTTGTTTCTGTTATCTTCATCTTACAGTACCCTCTTCACCTCATATTAATTGCAGCTGTGTGCTTTGTTTTTCCTGCTTCAAACTGAGTACTCCTCCTGAAGGAAGAACTCAGCAATTTTAACGCATCTTGTTATCACTATGCATGTCCAGAGCAGAATATGCTGTTATAAATGGTCCCTACCCACAGTTTGGATGATACAGTGACCTAAGAACTCTGTGATCAGAGTCAGCATAAGGTGTTGTTGTATGTGTGCATGCACACACACAGTCTCTTCCAAATACTACTACTACTACTACTACTACTATTATTATTTTTACATTTTTTCAATATATGTTTTTTAACATATTTATCTTTTGAGGAACTGGCTTAAATGGATAGTGAAATCGTTAAGCACCTGCAAGACAGAGGTGGAACCTCATTGCGTTTGCTTTTATACCAACCATGACAGAGACTGACACTCAAACCCTGTGCACGTTACCTGTTCCAAACTGTCCAACCAAAACATAGTTTTAGAAATGTCCACATACCTTCCCAGAGTGTTTAGTCATAATAAAAGTACTAGTTTTATTATTCCACAGTTTCAGCAGATGGTCTGAACTATTAAGAATCAATTTAAGCCTATTAAGAATGTCATCTATTCTATTTCCAGACAGTATCACAGCAGTTCAACCTCATTACTTATCTGTCACTATGAAAAGGAGCTAAACCTTCATCCATCACATACAGCCACTTTTTGCACAGAATTCTTGATCTATTTTTCCTACTTCTTTTTTTTTTTTTTTCTGCTAAATTATTCCTCTACCTTATGTTTTACATCAGTGTGGGCATCCATTCCTTGTTCCCACACCAGAAATAAATACAAGCTGTAAGAATATCTAGTCTTCATGTACCACATTTTCCAAAGAATCTCAAAGTACCTCACAAAGGACAAATACATCACTACACTTATTACTCAGATGAGACATCTGAGGTATGTAGTCATTTGTCAACATAATTTAACAAATTTTGTGAACTCAGAAAATAAATAAAGAAATCTATGCTGACACAGCACAAGCTTCATTTTTTAAATCATACAGGCTCCCAAAATGTCCAGGACTACTGTAAGTTCTTTTTTTCCAGTTGCTGCTCTAGCTTCTTAAGCCAATCATTTTTAAAAATCATTTCCAAATAATTATTTCTAAATTTTGCATTGGCTCAAAGCTGTTTTTCCTTGGAAAATACGAATAGTATTCTTGCAAATTCTCTTCACTGACTTTTAAAATCTACATGAGTAAATCTTTAGAGTATATATTTAATTTAATTCAAGGAATGAGTGGTCATGAATGCAGAGCAGGAAAGGAAAATTTTGATTGCAATAACTCAATCACATTTAGGACAAAAATATGTAATACATATCAACTATCTATTTTTATATGATAACATAGAAAGAGACACTTCAAAAAAAAAAAAGAATGATGCTTTGAATTCACTGAAGAGATATATTTGTTGACATCTAATACAACTGCCACTTTAGGGGAATATGGCTTTTTTCCCATCACAGAGAATATCTGGAAACATGAGAAGCATCAATCAATACCTTCAGTTGCTTGAGAGGCAGTATTAAACAAGAGAAAAGAGAGCTTCTTTTTCTGCTATGTACTACTGTGAGTGTCTACACAGAAGGCCTATGTTCCAGCCAAGGTAATTAATGATTAATGCAAAGCAGACATAGCTTGTTTAGAGAAAGCGGGAAGCCCACGAAACTGAGCACTGCATGATGGCTTCATTAAGAAGAAAAAGTCTGAGCACCATCTTGGCAGGAAAAAAAAAGTCCAAAGCTTTTTTCTGCACTCTTTGAACTTCCACCAAGCAGGTTGATGGAAGCTTTTTTCCTACAGTGTTTCATGGACTATGTGGGAGGAAAGACCTTCACCAGGTACAGACCTGTACTGAAGTCTTCTGTCTATGGTGATTTGTCTTTTTTCTTATCTTTGAGTCATCTGGATAGGAGATGACTTTGGATTTGACCACTTAATCCATTCCCTGAGGCTGTGGTTGCAGCCAGTCTCACCATTAACATCCTACTCACACTGTGACTGGACTACGTCACGCACCGGAGGAGGTATCTCCCAACTTGACAGCTGCTTCTGCTGCTTGTAAGATCTTAAGAGCTATAAATGTTTAACTAATATTTACTCTATTTCAGCTTATGGGCTGGATTTTGTCTTTTGTAGCCAGCTGGAGGGGCAGTGCGGCAGTGGAAAGCACAGGAGAAATTTGGGCTGGCTTGGCTGGAATCCTGTCTGGGATCCCCTGAGAAGACGATGTTGCCATGGCAGCTTTGCTGTTCCTTCAACTGGTGCAATAGCTGCTGTTGCCACATTAAGCCAGCTCTGCTGGTCTGTGAAGGTGAGCAGCCTTCTCCGGGTAATTAGAAAAGTACCTGCTTCCTCCCATGCTTCTGTTACTTATCCCTCCATCTGCCTAAGATACACAAAGATTTTGTTATCCTTTCTGCAGGAGATGACCTGCCACAGCTGTTGTGCTGTTCCTCTCTCAAGATTGTAGCAGGCAGCTCTGGCATGTAATGGGCTGCAACTCTTACTGAGGGGCTCAAACTGGCCCAGTAAGGTACCCCTTAGAAATGAGAAAGTGATACACTTTCATTTTAGATCTGAGCTCTTCAATGGCATTCATCTTCTCCTAGGCTTTTTTGTGCATTGTCTAGTGCCTATGGCATCCAAAGCTACCACATAGAAATACCTGATGAAGGGATGAACTGCTCAAGATTGACTCAGTCAAGATCTACAGTCGGGGTTCTTCAACTGCTAAGAAGATCTCAACATTTTACTTGAAGAACTGAGCAAGGCTGTCCCCTCTGCAAACACAGCCGAAATGCCAACACCACTTCACCTCTTACACAAGGCCTGCTGGCTGGATCACACAGAGGAGCTAGAGTTAAAGCTCTTTGTCTCTCAAATCCACATCTCACACCTCACTGGAGAAAGTCCTAAGGCCACCCATGCCTCCGAGGGGCAGACATTCACCCGTCTACCCTGCTGAAACTGTGCCAGATTAAATCAATGGGATGGTAAGGATTTAAACAGGAATTACTACAGCTCAACCAGCTAAAACTGTCCTTCATTGGACACAGCCTCAGTTACGCCCCTTTGCTTGAACCATAAACAAAGTACATCAAACTGGATGTTGTATAGACCTATGTACAGGTAGCAGCCTCTGCTCCTTGTCTTCTCAAGGTCACAGCCATTACAGAAGAAGGAAGGACGAGGCATGGTTTATTGCATATGGATCTTGCAGTTTGGAAATGATACAACTGCCATACCCCTCTCACAGGGCAGGTCTGAGAAATGAACACATGATTAAGAGCTTTGAGATTTCTGTGTTAAAAAGAGACGTAGCCATGTTGCTGTGATTTAATTCATGCATGCATGCACTTCAACCCAGAATAATTCCCCAGGGTTAAAATGAAATAGAGTTTAAATCTAACAAGGGTAGAAACTCATAACCAATTCCTAGGCTTCTCAAAGAGAATATCAAATGACGCGAAATCCTTAATTACCCTGAATGAGACACAGACATCTGAAATAGAGTTACTTGCTTCCTATCAAAAAAAAAAAAAAAAGATATATTAAGTTAATTCTTTACCTTCTTTCTACCACCTCTAGAAAATAAAACTTGTTCAAGCATAAAAATAGACTAAGCTTTACTAAAACCAAGTGTAGATTTTAAGCACCCACTTTAGAAGGACAAGTCATTTGTGCAACTGATATGATATTATGAAACTTTAGACATTTCTTTCACAACTGACAAGAAACTGAATGCATTAGACAGGCCTGTTTCACATCAGAAGCCACAAAGACTGTCAAGTCCTATTCCTCTAGATTTTTCTCTGAAATCCATTGTTTGCGGTTAAAAAACCAAAAGGGTCTGACCCATTTTAAAAGAAGGAAATCATATTTCTTAGGCTGTGAATGATACTCACTGTTAGCAGAAAAACAACTGAAGCTTAATCCTCCTGAAGAAAGGAAATGTCCAGGTCAAGTCACAACACATAATCCCCCACAGAAAGTAGGGAAAAAAAATAAAATATACCACGTCCAGGCTGGTGGTGCAGAACCACATAGCACTGGCAAAGGTTACAAATGGCTCTGTCAAACACAGCTGATTTCCATCTAACAATTAAAGCAGAGAGATGTTTTTGGTGGAAGGTTAGCATTACTTTTTTGGCAAAGCAGAATTGTACCTTCATTCTCAAATACCGCTTCATGGTGGGAAGTATTGCACACAGTAATGAAAAACAATAATCTATCTTCAAAGTCCTTTTGAAAGGTCTAGCTCATTCCAGTTCCTCAGGGCAAAGCAAGACAAAGCTAAGTGGAATTGTTTCCATTTCACAGATGGGAAGGATGAGGCAACAAAGCAAAGGATTAAACTGGGAGGGGGTTGGTATGATTCTGTTTTTGGATGTTCAGATTGCAGTCTCAGGCAACCTGTCTTTTTGCATTTGCATTCAACTTCAGGGTAAACATTTCTGCACTTTTTACCAATGTAGCGCATGAGATCACTACATCTGCAACTCATTGTGCAGTGTGAGTGCACCAATTGGCCTGAACATCAGGGAAGTAAGCCCACAAGTTTGGATGAATCTCTGGTCTTTTGCCAAGCATGCAGAGATCTTGTTACTCAGAATAATTACTGAGTTAACCTCTTTGCAGGGAGAAGAGGAAATTACAGGAGCCAATTTTTTTGCCAAGCGTTAGCACGAGAACTCAGGACATCCTGGGTCTTTCTCCTGCTCAGCTCACTGGGTTTCCTCTACGTTCCAGCAATTCCCAATGCAAATGGATTTAGCAATAAAGAAGATACATATCCAAGCAGAGAGTTTGCTCCCACTGCTGAAGGAAAGAGAGACAAAGACTCTTAGCATGACTACAGACAGTCTAGTACTGAACTCGTGGACTGCTCATTTTCTCTTGGAAACTCAAGTTAATCACTTTCCCTTTTCTTGGCACTCGGCAATGAGTTGCTCTCTAAGGCACTGACCCTGTTACTACTGACTACCAAGCCTAACAATTAATATCATGATAAGTCTCATTGGTTAAAGCAGCCTGCTCCTAATGGTTTTCACATACACTTTACAGCCTGGCACAATTCACCACTGCCTCATCCCAGTGCAAAAGCTGAGACTTTATTTTGCACAGTATATTTTCTGTAGTGCCAAGACTTCTGAGATGGAGGGCAATGTCCATTAGGAGCCCAGTTTGTGTTGGTCAAACTGAGGTTGAGAGGTTACTGAATCAAGTGTCTCTTCATCATAGATCAAAATTAAGTTAGACAGATTTCATCTTGCCTTACCACCTGTACGTTACAGAACACACAATTACTGTGGTTACTCCTTGCATCAAGTCCAGTAAAGTTTAACTAAATCACATATTCTGCAAAACCCTCCTATCGTGCCCCAAGGCAGCGAATCTCCAGGAATCAGTTTGGTTTAATCTGTTAAACATTTGCCCCTTTGTTGTAACTTGTATTACTTGTCTGGTTTTAGCTTCTGGTCATAGGTTTTGTTCTGTTTTTCTCATTGTGGTGGGTACTTTCCATACAGAACACAGAGCTCCATGACTTGCATTTTACTCTATGACACTCTGAGCTGCCTGGCAAGTCAGTCTATTTAGGTGTCTGTGGTCATGAAAAAGCAATCTGCCCAGGAGAAGAAATTACAAAAAGGATGTGCAATCATGACAGTTTGGGTAATTTCCTTTCCAACTATAGCTCTGTTGACATTAAGTACAACATTAGCAGCTATGAATTAGGTTTGTCATGTACACTCCATGCAAAGAAGAAAACAAATGGAAAAGTTAAATATTTACTTTCAGACAGCTTATTTTTTTGTAAGTGTATTTTTTAACTCAAGTCCTCAAAAACCATCCCAAAACATTTTGCCAGGGGAACTGCTGTTTGCAAGATCAGGAGATTGTGTTTGCTTAAGCATGTCTGTGGAGCCAAAAGAAAATAGAAATTAAAAAGAAAAAAACTTCTTTCACCCATTCCTCATCCACTATTTTATTAACCACAATTGCAAGGTTAGAAAAATACCTATTCCTTTAACCTCCAAGGCATCAGACACAGGACTCTAAAGCTCGTTCTGTACTTATTTCTGCTAACTTTCAGCACCTACTCATACTGCATGGTACCATGCAAAATAGACCGGACTGTCATTTTTTTAAATGGCAACTTGGTCAAATCATGCTTTTGGTTATTAACAAATACTATGCCCCAGGGTCAGTTCAAACTTTCCACTACATGCTTGAGATGACTGAATGATAAACAAACGATCAGTGGGAAATTTTGATGTCTGGTTAGCTTTTAGAAGGAGGAAGTGAGAAGATGTAGGGTTGATTTGCCAAAGTAGTTTAAAAGAAAAGAAAAATAGTTTTTTTTAAAAAGGAAAATAGTACAGTCCTTCCATCTTCACTTTCTTATGCAGATACCTATAATCAGACTTTTACTTGTGCAGAGAGGTGCCAAAATAAACAGGACTTACTCTCAGAGTATCCATTAACTTCAATTTGGGCACTCAGTGTGCTAAGGCTTTCTGTAAGAAAGTTTACTTTTAAGTGCCTAAAATGGATTGAAGTGACTAGCTAGGAAACAGTCATCCTGATTTGGACATTTCTGGCAAGGCAAAAGCATGAGAATAATGGGATGTCTGAAATTGATTTATTTCCTGGCTAGATCAACTTCCAGACTGATTTAATATAAGTGGCCAAAGCATAGAGAAAGGAACTAATGTGGCACTGTTCACCGTGAGTAGAGAAAGAAATAATGTCATTAAACTGGGGTGAAGGAAACACACATGCAACATTAAAAGAAACAAGTAAATAGTAAGGATAGCTGCATATCAGTGCAGGTTGCCTGAAGGACTTGCCATCACTGGACATGCATAAGAGAAAATTAGATGAACGTGTGTTGAATAGTTTCAGATAGAGTTAGTCCTGTTTTAAGGAGGATGGATGCAGCGACCTCTCGAGATCAGTCTGTTAAGACATCTGTCATACATAGCTCTGGAGAGAAAGTGTCCTCTAAAGGTGACAGGCACCATTACCAGACTGATGTTTCTCTCCTCAGTTGGTCATAACTTTGTTACTTCTGTGACCCTATATTCTTAGTGAGGATGTGATTTGTTGCACTCACTTTAGAAGACTCTAGGCCTACCCACGCCAAGAGAGGAGAGGAGAGGAGAGGAGAGGAGAGGAGAGGAGAGGAGAGGATCTTTTCCCTCAACTTTGTGAGAACTTCTTTATAAAAAGCCAATAAAAGAGGAATAAATATCATCTTCTCTGTGCAATTATGTGTCATTTTTCACATGAAGATTTCAAAGCACTTTTCAACCATTAATTAAACACAGGAATTGAGGGGGATGTCATTAATCTGCTCATTTGTAAAACGCAAAGGGAGCTAACAAGCTGAGGTGTCTAGCCCGCAGGCTGTACGGCAGAGCAGGAGCAAAGATGGAGGCACAACCTGGGGGCCAAATTTTGTCTAAAGTCAGGAGCTTTCCTCCTCCAGGACCACAGAAAACAGGATGTTGGTAACGCAAGGAAAATTGATTCCCAGCAATTCGATGCAAAATGGCAAAAAATTCCACAGCCTCTTGGTCTTTGAACACCATATGAATTTTTCTTCACTAGAGTATGCTGCTTGTGCCCACTGTCAGCACTGAAACCTTCAAAGGAAAAGACAAAATAAAGCAAAGAACTCTGGATAGAGCAACATTTCTATCCCATATATGGGCAAACACCCACAGAGCACTGAGGTGGTCATGGTGCCGTGTTAAGAACTGCAGGACACATTGGCTATTCTAGACACCAGGTGTCTAGGACATAATGACCTCTTAATTAATGGCTAAATAATGACCACTTACAATTAAGCTGTCAGAAGACAAAGGAAAGAATAATGGTAAGAATAATTCTGTGTTTACAGTAGTAGTCCCTGCTATTTTGTATGTCCTGGGCTCTGTTCTTAAACACTTTTTATGTCCACAGGTTTTTCCTTTCCTATTTTTCTTGCATAAAAGAAAGAGAAATGCAATTTCAGTCCTAAGAAGCCTTCCTCATGAAATTAGGAGCATCTCTTGCTGCATGCAGGTTGAGGGGCAGAAAGGGAAGAAAAGCCTGCCTGAAATTTTAACAATTGGTGTGGAAATATCCACATATGAACTCCAGACCCTTGGTTTTTCAGCTCTAGCAAAGTTTCCCTGCTGGGAAACCCTTGGGCCTGTCCATCTGCCGTACAGTATGGTGAATACTACTACAATGGCACTTTAACAATAACTGTGCTCTTTTGAACCTCCCCATTCAAGTCAGTCCATTGATTACTTAGAAGAATGCAGACTCCTGTGTTATTTGATCGGCACATACACTCTGAGCATTTAATCCCCTCAAATATTTTTCAATAACTTCCTTTAATTACAAGGAAAACACATCGAGTGATGCATGCATTGAAGAGCTTCCCATCATGTCTCTCTTTCATTTTTTTTTCCTGTTTAATGAAGAATTTGAATCACTTTTCAGCTTCTTAATCCTATAATCCTGGAAGGAATTTGCTCTCTTCCAAACCCTGGGGGTGGTAGGCTTATGATTAGTACAGTACACCCTGGAGATCTTTCAGCAGGGTCTTTCCAGAGGAGTCCCAAATACCTGCATTCCTCAGCTCTGTGGCCAGCATGTAACCCAGCCTCACTAAAAACACCTTCTTTAAGTGATTCAGGGACTCACTTTTCTATGGGAGGTGCAGGGATAACACAACACAAGGCTGTGTTATCAGAGGGCTATACAAATAACCACAAGGTGTTCAGACAACTAAGATCTGCCAGGAAGAATGGGTGCACAAAACTGTGCAGGACAGTTTTACCAACACATTTATCACATTCAAAGAATTTATTATTCTGAAGGAAAAAAAAAAGGCAGGGAAAAGGCCACCTTGCTAATGCTGTACCTTTGTACCCTACTGCCTACCGTTCCCTAAGGAAACTGAGGAATGTTCACAGAATCATAGGATCCTCTAGGTTGGAAGGGTCATTTAAGATTATTGAGTCCGATCATTAATCTAACACTGCCTAAACCACCACCAAACCATGTCCCTCAGCACCATGTCTGCCTTGCTTTTAAATAAGCCCAGGGATGGTGATTCCACCACTTCCCTGAGCAGCTGTTCAAATGTTTGACAACCCTTTCTGTGAAGAAAATTTTCATAATATCCATCCTAAACCTCAAGACCACTTGAGGCCGTTTCCTCTAGTCCTATCACCTGTTCTTGGGACAAGAGACACCACCTTCCCCCAGCTACACCCTCCTTTCAGGGAGTTGGAGAGAGCGAGAAGGTCTCCCCTCAGCCTCCTTTTCTCCAGGCTGAACACTCCCAGCTCCCTCAGCCACTGCTCACAAGACTTGTGCTCCAGACCCCTCACCAGCTTTGCTGCCCTTCTCTGGACACCCACCAGCACCTCAATGTCTTTCCTGTAGTGAGGGGCCCAAAAATGAACACTGTATTCAAGGTGGGGCTGCACCATGGACAAGTCTGTACAACTGTGGTGGTTGGAAAGGTTGGCCTGAATCTGTTGGCTGCACGGTCTTTGCCTTGAAGGGAGCTGGGTACATTTGCAGCATGCGATGCTTTCCCTCCTGAGCACAGTGTGCTGACACCACAACAACTTCAGACTTGTCTAGTTTTGTTTGAAAAAAACCCCTTTGCTATTGCAATAAGATAGCTCTTTTTGCAATGCAACCAAAGTCCACAATTTTCCTTCTCCCAGTTTTCTTGCAGTATCAAGGAACTCCAATGATACACAAAGAACAAGTTTTCCACTTTGTCTTTCCAGGCTGTTGTTTCTCAAGGGGTGGCCTATGGATCTTTAGGGATCCATAAAATGTCAAAAAATGGTTCATGGAACAACTGCAAATGAGTAAAACCACAGTAACAAGCCAAACCCTTCCCTCATAATTCCATATGTGCCAACAAGCAGACAGCAGAAAAGCAAGCTATAAATACACTGTCAAAGTTTTGCAGCATTTTTAGCTGGTTGTAAATCAAACACCTTGGGACTCCCTTGACCAAAGCAGGTCTTGGCTTACTCCCCAAATGACTAAGTGTTCTTTCAATACAAGCAGCAGAGAAATGCCGCTGCAAAGGCATCTGCTATTCACTCCTCTTCTGTTCTAGGTCACGGTCCTCAACTCACTTGCATTCTCTCATGCTTGTTAGTTCAAGTAACCATTGTTTTGTTAGTGGTTGGTTATCTAATCCTGCTGTACCTAACCGTTGTCACTACATAGAATCATAGAGCGTAGAATGGTCAGATTTGGAAGGGACATTAGAGATCTTCTAATTTCAGTCCTCCTGCCATGGGCAAGGACACCTTCCAGTAAAACAGCTTGCTCACATTTTGTGCTAAATTTAAGAACACTAAGAAACATGTAAGAAACCTGAACAACCCTAAGTGTATGTCCATATCTTGCTGAGATAAGATGCCATCACAAGGCTCAGCTGAAATAAGACTGAAAAAAGAAAAGCACACAGGACATGTTGATGTTAATGTGGACACAGCATGGACAGAGTGCACACAGTAAGGACATGTGGGGCATAAGGGTGTTGCTTGCACGTCATCGCCCTCCAGTTGAGGGAACTGAAACTTGAACACCAATATTTTGGTGCTGGATCAGCCTGAAAGCCTGGCTTGTTTTCAAAGGTTTGCACATTTTAGGGCAACTCTGATGATCAGTTTTATGATCTGACAATTGACAAACTTGCTAATACCTTAATCACAGCTCAGCTGGCAGAAGATGATGAAAAATTATGTCATACTGTGAAGTATGACTGCTGCTTTCCATTGCTGTGATGGACTCCAGCACCTATTTCATACCTGAATAACCCATCTCACATTGCTCCTTCTATGGGGGCAATGACTTTGTTGCTTGCCTGGATGAAGCACTGTATAACAAGCAGCAGCATAAATTAGGGCTCTATCACTGATGCCAAGAAATTGCCTTATATTTTCCAAAATTCTTCACCTATTTCACCATAAACTTGCATTAAGAGAACAGGATTTTGGTATCATCAGGAGAGAGCTGACATAAAACTGACTGAAGGAATGCACCTCTAGGAATATTTTGCAGCATGTATGGCAAGCCATGTATATATGACAGTAGTGGATGGGATACATGCTGATGTCCTCTCTAGGAGAAAAGTCTCATTACAGCGGACAGGGCTGACAGTTTTTCTCCAGACTTTGGATGTACATAGTGACACCTTCACCTCGAGCTTGGAAAGTAGCTGAGCAAGTTTAATGAACTAAGCCCATTAAAAGCCCCATGTCTGCAGAAGGGTGAACTAAGTCACATGGCAGTTGTCACTTGCTGCAGATCAGATGTCAATTCAGAATTGGAACTAGTGACAGAATCTAGGAAAAGAGATGAAGGAACAATACGTTTTAGGGGGAAAAAATCTACATAAAGTAGCTCAGGAAGTGCATTTTTTAATGTTCTGGATTAAAAAAAAAAAGTACAATTCCTTTTATAGTCTCATTTATGTTTCCCTTCTTTCATCCTTCCTCCCCTCTCCATGTTTCTCCACCTAAAGTATGCCTTTCAAAAAGAAAACTTAAAACATTTCTTGGAACACACCAACACTTCTTGTTTTTTCCAGAGTTCCTATTTCCATTTTTTTGAGCCAAAATCATTGGGGGAATTTAGTTCCAATGTATGAACCATTTACTTGGGCAATGCTACACTTTTTTTTTTCCACAAATCTTCTGGTAAAAATACAAAAAGCTAAACATAATCATCAGTCTTCACCAGGAAACCACATACCCGTGCCTTTCTTCTGTGCTCACTGCCTTTCTCCTTGTAATAGTTGTACTATCAGCAGTGACCCCAATGCTTACATGGCACTTCAAAGCTCCGTAAGAACTATTATCCCCTCTCAAAGAGAATGAAAGTCACTGCATAGAGGAATTGGTAAGCTTGTGGTGGGACAAAATAAACACTCTGGAAAGGGAGCCCTGGTGAGATGGCTCACCTCCAGCAGCACAGACCAAGGTCTTTTCTGTAGCAAGAGAAGTTTTTTGCTCAAAGAGCTGCATCCAACAAAGACAACCTAAGAAGGAAGCATCACAACGGCCGTAATCCTGCTGGGATGAACCAGAGTCTTCAGCTCATGGATTTGTTGCTTCTGGAAGAGTGTTTGAAGAGGAGCTGTGGAAGGGGACACAGATGTGTCCCCCTGGCGTGACTCTATTTGAGCCAGAACTGTGTACAGGAGAGCAGGGGTGAAGAGGAGGGGGATGACCCCTGCCACATCTCTGCTCTCTGCAGAGCACAGATGGGTGGAATTAATAAAAAGAAAGGAGTTCCACTACTGAAATTGCCCTTCTCTGTGCTTCCAATGGTTTTCACTATTGAAAGACTTTCTATTTATAAGATCCCAGGTGTGCTTCATAATAGTAATAAAATCCTAACCATTGCTATAAACACAGATAATTTTTATTTTTATTTTTCATGTAAGAGAGAACCCAGGGACCTGTCCAGGGACAGCAATCCTTCTTCTCAACCCTGGCCACCTCCTTCCTTACAGCAGAGCCACTATGAGCAAAGGAGGAGGAAAGCCCGAGGGCACTGGCAGGGCACAGCAGTCAGTGTGTCACTGTGATAATCTGCTTAAAGGAGGAGGTCAGGGCATAATTAAATATCCTGGCCTGAAGTCCTAATAGAGCAGCTGGAAGAGCTGATGCTCTCCCCATAATAAACTGCAGCTCATTTATTACTGCTTTGCATATGTATCTAGAAATGAGTTCAGCCCCAAGACCTAACTCTCCCCATTCTCTGTCACCATTGATACCAACCTCCCGTTCTCAGATTATTGTGAATATGACACCTATTTTTATCTACACCTGATAAGCCACAAAAATAAGCAGGCAGGTTTTGCCAAATGTTTTCCTGTGGCAGCCACAAAACCATGCATGGCAAAGTCTTCTTACAAAATCATTGCAAATTCTCAAAAAGAAGAGCTGGCTTTTTAGAATGCACTTTTCTCCAATTTTGTTTAGATAGTATCAAGGAGGATACTTTTTGTTTTCAAACATCGTTTAGCAGTTCAGCAGGATGAGGGAGCAACCAGCTGGATGTCACACAGCAGCTGGCCACTGGGATCCTCAAAAGAGAGGAAAATCTCTCCTAGCTTGTGTGAGTCCAACAAGACAAAGAGGATGCATTTGCTGCCTAGTGGTATAACAGATATCAAATAACAGGGAGGCAGCAAGATGCTTAAACTCATTTGCACACTGTGAGTGTGACAGAAGACAGTATGAATAAATTTATGGTATAGACTGAAAGAAAGAGTTGGGACAACAAACCAAATGAAGATTAAGATGGAACATAATAGATTTGTGTTGAAGGGATTACAGGACACAGGGGATGCACTCACTGTGAGCTGGAAGTGACAACCCAAGAGACCCTGTCCAGCTTCACACTGACCTGATTCAACCTTTGCACAAACACCATTCAGTAGTACAGAGATGATAGTGGTAACAGTGACTAGGACTCCTAGCATGTATGACTCTCTCCTATGCCCAGAGCTTTGTTTTGGCTGCACAGGGAGGCTGGAAGTCCAGCTGGGACTAGATTCCCACCTTCTTAAGATGAGTAATGGTGGGGTGATAATTGCACACTTTTTCAGCCTGTTTTCTCCTCCATACGTTTCTTCGTAGTCCTGAATTTGAATGGCTTTCCTCATCCTTCTGCAGCAGCTATTTTTGGTTCTTCCAGAAGGTGAAATTGAATTTCCTGCTGATGTAAAAGCATGATAGCTCCACTTCGACCATGGAGTTATGTAAATGTAAAACTGGCAGGAGATCACTCAGGCCTTCAGATACAGCAGACATTAACGGCTGAAGTTCATTCAAATACTGTAGCTTCCACTTGGATTATCTCACCCTTTTGTCAGGTTAATCAAAATGTGCCTGGCTGCCTTATCCCTGATGCTCAAAGAACACACCACGTACTCTGACCTTTTGCAACATGCAAGAGGTCTATATTTCACATGCCAGCTATTCATCAGTAAGAATGGGTAAACCTAATGGCTTCCTGCAAAAATACTATTTTTATAGAGATAAAGAGAAAAACAATCTAATAAAAGCACTGTCCTGGAAAGCAGCCGTCATTGTCTTCTAACAAAAATTCATTTTTGCTGGTAAGACAAATCAAATAGGCCTCATAGACCTTTTTTTTTTTTAATAGGTGCAAGGAAAATAAAGTGCTAATTTTCAGAGAGCTGGAATTTGGGAAAAAGCAGATGTTTTTCAGGACTCATTCTAAAAGCAGAGGTAGTGGCATGCACCTTTAACATTTGGATGCCAAGCTGTCAGCAAGCGACTTCAACACCGCCTTTATCTCTTCTCTTTTCTATTTATACATTACACAAAGCTATTTTTTCCTGGGTTTAATTGCACATCAAAGGACCAACTGAATGGATTGGTTTCGGAGGTTGCTGATAGCAACGCTGGGGAATCCTGCAAATGCAGGTCTAAAATTTCAGTTCTTTCGAGTGGTGTATTAGCTAATATGGGGAAACACTTAGCAAGCAAAAGCACCCTGGCTGTGCTTCTATTATTTGCAAGCTCAAGCTGGACATAGAGAAGATTAAATAACTATTTATTATATTAACTCCTTCCCTCTAACCACACATTTTCAACCGAAGGGGACACCAATGACAATGCTCATTTCAGAGACATAGTGGCAGATCTTTGAAGACATTCAGGTAGCTCAGAGTCCATTAACATGTCCATAAAAGTGGAGTATAGCTTCCTACTGATTCAGGGATGTATGAAATGAATCTCCCAGTTACCTTTAGGCCAAATAGATTTGCCTTGGTAAATATGGATTTTGAAGGACTGTTTCAGGATTACAAGAACGCAAAAACCACAACATTAAAATTTATTATATTGGACACAGGCATCAGAGAGAGTGTTTCACTAACTTGGTAAGTGAATAGAAATGCCTACACCTCTGTATTCCCGGTGTAACAGAGACGTGACCACTGCAAAATCGCTCAGCTGGCTTAAAACCATTTTCCCAGCACCAAGCCCATCTACTCTGGGATTTTATGCACAAGAAAGGTAAACGAGCACAACTCCAGTCTAAGTTGCACAGCTTTTTTTGACACATTGACTTGATTATTTTTGTCTGCTTGCCCAAACTTTCCAGCTCATACTGACTTATCTTCTCTCAGATGAAACCTCTCGCAACACTGCTGGTGTTTCAAGATCCTTAAAACTCACTCCTTTGAATGTCTCAATGTCAATTTCTTATTTATGAAAAGAAAAGCAAAACACACTGACACAGGCTCGGGAAATAATGAATAGACAGAGTTCCACATTCATAAATAAAACAATATACTTCCTATGTCTCTTACATAATCTTAAAGGGTTGATTTGTTTTAAAAAGCAGAACCATTTTAGTATGTCTTTTTGTTCTACTAGTGTTGTGCTACTTTTAAGTGGGAGAAGTATTTGACAAGTGAATCTTCAGTAATGACAAATGCAGCTTTTATTGACTTTTTTTTTTTTAAATATTGAGCTAAGTCAGAATTACTGAGCTCAACAGCACTTGTGAGCATAAACTAAAACAATATGTGACTGGTACACATTGCATGAGAATCTATTTAATGCTAAACCGATCAGAAGCTGATGGCCAAACCTAGAGACTCTGAAATACTGTTGGAAAGCCTTTTCCCTCACTGGACTGGATATAATCCACCTCTGGGCTTTATTCCACTGCACATACACAAGTATAATTTAGAATAATAATTTATAATAAGAATTTATAATCATGCATAAATTTGTAATAAGGTCAGTTTCCTTAAACTGTTTCTGTTCACTTGCAGAAACACGACTTTCTGAAGAGCACCACTGTACAAGGAGACGGACACATGGACACAGGTCTGGGGTGAGGTAGAGAAGCTGGCTCAGCTGTGATTGCCAGTGCTTCCTCATGTCAGTGCTTCCTCATGCCACACAGCTCTGAACGCGCCAGTCCCCGTGAGGAATGCCTCCAAATAGCTTGAGAGAACATACCTGTTTGCAGATGTTGCAAACTAATTACATGGAGCCAAATCTCAATGGAAATAACAATAATAAGAAGAATTAGAATGTTACAAACAGTACTCATCTGGGAATCTCAATTAGTTTCACAAACAGTAATTAATTTAGCTTCTTGACTCTCTGAAAGACAGAGAATTACTAATGTTCCCTTTTTATGGATGGGGATATACACATGCAGAAATGTCTATAAGACATAAGCTGGAGTTAGATAGCACATCTTCTCATGGTCTGTTCTCTACTTTGTGTTACCTCTCATCATATCAGCTGGTGTTCTCCCATTCTTTTTATGCAAATCTATGTTCTGCTGTTTTGGACCAAAGAAGAAATGTCTCCAAAGTCTCCTAGGGTTTAACATAACCTGAGTCTGGAGGACTCAGCATGAGACCTTATAAAATACCATTGCTTAGCTTCCCCTGCATTGTGATAGGAAATATGTCCATATGGAAACCCACTGGATTTGACTTAGTAACCCAACAGCGAAGTCTCCCTAACGAGGCCTATGACAAATTTGGCTTTATTTCTGAATACTGCTATTACCCAGCAGACGACCCTACAAAAAAGTTGGATTAGACACCATGAGAGAGACCTGCCTGCCTTTGACCTTAGATGCAGGACATGAAGTGTCAGGGCTCTGAGGGCAGCACTCCAATGTGTTGAGATAACAGGTCCTTCCCTAAAATAAACACCAAGCCAGCCATACCAACAGAGCTGCCTCCAGCTTTATAATCCCTTTGCCGTTTTAAATCTCCAGATGAGTTATTATATTGCAACACACACACAATTAGTATGTCATGAACCCTCAATAGTACTCAGTAAGTATATAGAGAATGAGGAGGATAAAGAAAAAATCTAGTGACATCGATACGGGTCTTAACTAAAACTGATTTACCTGCTTTCTGAAAAGAAAAATCTTTGGGTATCCTCAAAATATTAAAGATGCTTGTTTTACTTGATGGTTAACTTAATACGGGCTCAGTGACTGCTGAATTACTGGCTGTTACACAAATGCTCACGCAGAAAACATCTTTGAATGTGAGACTGTTCTGCAGGTAAGACAGGAAGCAGGAGGTGTTCTATTTTTAACTTTATCACAAAGTAGGTTTGTGACTTGGAAAAATTACTTTTTATTGTGTCTTGGTTTCCTGCAAAGAAAACAAGGCTTGCAGCTGGCGTTCATGGCAGCTCTGCTGCAGTGAATACCAAGTGGATGAAAAATATTACTACTGGACTGTGCAAGGCAAGATTTCAGACCCACTCACGTTTTGTAGGACTACATAAACTGCCAGGTCAAGGGGAATAAGGTGCATTGCAGTGGCACTGCTGGAAAAAAGAACCACATCCTGGCATGCTCCTCTCCTGAACCCTACCTCTGCTTCAGTTTTCCCAATTTAGTGTTACTAGATGGTTCCCCTGCAAATTTCCTTTGTCACTTTTCTTTGATGTGAGCCAGCAGCTTGTCTGCTTTGTGCCTATTTGTGACCTGTATGAACTGTGAGGGCTGAAAACACATCCAGAGGATCTTTCACAATTCCTGGTGATGAGGAGGACTGCAAGCAGCAAAGTGTGTCACACATGTATTTGTCAGCTGCAGAGCTGAAACCGATAGCAGGGCACACATAGAGACCTGATAGCCTCATTTCTAGCTGATACTTCATGTGGCAGATCACGTTTCTGGGGGGTCCTTTGCCTGCCCCAGAGATGGCTAGAAACAAGTCCCGCTGCACCCCGGAGATGATGTGCTCATGTTATTGCACCAGCTGCATGGGACAAAAAGGCCAGGGTAAAACAGGTGCACAAGAAAGCCCTGCACGAACTGTTTGCTGTTCGTCAGTGCTTAACTGCTCAAGAGTCCTTTATCAGTCAGGATGGTGCTATTGTGGCTTTTCTATTGCTCCCTGCTTGGGGTGTTCTCCAGGCACCTCCACCCAGGAACTAGCTATGAAGACAAGACAGCAGGTAAAGCTGAGTGCAGGCCAAAGCCACATGAGGCAGGTGGGAGCAAGGCTGGTATATGCAAAATGCACCATCACTGAGGAACTAAAGATGGCAGTGGCTGCTAAGGGAGTACAAAAGTTGAAGGGGAAGCAAGCTGGTAGGTACCTTGGAGATGAAGGCACTCCTTGGCGTCTCAAATAGGAGGACAGAGGAGGTAATGTCACCCAGCCCTCTCCAGCCTGATCCTGAGAGGTGAGGGAAGGGAATTCAGTTTTTAAAATGTCTGGAAGATATCACAGTGGCTTACATTCAAGTTGACAATCAGGCAGATGCACTCTTTGAACGCCCATGCTTAGCCCTCTTCTCCAGTTCGCAGCAGAAGAATCACGGCTCTTGTGCGAAGTGGCTATGGAGACACCTATTAATTTCCATGGGTTTGAATATAAACAGTGAAGGAAAGCTCCTGTTAACTTTCCAGGGAAACTCACTTTGAGTGCGCATGTGTCCTTGTGTGCCTTTGCCATCTGTAGAAACACAAGGCTCCTCTTTCTCTCCCTGAAACAAAAGGGATCTGCTTCAGAGCCACCACTCCATCAGATTCCAGCTGTCCAGTCCTCAACAAGTTGCTTGGCTTCTTGGGAGGATACTTTGTTTTTTAAACTAAGTGGCAGAAGGGGAAGGTGGGGAACACCTTAGCATTCACAAAGTAGTTGGGAACAGCAGCAACATCTCTTGCCCCCAAGAAACTTATCATCCCTTGGTGATACATTGCCCTGGCTGGAGACAAGCACAGAGGGAGGTGGGCTATTCTGGGCTCTGAGCTAGGCCCACGGAAAACTGAAAGCAAGAGAAAAAAAAGAGAGAGAAGCTCTTCAAATGAGCATTCAGCGTAAACAAAGCCTATCAGCCCAGGCAAGGGGCCGAAGCACAACTGCACTAAACAAATCACGGTGGAATCAGCAATTGGCAAAGTAATTGGCGTTATTACAGCTGATGGAAAATTTCTGATGCTGCCCATGTTCGCTTTCGAAACACTACTTAGACGTTTAATTGGCTTGGTTCTCATGTAGCTGATTGCTCTTTTTTTTTTTCCTTCTGAAGTGTATCAGGCCTCTATCTACAGACAGAAACTTTCGGATGTGCTTCCCTGGTTCTGTCCACTGGCCATGAGATGGGGGATGAAGCTTTGCACAAACTAAGCAATGCAGAAGAGATGTGGAGAGAAACAGGTCTGACTTGGGAAGTTGAACTATTGCAACTTCTGTGTTCTCCCAGTCCTTTATGAGTTCAACTCTAGTACTACCAAATACATGTAAATACTGTGAGTTAAACACAGGAATGAAAATTACATCTCATAGTGTCACCAAAGGGTGGTTTCAGTGATTTAGTCACCATGCAGGTAAAATTGCCTTCTTTTCACACACAAATACTCATGTAAGCACCGTCTGGCATATTTCTCACACTATTCGATAAAAGGTTAATAACGGCTAAGTTCCTGTGCTCAGGAAACACTTCTTCCACTTGCCAGACCCTTTGGCCTAAGCATCTTCATCCTCTGATCTGAGCCCTCTTCCAGAAAACCAGCTGTCCTCCATAGGTCAGGCCAGCATGGACAGGGAAATTTCAGCTAGAGGATTCAAAGGCTTTTCTCAGTTTTTTTTCAGAGGTCCCAGAAAATCATTAATCTGTAGGGAGCAGAGAGGTCCTAAAGGTATATGAAATTGCAGAACGGTGCTTGGCTCAGTGCTGAGACACACATTTAGCTTTGTTTTTTTACCTCCACTCCCTAGGTTTAGTCTTACCCCCTTGATCTGCCCCTAGAAAGGTATCTAGGTCTAGGAGCAGAAAGTTCTTTCCTTGGCCATGTGACAGGTCTGTAGGGCAGACAAGGTTGTGGAAGCAGGATGTTATTGCCCACTTTCCTCCTCTGCTCCTTCAGTCTATTAAGAGCTGTATGACCACATGCTGCCTTAATAGAAAATGTCATGGTGGCAGTAGATCTGCGGCCGCATGGAGGGATGATTCCTCAATTATCAGGGAGTCATTTTCAAATATGCCTTCTCCCTGGAAGCAGCAGGAAAATTTCTGAACCCACCTGATTGATTCATTCATTGGCTGATTTCACTGGGATACAATCCACTTAGATGTACAGCTCATTTCCAAGGAGGAGTGAGCCTGGGGAGGCTCATCCGTCATATCCTCTGTCATTGTAAATTGAAGGCAGCTTCAAGCTGGGAGACTCCCAATGCCTAAGAGATAGTGCATTTGCCAGCATGGATCCCAGAGATTTCTTGAGCTGCTGGACAGAAATTCCCTTGTTTTTCCTGAAAAAAAACCCACGTCCCTGTGAAGTGGTCTGGTGTGTGATGGTAAAGGACATGCTGGAGGATTTGAAGGGACATGGTGGCCCTTCAACAGCCTGCATTGCATGGCTGGACCAAAGTGTGGCCCCTGTGTGTGCAGTGAGTCTGGCCAGTATGGCTTTCTGTTACATGGCAAAACAATTCAGGAACACCACGTGGAGACCAGAGGTTCCCAACTTGGAGACCAGAAGGACAGGTTCAGAATTAAGGTCCTGCTCTGGAACATTTAGAACCCCTCCAGTTGGAGATTGGGACCATTTTGAACAAACAGTCACCTTTCCACCCAAAATAAGTAGCTAATTATGGGTGACCCAGTGCCACAGTTAGCTTTTCCAGGGAGTTACAATACTGCCCTCACATCTTTTTGACTTCTGAATTGCTGCCATTGGTACTGCCAGACACCAGCACAGGACCTGGTGAATCCTACGGAGCTTCAGAAGACTGAACCCAAGCTGCCTTCAAAGCAAATTTGAGACCAGAAGACGACAAATAGACAAGTTCAACACAGGGGAGGTCAGCTCTTCCCTTCTCCACACCAAACAGGACTTACAGAAAATGGCAGTACAAAGAGACAACAGGCTATGGCCCGTGATAAAAACTGAAGGAAAACACAGGCAGCCTCATGCTATTTGTTTTACTGTCAAGCTGAATACTTTCTCTTGCAGTTACCAATTCTGAGTGCTTGGCTCTGTCAGAGAAGAGCTGACAGCACCCCAAGAAGTCAACAGAGAGATGCTCACTCCCTTCATTCCAGTTTGGTGCAAGCCTTTGATTCACACACCATATGAGCCTCTCTACAAATGGGTAAAACTACCCAGTGGAGATGCAGGAATGGGATCCCAGGATTGGATTTAAGAAGAATAAGGTTTGCTCCTAACAGTGCTGCTATGGCTACAACCAAATCACCTCACTTAGTGATTTTTTTCCGTTCTTGGAAATGGTCATAGCATCCTTCCCTGCTTTGTGAGATGCTGAGATTTATATGTGAAAAGTATGACATAAAAACTAAGTATTGTCACATAAAGCAAGATGAAGCTATAAAAAGAAGCCAAGGTAATGTGGGTGCCATTAAAATCCTCACACTGAGTGCTAGAAGTGGCTCAAATTTGCTGTGGTACTCCCGCTGTTCCCTTTTATTAAGCACAGGAAAATACTGCCTTGCAGATAAACATTGTGATGTGGTAAATGGCCAGAATTTAGCAGAGTCCATTATAATTGATGAAAATGTACCTTTCATTAGTTTATGAATGCCTTATTCATATACTTTTTTTAAAAAATCCAGAAAGAATGTTTTCCCTAAGCGAGTGCCAAGTAAGAGGGTAAACAACTTCTGCTAATACACCTTCATCTCTTCCCCAAGGCTGTCTCTCCTGCCGAGGAAAGCCTCTTGTTACACATCCACAAACCTCTTGCAGACCTCTCCCAGTTCAATGCACACAATCCCAGTAACAGCTGGCCACAGCTGGGTGCATACATAGGCACCAAGAAGCCTTTTCCCACTGCTGCCTCACTGCCTCGGCCAACCCTTCAACTCCTGTCTTTACCTTTTAATATCATACTGTCTTTGGGCCAAGAACGATAATATATTTGCTTTATGATGCTCCAACCACGGCAGGGATTTTTATGGACTACCACAATATCATCTTCTTAACTGTGGGCATGCTGCTGATTAAAGGGGTCATATTGGCAGCGAGGGAATCTATAATGTCTTTGTTTGTTCACAGGAAGGATACACCAGGAGTTCAAGTTTCTCTCTCCAGCCTCAGCCTCTCAGTGCTTTGATCCTGACCACCTTTGAGAATAAAAGGGGAATTTAGCTCTTACATGTGATTCGGTCACTGGTGTCTCAGTTAACACCATCCATAAAAGGACTGATTTCTTTGTTACACACGACAAGGCTAAGACCACAGAGTTGAAATAGGAGTAGGAAAAAAAAAAAGAAAAAAAAAAAGGATCTTTTTAGCTAAAAAGGGCCAATCATTGACCATGTAAATAAATGAGTGGCTATTTAGTTTTAATAACACACTCTATTCTACCACACATTCATGATGAGGGGTGAAGAGAAAACTTTTTGAGGCTTTGAAAGATTTTAATTTTTTTTTTTTAAATTAGAGAATTACACATTGTGGTATTTCAGTGCCATGAACACCTGCTGACAGTATGATTGCAAAACAGGACATTCTTGAGGCTGCAAGAAAATGGGCACAAAAAAGAGAATCCTGTTATCAAGTAAAATATCTGAAGACTGTGGTTGAATGCGTGTTTTTTTCTCTGACTTTTTAAAGCGTCACATCCTCAAATTCAAACAAGCAGATGGCTGCCAGAAACACTCAGAAACCAGCAAGCTGCTTGTGTTGGACACATCGTTTTGGTGTCTTGGCCTCTTGATTCTCACATTGATTTTTATTTCATTTGGTTTTGATCCAAGGCAATTGGAGAGGATTTCAAAGTCACCAGTGACCTCTGAACTTCAATGATGGCATTTTGGGGCATTTTATCTAAAAGAGGAGATAAGGGCAGAAATGGCTATTCAGTCACCATCCAATGAAAAAAAATATAATGACATCATTTGTGGTTTCAGTTGAAGCAGCTCAAGTAAGCTGCTGAGGCCGTACTGAGAAAAGGTGATAATGCTGGAGGAAGAAATGTTTTGAAGAGCACGCAACCATGGCATCACCGCCTTTTGCTGATAGTACACAGCCACAACCGATAACAATGTCAGCTCTAACTCCATGTTCTTTCAGAGTAGCAACTCTGAGCTATAAGTCATACCTGCTCCTGGCTGAGTGTCTGAATTTTTGTTTCTTCCCTCTGAAAGAGTGTAGAAACAAAATCTTTGATAAGAAGCCACGTCTTAGGAAACACTAGTTGATATAGAGCTTTGCTTTGCATCTTCCCTGCAACTCTGACTGCTCTGAGCACATAAAATCTGACCTTGCTTCCTCCCAGTGAGAGATCATAGAATCATAGAGTCATAGAATCATCGAATCGTTAGAGTTGGAAGGGACCTTAAAGATCATCGAGTTCCAACCCCCCTGCCATGGGCAGGGACACCTCCC
>JAOXNO010000020.1:5322428-5332788 GCA_028565335.1 Limnodromus scolopaceus
TGTTATTGTTGTTGTTTCTTGCTCCCTTTGCTGTTCTGTTAAATTGCCTTTGTCTCAACCCACGAGTTTTGCCTTTTCCTTCCGATTTTCCCCTCCCGGCCGCGGCGGTGGTGGGGGCTCTGCCCTGCGCGAGCGGCTGCCACGTGGTCCTTTGTGCCGTCGACAGCATTATACAAAGCAATTTTTTCCTGGGTTTAATTGCACATCAAAGGACCAACTGAATGGATCAGTTTGGGAGGTTGCTGATAGCAACACTGGGGAATCCTGCAAATGCAGATCTAAAATTTCAGTTCTTTCCAGTGGTATATTAGCTAATATGGGGAAAGCTAGTGAAACACTTAGCAAGGAAAAGCACTCTGGCTGTGCTTCTATGATTTGCAAGTTCAAGCTGGACATAGAGAAGATTAAATAACTATTTATTATATTTACTCCTTCCCTCTAACCACACGTTTTCTACTGAAGGAGACACCAATGACAATGCTCATTTCAGTCTGTCAGAGATATAGTGGCAGATCTTTCAAGACATTCAGGTAGCTCAGAGTCCATGAACAAGGACTATTACCTGCTATTCATTCAGGGATGTATAAAATGAATCTCCCAGTTGACCTTTAGGCCAAATATATTTACCTTGGCAAATATGAATTTTGAAGAACTGTTCCAGGATTACAGGAACACAAAAATCACAACATTAAAATTTATTATGTTGGATACAGGTATCAGATTGAGTGTTTCACTGACTCTGTAAGTGAATAGAAATGCCTACACCTCCATATTCCCATTGTAACAGAGATGTGACCACTGCAAAGTACCTCAGTTGGCTTAAAACCGTTTTCCCAGCACCGAGCCCATCTCCTCTGAGATTTTATGCACAAGAAAGGTAAACAAGCAGAACTCCAGTCTAAGTTGCACAGCCTTTTTTTACACATTGACTTGATTATTTTTCTCTACTTCCCCAAGCTTTCCAGCTCATACTGACTTAGCTTCTCTCTGATGAAACCTCTGGCAAAGCTGCTGGTGTTTCGAGCTCCTTAAAACTCACTCCTTTGAATGTATCAATGTCATTTATTCCTTATTTATGAAAGGAAAAGCAAAACACACCAACCCAGACTCAGGAAATAATGAATAGAGTTCCACATTCATAAATAAAACAATATACTTCCTATAGCTCTTACATAATCCCAAAGGGTTGTTTTGTTTTAAAACCAGCATCATTTTAGTAAGTCTTTTTGTTCTATTACTGTTGTGCTTCTTTTAAGTGGGAGAGGTGTTTGACAAGTGAATCTTCAGTAATGACAAATGCAGCTTTTATTGACTTTTTTGAAAATATTGAGCTAACTCAGAATTACTGAGCTCAACAGTACTTGTGAGTGTAAACTAAAACATTATGTGACTGGTACACATTGCATGAGAATTTATTTAATAATAACACAACAGAAGCTAATGGACAAACCTAGAGACACTAAAATGCTGTTGGAAAACCTTTTCCCTACCTTGATTGGACATAATCCACCTCTGGGCTTTATTCCACTTCACACACACAAATATAATGTACCACAATAATTTATAATGGTGCATAAATTTGGGCCGGTTTCCTTAAACTGTTTCTGTTCAGTTGCAGAAACATGACTTTCTGAAGAACATAGCCATACAAGGAGATGGATGCAGGTTTGGGGTGAGGTAGAAAACCTGGAAGATGGCTCAGCCCTGATTGCCAGTGCTTCCTCATGCCACACAGTTCTGCACAGGCCAGTCCCATGAGGAATGCCTCCAAACAGCTTGAGAGAAAATACCTCTTTGCAGATACAGCAAACTAATTACATGGAGCAAAATCTCAATGGAAATAACAATAAGAAGAATTAGAGTGTTGCAAATAGTACTCATCAGGGAATCTCAATTAGCTTCACAAACAGTAATTAATTTAGCTTCTTAACTCTCTGCAAGATAGAGAATTACTAATGTTCCCATTTTGTTGATGGGGATATACACATGCAAAAATGTCTACAAGATGGTAGCTGGAGTTAGACAGCACATCTTCTCATGACCTGTTCTCTACCTTGTGCTGTCTCCCATCATATCAGCTGGTATTCTCCAATTCTTTTTATTAAAAACTATATTCTGTTGTTTTGGACCAAAGAAGAAATGTTTCCAAAGTCTCCAAGGGTTTAACAACCAAAGTCTGAAGTACTCAGACAATTTCTTGGCTTCCCCTGCGTTGTGATAGAACCCACTGGATTTGATTTAGCAATCCAACAGTGAAGTCTCCCTAATGAGGCCTATGACAAATTTGGCTTTATTTCTGAATAATGCTATTACCTAGCAGATGACCCTACAAAAAAGTCGGATTAGACACCAGGAGGGAGATCTGCCTGCCTTTGACCTTAGATGCAGGGCATGAAGTACCAGGGCTCTGAGGGCAGCACTCCAATACATTGAGATAACAGGTCTTTCCCTAAAATAAACACCAAGCTGGCGATACCAACAGAGCCACCTCTAGCTTTATAATCCCTTTGCCATTTTAAATCTCCGGATGAGTTATTATATTGCAACACACACACAATTAGTATGTCATGAACCCTCAATAGTACTCCGTAAGTATATAGAGGATAAGGAGGATAAAGAAAAAGGCTAGTGATACCAATTGATTGATACCAATCTTAACTGAACTTGATTTACCTGCTTTCTGAAAAGGAAAATCTTTGGGTATCCTCAAAATATTAAAGATGTTTGTTTTAGTCAAGGGTTAACTGAATATGGCATGAACTTAGTGACTGCTGAATTACTAGCTGTTCCAAAAATGCTCATGTATAAAACATCTTTGAATGGGATACTGTCCTGAAGGTAAGACAGGAGGTAGAAGATGTTTTCATCTTTTTTTAACTTGATCACAAAGTAGGTTTGTGACTTGGAAAATTATTTTTCATTGTGTCTCAGTTTCCCACAAGGATTGCAGCTGGTGTTCATGGCAGCTCTGCTGCAGTGAATACAAAGAGGATGAAAAATATTACTACTGGACTGTGTAAGGGGAGATTTCAGACCCACTCACATTTTGTAGCATTTTGGAGGACTAAATAAACTGCCAGGCCAAGGAGAATAAGGTCCATTGCAGTGACATCATTGGAAAAAAGAACCACATCCTGACGTGCTCCTCTTTAATTTTCCCAATTTAGGGTTACTAGATGTTTCCCCTGAAAATTTCCTTTGCCACATTTCTCTGATGTGAGTCAGCAGCTCATCTGCTTTGTGTCTATTTGTGGCTGGTATGAACTGTGAGGGCTGAAAACACATCCAGAGGATCTTTTACAATTCTTGGTGATGATGAGGGCTGTGAGCAGCAAAGTGTATCACATATATTTGTCAGCTGCAAAGCTGAAACCAATAGCAGGGTACGAATAGAGAGCTGATGATAGCCTCACCTCTAGCTGATACTTCATGTGTCAGACCATGTTTCTGGGGGCTTCTTTGCCTGCCCCAGGGATGACTAGAAACAAGTCCTGCTTGATGTGCTCATGTTATCATACCAGCTGCATGGGACCGAAAGGCCAGGGTAAACCAGGTGCACAAGAAAGCCCTGCATGAACTATCTGCTGTTCATCAGTGCTTAACTGGCAAAGTGCTTAACTGGCAAAGTGCTTAACAGGCAAAGGCCTGTGTCGATCAGGATGGTGCTATTATGGCTTTGCTATTGCTCCCTGTTTGTGGTGTTCTCCAGGCACCTGCACCCAGAAGCCATCTGTGAAGACACGCCAGGAGTCAAAGCTGAGCGCAGGCCACCAAAACCACATAAGGCAGCTGGGAGCAAGGTTGATACACGCAAAATGCACCATCACTGAGGAGCTAAAGATGACAGTGGTTGCTAAAGGAGGATGAAAATTGGAGTGGAAGATGGTACACACCTTGGAGATTAAACCACCCTTTTGTGTCTCAAGTAGGAAGATAGAGGAGAAAATGTCATCCAACCCTCTCCAGTCCAGACCTGAGTTGCAAGGGAAGGGAATTCAACCAGCTTTTAAAATATCTGGAAAATATCACAGCGGCTTACATTCAAGTTGCCAGTCAGGCAGATGCACTCTTTCAACGCCCATGATTAGCCCTCTTCCCCAATTAACAGAAGAATCACAGCTCTTGTGCAAAGTGGCTATGGGACACGCACTAATTTCCATGGACTTGAAGGTAAACAGTAATGAAAGTAATGAAAAGCTCCCACTAACTTTCCAGGGAAACTTTCTTTGAGTGTGCATGTGTCCTTGTGTGCCTTTGCCATCTGGAGAGACACAAGGGCCCTCTTTCTCTCCCTGAGACAAAAGGTATCAGCTTCAGAGCACCATCCCCAGCAGATCCCTACTGCCCACTCCTTGACAAGTTGCTTGGCTTCTTGGGAGGATTCTTTGTTTTTTAAACTCAGCAGCAGAAGGGGAAGGTGGGGAACACCTTTGCATTCACAAAGTAATTGAGAACAGCAGCAACATCTCTTGCTCCCAAGAAACTCATTGCCTCTTGGCGATACCCTGCCCCAGCTGGAAATGAGTACAGGGGGAGGAGGGCTATTCTGGGCTCTGAGTCGGGCCCAGGGAAAAGAGAAAGCACAAGAAAAAAAAAGAGAAGCTCTGAAAATGAACAGTCAGCATAAACAAAGCCTATCAGCGCAGGAAAGAGGCCAAAGCACGACTGCACTAAATAAATCATGGTGGAATCAGCAATTGGCAAAGTAATTGGCGTTATTACAGCTGATGGAAAATTTCTGATGCCACCCATGTTCACTTTTGAAACACTACTCAGACATTTAATTGACTCTGTTTTCATGTAGCTGATTGCTCTTTTTTTCCCTTCTGGGGTGTATCAGGTCTGTATCTACAGACAGAAACTTTCGGATGCGCTTCTCTGGTTCTGTCATGAGATGGAGGATGAAGCTTTGCACAAACTAAGCAATGCAGGAGAAATGTGGAGAGAAACAAGTCTGACTTGGGAAGCTGAATCATTTCAACTTCTGTGTTCCCCCAGTTCTTCATGAGTTCAGCTCTAGCATTACCAAATACACCTGTGAGTTAAATATCAAATATACCAAATACTGTGAGTTAAATGCAGGGATGAAAATTACATCTGGTGATGTCACCAAAGGGTGGTTTCAGTGCTTTAGTCACCATGCAGGTAAAATTACCTTCTTCTCACACACAAATGCTTGTGTGAGCACGCTCTGGCATATTTCTCACACTATTTGATAAAAAGTTAATAATGGCTAAGTGTCTGTGCTCAAGAAACGCTTCTTCTTCAACTTGCTAGACCCTTTGGCCAAAGCATCCTCATCCTTTGATTTGAGCCCTCTTCCAGAAAACCAACTGTTCCCCACAGGTCAGGCTACCACAGACAGGGAAATTTCAGCCAAAGGCTTCAGAGACTTTCCCCAGTGTTTTTTAAGTCTCACAGAATCATTAATCTGTAGGGAACAACCACATCTTTAAAGTATATGAAATTGGGGAATGATGCTTTTTAAAGCTTTTATCAGAAAAAGCAGCTTGGCTTGGTGCTGAGACACACATTCAGCTTTTTTTTTACCTCCACTCCCTAGATCTAGTCTTAGCTCCTTGATCTGTCCTTTGGAGGACATCCAGGTCTAGGAGCAGAAAGCTCTTTCCTTGTCCAGTCAATGGGTCTGTAGGGCAGACAAAGCTGTGGAGGAAGGATACTATTGCCCATTTCCCTCCTCTGCTCCTCTAGTCTGTTGAGAGCTGTATGACCACAGACTGCCTTAATGGGAAACATCATGGTGGCAGTAGCTCTGCGGCCACGTGGAGGGATGGCTCCTCAGTTATCAGGGAATCATTTTTGAGTATGCCTTTTCCCTGGAAGCAGCAGGAAGATATCTGAACCCACCCAATTGATTCATTCATCAGCTGATTTCAATGGGATATTATCCATTTAGATTTACAGCTTGTTTCCAAGGAGGAGGGAGCCCACAGAGGCTCATTCGTCATAGCCTCCATCAGTGCAAATCAAAGGCAGCTCCATGCCAGAAGACTCCCAATGCCGAAGGGAGAGGGCGTTTGGCAGCATGGCTCCCAGAGATTTCTGGAGCTTCTGGACACCAATCTCCTTGTTTTTCCTGAAAAAAAATCCCACCTCCTGTGAAATGGTCTGGCATGTGATGGGAAAGGACATGCTGGAGGATTTGAAGGGACATGGTGGCTCTTCAACAGCCAGCATTGCATGGTTGGACTGAAGCATGGCCCCTCAAAGTCTGCAGTAAGGCTGGTCAGTACAGCCATCTCTAACATGGCAAAGCAATTTGGGAACACCACAAGTTCCAAACTTGGAGACCAGAAGGATGGCTTCAGGATTAAGCTCCTGTTCCGTGGCTTTCAGAACCCCTCCAGAAGCACAGGGTTGGGGAATGGGATCATTTTAAACAAGCAGTCACCTTTTCACCCAAAACAAATGGCCGATTATGGGTTACTCAGTGCCATGGTTACCTTTTCCAGGGAGTTACGGTATTGCCCTCATGTCTCTGTGCCTTTTGAGTCACTGCTGCTGCTACTGCCAGACACCAGCACAGGACCTGGTGAATCCAACAGAACTTCAGAAGACCAGCTCTTCTCTTCTCCATGCCAAACAGGATTTACAGAAAATCCCACTAGAAAAAGCCAACAGGCTATGGCCAGTGATAAAAATGGAAGGAAAACACAGGCAGCCTCCTGGTATTTGTTTTATCTACCAAGCTGAATATTTTCCCTTGCAGTTACCATTTCTGAGAAGATCTGACAGCACACCAAGAAGCCAATGGGGAGATGCCCACTCCCTTCATCCCAGTTTGGTATAAGCCTTTGATTCACACCCCATATGAGCTTGTCTACAAATGGGTAAAGCTTCCCAGTGGAGATGCAGTGGACTCCCAGGATGGGATTTAAGATCAAGATTTGTTCCCAACAGTGCTGCTGTGGCTACAACCAAATCACCTCATTTCGTGTTTTTTCTGTTCTCGGAAATCAGCATAGCATCCTGCCCTGCTTTGTAAGAAGCTGAGATTTATGTGTGAAAAGCATAAAAACTAAGTATTGTCACATCCACCAGCCTTCTCCACAGTCCTCTTGCAAACGTCTCCCAGTGCAATGCCCACAACCCCAGTAACAGCTGGCCACAGCTGGGTGTGTCGATAGGCACCGCAAAGCCTTTTCCCACTGCTGCCAACCCTTCGACTCCATTTTCACCTTTTAATGTCATACAGTCTTTGGGCCAAGAACAATAATATATTTGCTTTATGATGCTCCAACTGCAGCAGGGATTTTTATAGACTATCACAATATCATCTTCGTAACTGTGGACATGCTGCTGATTAAAGGGATCACATTGGAAGTAAGGGAATCTATAATGTCTTTATTTGTTCACAGGAAGGATACACCAGGAGTCCAAGTTTCTCTTTCCAGCCTCAGCTTCTCAGTGCTTTGATCCTGACCACCTTTGAGAATAAAAGGGGAATTTAGCTCTTAAATGTGATTCGGTCACCGGTGTCTCACTTAACACCATTCATAAAAGGTTTCTTTGTTACACAGGACAAGGCTGAGACCACAAAGTCAAAATAGGAGTAGCACCAAAAAAAAAGAATCTTTTTAGCTAAAAAGGGCCAATCATTAACCATGTAAATAAATGAGTGGCTATTGAGTTTTAATAGCACACTCTATTCTGTTGCTTATTCATGAAGAAGGGTGAAGAGAAAATGTTTTGAGGCTTTGAAAGATATTTTTTTTTTCAAATTAGAGAATTACACACTGTGGTATTTCAGTGCCATGAACACCTGCTGACAGTATGATTGCAAAACAGGACATTCTTGAGGCTGCAAGAAAACGGGCACAAAAAAAGAGAATCCTGTTATCAAGTAAAATATCTGAAGACTGTGATTGAGTGTGTGGGTTTTTTTCTGACTTTTAAAATCATCACATCCTCAAATTCAAACAAGCAGATGGCTGCCAGAAGCACTCTGAAACCAGCAAGCTTCTCGCATTGGACACATCATTTTGGTGTCTTGGCCTCTTGACTCTCACATTGATTTTAATTTCATTAGGTTTTGACCCAAGGCAGTTGGAGAGGATTTTAAAATCACCAATGACCTCTGAACTTCAATGATGGCATTTTGGGGCATTTTATCTAAAAGAGGAGATAAGGGCAGAAATGGCCATTCACTCACCATCCAATGAAAAAAAATATGACATCATTTGCAGTTTCAGTCGAAGCAGCTGAAGTATGCTGCTGAGGCTGTACAGAGAAAAGGTGATACTGCTGGAGGGAGAAATGTTTTGAAGAGCATGCAACCATGGCATCACCTCCTTTTGTTGATAGTACACAGCCACAACTGACAATGTCAGCTCTAACTCCATGTTCTTGCACAGTAGCAACCCTGAGCTTTAAGTCATACCTGCTCCTGGCTGAGTGTCTGAATTTTTGTTTCTTCCCTCTGAAAGAGTGTAGAAATGTAATCTTTGACATGAAGTCAGGTCTTCAAAAATGCCAGTAGATACAGAGCCTTGCATTGCATCTCCCCTGCAACTTAGACTGCTCTGAGCACATCAAACCTGACCTTGCTTCATCCAAGTAAGAGATAATACGCAGCTCTTGTTCCTCACATAGACTTCCCAAGACATTGTCTTGAGCTTCATCTCCCAGGTGCTTACCATGCAGGACATAAGCTGAAGCTCTCAGATGAAGGATAAGGCTGATGAATTTGCTCCTTCAGAGCAAGAGGACCTTTGACAATGTGGGTAAAGGTCACCTGCAAGACAGAACTAAGCTGGTAACATCATCCAAAAAAATCCTGAGGTAGATACCCTGCGGCAAACATGCTTCCCATCAAGGGGAGGACCCTGGCCACTGTTAGTCATGTTCCTCCATATGCTGTGGGAAGTTTCTCAGATCCTGTGGGACATTTGAATGTGTGACCATGTTAGCAGAGTGAGTCACTCAAGGTTCAGATGGCTCCATGTCAGGAGCTGCATGGGCTAGGGTGCTGCTGCTCCTTCTGCCACGCAGCAAAGGCGGCTCCTATGACAGGAGTGACCTAAAGAAAAACGAGCCTCTGGGTGTCTTCCCAGTGATTTCAGTGGGCTTTGTGCAAAGGGCTCTTTGTTACTACCAGCCTGCTCCATTCATACCTTATGCTTCTGCTCGATACTGTCTGTAAGAACAGCAGGTCCTGACTACACTGAATCAAAGATGAGACCACCTTCCTGATGGGGAAACTCCTGACAGGAGCGAGGCACTGCAGAAGGTACTATTTCTCCTGATTCCCTCTTCCTAAGGCACATGTAAGGAAAGATGTTTTCCTCCCTCACCTCAGTGGGGGCTTTCATGAACCCCTTCCAGCCATCTGAGGCTCCTGTTTTTACCCTTCCATCATCGTCCTGTACCTTTTCCCAGCCATGGTAGCATGGTGGAGCCACTCCCTTCTCCTAAATGCCTACATCTCCTTGTTTATCCTTACCGAGTTTATGCACAGCTCACATCCAGGTTACTTTCTCCCCAGCACTCATTACTGAAGTAGAGCCACTTATTAAAGAAACACTATCCATGACAGTAGCATCTTATAGTGCAGCTGCTTCTCAAATACAAGAGACCAGAACTATAGTATTCCTATATGAAGAATACTGTGCCAACTAATTGTTGTATGTTAGAAGGCACATGATGGAATGGGGAGCACCACATTTTCTTCCTCCCAAGGAAACCTGGCATCCTGGGGGGGGCAAGAGAGCAAAGAATGGATGCTTTTGACTCTGCCAGCACACCTTGATCTTCAAGAGCTTTTTTCCTCTTGACCAATAACTTGAGTCTGAAGTCACCTCCACGAGAAAACCACACTAGCCTTCATTGTGGCCCTGTATGTTAGGGACGATTATGAATGCCTAGAACTTATGGAGGGCAACAGAAGAGCTGAGTGCCTATGGGTAAGAATCAGGGGGAGGGCCAGCAAGGCCGATATTGTGGTGGGAGTCTGTTACAGACCACCCAACCAGGATGTTGAGGTAGATGAAATGTTCTATAAACAGCTAGCAGAGGTCTCGAGATCGCTTGCCCTTGTCCTGGTGGGAGACTTCAACCTACCAGATATCAGCTGGGAACACAACACAGCTGAGAGGGAACAGTCTAGGAGATTCCTGCAGTGTGTTGGGGATAACTTCCTGACACAGCTGGTGAGGGAGCCAAATAGGGAAGGAGCACTGCTGGATCTGGTGTTTGTAAATAGGGAAGGATTTGTGGGGGATGTGATGGTTGGAGGCCGTCTGGGGTACAGCAATCATGAAATTATAAAGTTTTCAATTCTTAGGGAGGCGAGAAGGGGAACCAGCAGGACTGCCATCATGGACTTCCGGAGGGCAGACTT
>JAOXNO010000020.1:5332888-5384598 GCA_028565335.1 Limnodromus scolopaceus
ACCTGTTCCAGTGCCTCACCACCCTCACTGTAAAGAATTTCTTTCTGGTGTCTAATCTAAATCTCCCCTCTTCCAATACATGTCTCTTGTTCCTCACAGAGACTTTCCAAGAATATTGTCTTGAGCTTCATCTCCCAGGTGCTAAATGACTTGTTATGCAGGAGATAAGCTGAAACTCTCAGATGAAGGATAAGGCTGAAAAAGAATTTGCTCCTTGGGAGAACAGGAGCTTTGATGATGTGGGTAAAGGTCACCTGCAAGACAGAATTAAGCTTCTAGCATTATCCAAAAAAATCCCGAGGTAGACACCCCATGACACACATGCGTCCCACCAAGGGGAGGACCCTGGCCACCTTTAGCCATGTTCCTCCATATGCTGTGGGAAGTCTCTCAGGCCCTGAGACATCTGAGTGTGTGACCATGTTAACAAAATGAGTCACTCAAGGTTCAGAGGGCTCCATGTCAGGAGACGCAAGGGCTGGGGTGCTGCTCCTCCTTCTGTCACACAGCAGGGAGGCTCCTATGACAGGAGTGAGCTAAAGAAAAAGGATCCTCCAGGTGTCTTCCTAGAGATTTCAGTGGGTTTTGTTCAAGGGGTTCTTTGCTACTACCAGCCTGCTCCATTCATACCTTGCCATTCTGCCTGATACCAGCTGCAAGAACAGCAGGTCCTGACTACACTGAATCAAAGATGAGGCCACATTCCTGGTGGGGAAGTGACTGAGGGGAGTGAGGCACTGCAGAGGGTACCATTTCTACTAATTCCCTCTTGCTAAGGCATGTGTAAAGAAAGCTGTTTTCCTCCTTCACTTTGGTAGGGACTCCTTCCAGTCATCTGAAACTTCTGCTTTTACCCTTCCACCTTCATCCTGCACTTTCTCCCAGCCATGGTGGCATGGTGGAGATGCTCCCTTCTCTGAAATGCCTGCATCTCCCTGCTTATCCTCACCAAAGTTATGCACAGCTCACATCTAGGTTACTTTCCCCCCAGCACTCTTATTACTGAAGCAGTGCCACTTACTAAAGAAACACTGTCAGTGATGGTACCATCTCACAATGCAGCTGCTGCTCAAATACAAGAGACCAGAACGATAGTATTCCTATATGAGGAGTACTGTGCCAACTGATTTTTGGTGGCATATAGATAAAGTACTGCTTTAATTTATCTGGATCTAGTAAAATCTGAAATGACCTTATAGGAAATCATGCCTATATCTTGGTTAATGAAATTCCGGGCTGCTTCTGGGAAGACTGACAATTGTAAAATTATTCTGCCAAACTTTTATTCACAGCTTCATGGTGAAAGCATTGCAGATACATCAAAGACCGCCAAGCTCACAGCAGTGTGTGTGAAGGCACACGTGGGAATGGAGAGCACCACATTTTCTTCCTCCCAAGGCAACCTGGCAGCCTCAGGGGCCAGGTGAGCAAAGAATGGATGCTCTTGACACTGCCAACACACTTCGATGCTGCAGGGGTTTTTTCCCCCAGACTGATAACTTGAGCCTGAAGTCACCTCCACACGCAAACCACACGAGCCTTCATTAACAACACTGCTCATAATGCTTGGAGAAGGCTGCCAGAGGTCTCAAGCCATCCATCTACAGCTTGTCTCACTCTTCCCACGAAGAAAAGCACACTGGGACATTGATTATTTTGGCCAGCCAAGCTGTTGCGCTGCAGCATTAGAGGAGAACACCAGAGCTGATGCAGCTTGATTTTACCAGCGCTCTTTGCAACTGGTTTGCTGCACCCAGAAACCACAGAAGGATGAAATGAAACTGTATGCAGCATATCTTCAGGTCGCGTGTGTACTGATACCCTTGTGTTTATGCTCGTGCTCATTATTACATGCGGAAGGAGGGTGTGCAGAAAATATTGGTCCCTGAGGGATAGCACACTGTAGCGATTTTTAAGCCAGTTGCTCTGCAAGTAAAAGCCAGGGTTCTACCAGGTAGTGCCTGCAAAGTTTGATGCCTTGATTTCTGCTGTGTGGATCAATATTAACAGTAATATTGTATTTCCAGGGCATACTCAACTGACAGAACTATTGATTATTTGGCATGTAGCAGTGCATTGATACTTGAGAGCAAACTGGGACGCTGGAACAATAAATGTGCAGTTGTTAACAAGCAACATGGGGCATTGAGTTTCAGTGACACAACTGGGATATTGCTCCCTTTGTCTAAAATGGAACATCTTTAACATGTCAAAAATATAATTTACTTATCTGACTTGCTGAAACACCTGGGGAAAATACCTCCTTCACTGAAACCTGCAGATTAAGGTTATGTTTCCAAATATGTGCCAAATTACGTCAATAATTTTTTCCCCACTGTGACCAAACACCTGAGGTATTCTTGTAGGAAAAACGTTTTGCTTAATATGTTCAAACATATATCAGAGCACCTTGTGCATGGACAGATTTCAATTAAAGAAAAGATAATGAAACAATACACAGTGATTGCAGTGGTTGAGACAAAGTTACTTTTTCATCTAGGTTTTTGACTCAGTGTGGAAGAGTAGTTATATATATATTTACATATATTTTTTGGATAGGGTGAACTTGAAATAAAACTTTCCTTATCAAACAAAGGATTTTCTAATATTTGAAAGATATAATGCTATATTCTTCCCTGAACTATTTTATTATATATAAGTCTACAACTGTCTCCTATGGACACATTTAACTACCAACCACTAAGCAACTAAAAGGAAATGGTATAGAACACCAGTCTTATGCTGGAACCTATTGAAAAAGGAGTTTTCCTATGGTGAAGGAGCAAGAAATACTTGCTGTGAAGAAAAATAACTTGTAGCACTCACTGTTGCAGGAAAAAACAACTGAATGGCTTAAAAGTCTTTTAATTTGAGCTTGGTGAAGCAAGGGAGATGACTAGTAAATATGTAGGAAATTCACGTGAATTGTACATAGCCTTTTCCTGGGATAATATAGCCTTTTCTCTGTTGTCAGTGTGTTGAACCCCGTAGACTTAGCTGCCTTAGCTGCCATCTACCGTTTGGAGAGGTCAGGACCAAGGGAGGCTGAATCAGCCTCTGATGGTGGCTCCCCTCTCTCTCCCACTGCTGAAAAATTGAGTTTAAGGTGATGGAGTGCAGTTTCTCAGTTGGGCCTTTTCAACCGGTACTAAATTAAATGCGCCCAGAAATACTGCCAGGCATTGAGGCCAACTGGCACATAATGACTCGTATCTCTGCTCGCAACCATATCTTAGCTCCCTTAACACAGCAGCTAAATGCAAACAGCTCACTGGGATGAACCCTGATCCATGCTTAGGAATGATTTAGGAGTCTGCTAGTTGTCGTGGACCAAAGGCGTGCCAAGGGCTGGTTTAGTAGTTTGAGTATACCCAGTCACACTCCCATGCTGAGCTACATTCCCAGACACTACTTAACTTGCTTAAGACAGATGCAGCCAAAGAAATTGGCATGATATATGTCCTTCTTCCCCTTTTCCTGCTCAATATCACCTCTTTGCAGCGAGGAGAAAGAAGGTATGGCTCTAAGTTTGGTTATAAAAATAATCTTTTGCTGATTCATGGTATCACCCTTATTCAGTGAGAAACTGGAAAATACTGTTGTTGGCAGTCTAAGAATAATTGCAAGGAAACAGATTTTATGTGTTTAAAATGACAAAGATACATGGGCAGCTTAAGTTCACAAACAAGCCACTGTTCTCTTTTTCCCATCCCACACTGATACTACATCTTCAACACTTCCAACTTTAAATTGCCTACCTCCAAAAAAGAATCCCACCTCAGGCAGTTGCCATAAGTTCTGACTATGCTACATTGTCCCATAGTAATGCCTGTGCTGAGCTGCCCAAGGTAAAGCAAGTCTGTTTTCATGGATGCCGCTGAGCCACAAGGAGCTGACCACAAGATCGTTAGAAGAATTGTCTACATCAGGGCAGGACATTCTGGCAGAAGACATGATGGCATTAACTCAAACAGACACCAAGAGCGAAGGTCTGGGTATGGTGTCATCCCAGTCTAGGCACCTTCCTACATCCCAGAGGGACCCAAGAGCTACAAGGCAGTGATGGGAACCAGAGGAATCACTTTGTACCTACACGTTCTTCACACATGCCACAAAGCTTTCTCAGTGGAAAGGTTTCAAAGTTGTTGACAAAAGCTCCTACTCTCAGATAAGAGACATTCAGAAGAATCTATCCCTTTGAATAGCTTCACTGTCATCCACGGGCATTGCCTGTGCAGCAACTGACTCATGGTTTGCAGAAGGAGCTTGGGAGGGAGCACCTGATCATAGTGAGCCAGCTGTATTTGAGTAATGGCACTATCTCAGGGAACAGACATCAACAAGGCTGCTTTTCCCAAAGAAAAGGTGTTGAAGACTTGTTTCAGGCAGCTGGTGCCTCCTTCCAGCTCCTATTTGAACACCTTCATGGCCCTGGCAGCTGCAGCTAAAAGTACCATGTGGGCTCAGAACCTCAGTGTTTTCACAGCAGCTCCCTGACTTGGGGAGCTATAATGCCAGGAAGACAGCGGATGACTTCATGCCAGCAAAGTCTAATACCTTATGATCTAGCGCAAAAGGCAGGAGGAGCGCGAAGCCCAGCAGGCACCTGATTGAAGAGGCTGGGGGAGGTAAGAGGAGACAGCGTCCCGCTGTGCGTTCCCTCCACCTCCATAACCTTCTCATTTTCAAAGAGTTTCCGTAGGGCTGTGGCAGCTATTGTTCTCCAGACCTGGGGCATCAGCATCCCCACTACACTGACAGCAGTTTGGGATTTGCACACTGCCACCCCTTCTGCCTCTTCCCATCGGGAAAATGAGCAGCTCCTTTCCCCTGAAGAGGAAGTAAAACATGTACAACCTGTATACCCCAGTGCTAATATGTACAGGGCTATGTTATGTACTCCATAAGCGGTGTGGGCTGCTTGGGAATGAGCTCATGCTCAGACAGACTCAAATGCATTTACATCAGACTTCACAAACATGTGTCCTTCCTTTTTTCCTTCCAAAAGTGACACCAGCAGCCAGATCAAATTTTGACACAACTGTTACTGATGTGCAGAGTCAGCAATCAATAAGAGTTCCTTTATGCTCAATTATCAAGGAGGCCGAAGGTTCATATTGGCCATTAAGATAAAAAGGAGGTTAATCTAAACTTACAGCAAAGTTTAAGGAATAATCCTGCGCAAGCAGACAGGTAAGATCAATATAAAAATTGGGTTTTTTTTCTCCATTAAAAAAAAAAAAATAAATACTATCAGGGCCCTTCTTTTTTAAAACCTGCTTTTTTTTTTTCAAAAAAAAAAAAAAGGATTGAAATAAGTTTAAGCATCACTGTTATTATCTCGAATATGAGACAGAGACATTTCTATGTGAATGTTTCCCTTCGCAGCCAGATATCCATATTCATGATATGCTTATCCTCAATTCAGGGACTGCAGCTCCCCTGTGGTCCAAAGACTCAGGATCTATTTTGTGTAGGTCTTTCTGCCAAAATTACATTATTAGTGATAGCAAATATTGCAAGGTCACCCAAAGCCTTGATAGAAACAGGAGGGTAGGAGAATATTAGGAAGAAGACATAAGCTGCAATATCCAATTGCAGTTGGCAAACCGGAGCATGTTTGGATTGCCTGTACCAGTATTTTACTCCCTTGTTTTCAAACGATTGTCCTGGCCCCAGTGATTAACCACCTGAATATACTGAAGAAGGATATACACAGGAAGGATCTCATGATAAAAAGGCTATTCCTGGCCCTCTTTCCATCACATCATAATCTGTCCACTAATATGGCTTGAGATCTCAGCTGATCAAAAGGTCATAAGATGCTACCGCTAACTATCACTGTCTCTGTTCAGCCGAAGGCATTTTTACTCCATGTAGCAGGCAGAGGAATGCAACAGCAAAGCCTTCAGATCTGTTTGTATAATAGATGAAGTCTTTGCTATGTGGCATTTATCTTCCTTCAGAGAGTGACACCTGATAAATAAATCTCTAGTTCCCAGTGAATTTAAATAAAACAAAGGCAAATCATATCTCTTCACACTGTAAATATATAACTGCAGAGAATGTAAGAGTTCCCACTGTCCCACCATTTCCTTTGCTACAAGAGCTACAAAGTGCTGACCATCCTCAAAGTCAGCCAAAATCAAGGGGCTCAAACCTCTGAGAACATTATAACGAGCACAGTGGTAACATAAGAGAAACTGAAAGATATATCACTCATTTAGACTTCTAAAATGGAAAAAATTATTTCTTTAATTTTTAAAATGAGCAAAAACCAAAAACCAAATAAAGGGGGCTTATTAGCATATCGATAGGAATAATGGAGTGAAAGTGGAGGGAAATGTGGTAAATGGAGTGATGTGTTTCCCAGTGAATAACACTGGGGTGGGCAATTTTCAAATATGCTGGGATGAATAAAACACCAAACCACGTCGTTTCCACCACCACCACCACCCGTTGGTCACGGCTATACTGCAGTGTACCAGTGAGTCCGTCGGTCCTGCACTGCTCCCCCCCCTGGATACCAGCCATCACTTCCAGCACTGACTGCAGCCGCTTCTCTGGCCATCCCTGCAGCCAAGCAACTCCACATGGGCCAAACCACAGATGGCTGCCCAAAACAGCAGGGAGAGAAGGTAGCATTGCCAGCAACCACCTGCCACCTGAAGCCCTTGTCTAGCAGGTCTGCAGAGCTAGTTTCTGTGAGCATTACAATTGGAAAAAATACTATTTTGTGTCTCCCACATACCTGAAGTGTTGTCACAACCAAATTAAATCCCTCAGTGTTTCCCAGACTGTCCGGCTGCTCCCTGGCTCTCCAGATGCAGAGCTCTACACCAGGACCAACAGACAGTTTCTTTAACTGCAACTGGCAGTCATTTTGCTCCTCTCCGTGCTTTCAAAGCTGAGAGCCATCAAAGATTAGCAGAAAAAAATCATGACTATTTTTCCCTAAGAAGCAGCAGTGGTAATAGGCTTCAGGAAAAATCCTCCTAAATGCAAGTGATAAGCGTAGACTGTGTGAAGGCTGACAGGTCTGATTATAATTATCACTGCGAGGGGACCAGCACTAACCTCCCTTCCAGAAGGCAATGACAATTCCTGGAAGGGAACACGCAAGTGAATTATCATAAATAAAATCATTGCAAGTGGAACTGTCTTCATTGGGAAACTAAACAAGGCCTTGATTTGAAGGGGGAAAAAACCCAAAACCTTGAGCACTTATTAAAGTTCATCCCAGTAGAAAATGGCATTCAATCATATGCTTAAGTTTCACTGACTTCAGGATGATGGGAGCAAAAGAATGAAGGGAGACACTTGAAGTGTGGGATGGAATCATGCATGCAAGAGGTATTTGGAAATAAAGAGTATCTTCTGCTCCTATACTTAAAGAACATGCTCTGCAACATAACATGAACAGAGAGTCCCAGAGACCATGTTGGTCCAGACTGTGACAAATATTCAAAACTAAGACAAAAATCAGGCAGCCTTGTACCAACCTTTTCCCCCTTCATCACGTCCTAGCAGGAAGAAAGCGAAACAGAAGCAACACAGAGCTCTTCAAATTGCATCTATACATTAACTGAAATAACACAATTCTAGCTTTTCTGCAGAGTTTAGAGGTAGATATAGTAGGTATTATTCCTTCAAGATCATCCTGTTCTAACCTTCTTTGTGCTTTCTCAGATAGCATTCTATTTTTGTTAGGCTGCAGGTTGTTTTGGCATTTCTCACTCTCTTTCCATTGGAAACTTGGAAATAGAGAAACTTGGGCAATCTAGGATAAGAGTAGCAGTATGGTAGCTTTTTCTTTCTGAACAAAGGAAAATAGATATTAGCTTCCTAATAGTGGGCTATAACTGCAGAGGAGATGAAGAAGAGAGCCTCAGAGTCAAAGGCAGTTCTAGGAGTTTCATTCTCATTATATCTCAATGGAGTGAAGCAAATAAATTGCGCAAGGAGACATATGGAAGCTCACTACGCAAATGGCCTATTTAAGGCTCTTACTTCCTAATTAGGTCCTGGTGTCAGGAGGTTGGTAACAATTATTCACACATAGATCATTTGGATACAATACAAACTGTTATAAAACCCAAACCATCATAATGGTACGCATTAAAAAGTAGCTCTATTTAGCTTGATCTTTTTAGACTCTTTCGCTTAGCACTTGGAATATCCACGCACATCCTAAATTTCATGTCTAGCACTGCAATCATGGGTTTGAAAGGGGAAAAGCAAGAAACAAAAACCTTCACAGCAAAAACCCATTGTTCTTACCTTGTTCACAGATTTCGTCACGGGACTCTGCACAGGGAACCCACACTCTCTTCCCAAATTCTTCATCTGGTTCTGTGGTATTTCCCAGAGCAAAGAGAAAAGAAAGAAACTTGATTGTGGGAATAATCATGCAGAAAATGGTCACAAGCATCCAAAATTTCATTCAGCCCCCCTCCATTTTACTATATCTTTCTATGTGCCCACCACCACTTGCCAGCTGGGGGCCTCTGAGCACCTGATGCTGGGGTTCATTCTTGGCCCCACTCAGTTTTGGAAGGTCTCCCAGGCTTCTCCTTAACCCACACAGATGTGTAGGTTTCTCCTCACAAGTAGGTCTGGTAAACATATTGGCATCATGGGGCCATCACAGCTTTCTCTGACAACCGTGTAGCATGCTGTGAGCCATGATGGCAGGGAATGGAGTCATGGATTCCCAGGACAACCCATATTGGAAAGGCTTGGGAAGAGCAGGAAGGTGTCACAGGATGCCAACCTGCCTGCTTTGTTTAAGAGTTAAAGCAGGGAGCCAAAGCCAAGGATTACCACATTGCAAAACCCTTTAAAACAGGCTAAGAGCTTGTGATTCACCATCGTGACTGTGGCAAGCCCACTCGGCCCGGTGCTTCTGCATTTCTGGTACAAAAATGAGATTTCCCTCTCCCTTTCTTTCCCTACTGCCTCCTCACCCCTCTTTGTCCACCTCTTGAGCCCTTCACACAAAGGTGAAATATTTTACATTTTCACCTGTGGTGATGCAGATCAGAGAGTGTTTTCTTTGCTTTGCTTTTCACTGATTTTGCCCAAGGCATCCTTTTAAGCAGCAGCCTGTGCAAAGATAATAGGTGGCATGATTCTCTGTAACTGGAATCAGCAACAAATCAGCCATCTGCCACTCCAGGGGTCTGAGATTAACCCAGCTACTGGACCGTGACTGCAAAGCATTTGCACATTTAGATTACAGAAATGTGAGGTTACCAGTCCAACAAAATAAAAGACTGGGAGTGGAGAAGGTGTGGGGAGAAGGGGTGAAAGATAACCTTGGAAGAGTCCCCTGGATTAACCTTTTTAGACAGAAGTCATCTCCTAATAACTCCAAGCAGACAACATTTCCCATTATAAAGTGTTAAAAGGACAAAGGATTTGAAGGAAGCAAGTTGAGATTCATGAGACCTCATGTATCATGGAAATATGTCCAAAGACACTTCTTTGATACAGGAAATAAAACTAAAGACATTCGGCTGCCTTGTTAACGCATTGCAATGCTCCTTGGAAGTATGACCAAGGTGTCCAGATGGCTTACATGGAACATTTGGACAGTGCAAGAGTAATATTTTTGTCCCAAGATGCACAAGCTCCCTTACACCTGAGCATTGTTAAGACACAAAGGAAATCAAAGAGGTCTGCATTCTTAAATGTAAAGATTTAGGAAGCTCTCTTCATTTACTGTCCTCAGTCTACCTTCCTGAATAACAAACATCACATGACTACTTTGTGCACACAGATGCATTAATTTTTGTCTATATCTCACAGAGATACTCTCTATAGATCTGTTGGGAATTGTTATTTGGTAACTGAAGTATTAAGAAGTTTAAATCAGTAGTAAACACAAGCTGGCTTTGCATCTAAAAGCATGAGCCACACTCTGTGCAGGTGCATGGCAGGTTAGGAGGTTTGCCAGGGTCTCCTCTGCTCACTTTGATGTAGGCTTTAATCCTCACTTCTGGCATTTTCTTTTGAAGGTTGGCATCCCGTGGTCAGGCATCTCACGTTAAAAAGAGGAAGTTGTGGCCAGAAAAAGTGGCGCATCTGCAGCCAAAACTATCAGCGAGGGCTTCTGGGAAATTCAGGCAAGGTCTGCATGGTGTGTGCCCTTGGCGAGGATGATAACTTAAATACATAACTCATCTCATTAAGTCCAAAGAGGCAACTGAAAAGCAAACAGCAAGCACACGTGTGCATACAAAAACGTGTATTCTTATGCAATTACTTTATTCACAAATCTCAGAATACCAGGTTGGAAGGGATCTCAAGGATCATTTGGTCCAGCCTTTCTTGGCAAAAGCACAGTCTAGGCAAGATGGCCCGGCACCCTGTCCAGCTGAATCTTAAAAGTGTCTGATGCTGGGGAATCCAACACTTCCCCGGGGAGATTATTGCAATGGCTGATTGAAATATGAAAAGAAGAATTGGGCAGAACTAGGTGTTCCAAAACCAGGTCTGTGTCTCTGAAACCAAAGGTTAGATTTGAAGTCGTTTGGATATATACTAGGGCATGGTTTTCAGGTGAGAGAGAGGTCACGGGGATCATCCCATGCCTGGGACTACAAACTGGGCCAAGCTAACAACCCAACAACCCACAAGCTTCTAAGATACAGCAAGTTAATGAGCCTCTGCCCATGCTATAGAAAGGTCTCCTTGAACTTGACCTACTGGCTGTGTGAGTGTTAAAACTGCTGTTAAAACAGGATTTGGATCCATCTTCAAACCCAAATGCCAGGGTTTTCCCTTTCTCCAGTCTCCAGTTTCTGTAAAGCCAACCTAAAACTTCAGATCCAAATGCCAGTGTGATCCAGAAAGGAGCATGTGTGTGGTGGGGGAAAAATCTTTGGATTCAGCTTCAACTATTGAACTACTACAAGAATGCTTATGCTGACAATAATTTTAAATGGGTTTTAAAATAATCAAAACTCCATTAAAAAAAATAAAGAGATGCTTTTATATACCATTTCTTAGACTGTGAATGGAGGGAAGAAGGAACCAACACAGGGCAAACCCTTTTCTTTCAGACAAAAATCACAGCACAACTCCGGCTTATCCCTTGTGAATTAATCAACCTCATGAACTGCTGCTGAAGTTTCAGCCCTGTATATTTTTGTTTATTTGTTTGTTTGTTTTAGCCAGGCAGGCTTTGCAGGAAGGGGCTTTTGCAACCATAGCACCGACACTGTGTTAGCCCGGCGCTCCACTGAGCTGTGGAGCTGCCTGGAAGTAGCCTCGTTCCCCAGCAAATGAGAAGCGGAGGGGAACACCGACACAGGCGACGCTGCACCTTGCAGAGATTCGCGTGTCCTACAAGTAACCTTGCCTTGCATCAGGATACAGAGCCACGAGAGCAGCCTTATGGGTACAGAGAGAGGAGGAGGAGGAGGAGGACAGAGAGGAGGAGGGGAAGGAGTGGCAACAGGAAAACAATCAGAAAACTCCCTGGGAATCAAGTCTTCTCTTCCTCCCTAGAATGAAAATATTAAAAAAAATAAATATCCCTCCCCAACACAGAGATAGGAGAAAGGGATGAGCACACTCACTCCTTCTCTGCTTATAATCCTTTCCAGTAAGCATCCTAACAGCCACACAAGAGCTAGAAACTGGCCATGAGCAGTAGCAGAGCATTTCTGCCAGGGGCTTCCCACGCTGCACCAGCCCCGGGGTGCAGGGGGCTGCCCTCCTTCTCCCCCCTCTTTACACCAAGTCCCCAGCGAGGGTCGCCTCTTTTTCCCAGAACCCCCAAATATCTCTGAGAGAGAGGCGGACAGTGGGGGGAGAAGAGGGGCACATTTAAAAAGCGAAGGGGAAGCGGGGCGGTGGCAGAACAGCCCTGAGCCCAGCCGGCGGCCCCGCGGCCACAGCCATTCTCATTCCCGGCACGTTCCGCTGCTCTCCAGTGCAGCCCGGCTTCGAAATATTAGTGCGGCGCGGAGTGCCATTTTCGAGCCGCTGCAGCTCCTTCTTGGCACCGGTTCAGCTTTTTGTCTTGCCTTCTCCTCGAGCGCCCAGCGGAGGGAGGAGGAAAGAAAGGAGGAAAAATAAAGCCCCACCGCTTTGCCGCCGGGGCCATCAGCCTCCCCCACAGCACCCCGCACCCTTCCAGCCCACTCCCAACTGAATCCACTCGGCAGACATAAATCTCTTCCCACCTCCGCAGCAGCCAGTTCACAGCCTCCTTCCCCCCTCCCGCTTCCCGCCACTCTTTTTCACCGCTCTCTCCTTTGTACTCCTCTAAATTTTCCCAGCCAAGCGTTACAACCTTCCATACACCCTCCCCCCTCCTTTCTGCTCCATCCCCAGCCCTCCCACCTCCTCCCCTCACATCGGCAAACAAAAATCGTGCCATGGTTGCCAATACACTGGCATATCCTCGGAGCGGAGAGCCGCTGCACCCACAGCACGCCTGCCAGGTCCAACCCAGCTCACAGCTGCCCCAGCGCAGGCGAGCTGCAGTGCTCACGGACGCACATGCGTGTGCACACACACACACGCACACACAACTGTCACAGGGCAGGGCACGCTGCGTTTGCCTCCCTTGGCACTACTGTAAACGCAAACTTCCTGCAAGCTTGCATTTGGCAACCAAGTTCCTCCTCCTGCTTGTGGGGCCGGGAGAAAAACGGAGGCGGAATAACAAGGGAGGGAGGGTGTATTTTTTTAGGCAACCCAAACATGGCACTGAGAGCTTCCACCAACAACTTCTCAGCCTGCTGTGCTGGCAACCAGCTGCCGGTTCCAGCCTGGCACCAGCTTTGATTTGTTTTTCTCTCTTAAATGCTCTCCTCCCAAATATTTCTTGCTTTTTTTTTTTTCTTTTTAGGTTTTTTTCTTCCTTTTTTCCCTCTTAGCCTGTCCACAGAGTGCTTGCTTCCCTCTCCCAACCACGAATCCAAAGCATCACGTGTGGAAGGAGCACCAAAGGGAGTGAAACGTGATATAATGCTTGATGGATGAAGAAGGGCGGGGGAACCTCCCGTATGTACACACAACACATGTATGCTCTTCTCTGAGGAAACAGGAGAGTGAGAGATGCCCTAAAAGCAGGCAACATGACCCTTGTACATGCCAGGATTTGCAAGCCCCAGCCTCCTCCATGAAGGAGAGAGGAGACAGGTTTGCTTGGGAGGTAGAGAAGAGGTTGAGGTACAATGCGTGTTTTCTGTGGAAAGGACCTGAGAAAGACACCTTTCAGTTAGTAACGTGACTCCAATTAAACTAGAGTTTGAAACACTGACATCTGCATGACAGAGAGAAAGTGGTGCAAAATGCACCTTGTCTGGTGCCTGAAGGAAAGAGATTTGGAGAAAAAATGTAATAAGGCTGATGATGATGCTGGGGATGGCTTGGGAGGAACATGGACGGAGAAGAGAAGATGCTCTGAGGATTTTAGCATGGTGGCATGAGTGCATTAAGCTGCAAACCAGACTGGAGACCCTGAGCAGCTTATGGCCCCATGGGCAGCTGCTGGTGTCCCAGGAGATTCTTATAAGCTTGGTTCGACTGCTTGGTCCACTGAGATACATGAGGAGTCCTTGGAAGCCACAGGAATTAGAGGGTGGTGAAACAGACGGGCACCTGGTGCCTCCACTCCCTGTGGCAATGAGTCCCTTGGGCAGCCCAGCAAAAGTGCCAGGAAAAGACTGGTCCTTGTCGAACACGGTCTGGCCACCTCGGGGAATAGCAGAGCAACCAGCTCGAAATCGGGGTCGTAGAGACAGACTAGGAGACAGACAGACAGACAGGCAGACAGCATGCTTGGGGTGGTACAGACAAAACATCAGTGTCCTGAGCAGCTGCCTAATATGTATCTTGGCAAAATCTTGCCTGGCTGTGGATGAAGCAGAAATCACAGGCTGGAATCGTAAACGCGTCAGTTGGTCCGATTTTTTCTTCCCTGGCCTGCACGTATAACTATCTGCACGTATATTCTATCCTGGCCTGCAGGAGGAAAGCAGAGTTCTGGATGACACCTTCTAGCTGCCAGGAGCCACATGGAGGAGCTGGTCCTTCGGCTGCTGCCAGCTGCTGCATGTGGAGCAGCTGATGGGCAGGCGCTGAAGTGGACTTGAAATAAGCAGATGCCCTGTTATGGCTGCACCCATTGAGGCCTGTGTGTTTTTGCTTACTTAAACTGAGCCTCCAGGTCCATGCCCTAAGGAGCACCTCTGCCACTGGCACGTGTTTCCTGTGCAAGGTCCATGTTGGAGTTTTCTCCAGGCCACCACAGCATGGCTGGGGCTGGCTGGGTTGAATGGAGAAATATCCAAGTAGGGCCACCAAAGATCCTCTTCTGAGTTGTGTTTTCACTGTTCCAGGCCCTTTGCATAAGGATAACATCCAGCGTTGGTGATAGATCCTCTCAATGTCTGCTTCCAAAGTGTCCATCTGAATCCTCTCTTCCAGCTGGTTTACACGTCTGCTTCCTCTTTTTGCTATTTCTCAGGCTTAGGGTGGGTTTCTCACCCTTTCCTCCAGACTCTAGTACTGAGTGCTGGCATTTGGCAAGGCAGACTGGGCCCCTCATGTGTCCATGGCAAAGCAGACCCTGAAACCTCAGTTGGAGAGCACCGCAGAGAGGCATCCCCACCTGAAGGTAACTGTAGCTCATTGAAGTTACTCCCAGATAGAGGCACTTTCAGATTCTTTGCGTGGAAAAGCACTATAAATAAGATATTACAGACTAACGAGTTCTCAGTTGCAAACTGGAGTGGGAAAGAATATTTTAGCATCCTCTTTCTAAGCACATTAACTCTTGACAGACGTGATTGTTCAAGTCTTCAGAGCTGAAAACTTCACACAGCATGCAGCACATTGAGTCCCCGCACTCCATCTCCAGTTTCAACAGCTCCAAAATCCTCAGTGCCCGAATGCAGTATCCTCCCAGTGCAGCAAGCACCCAAATATTGTGTCATTTTGGGGGTTGCGACAGAAAATATACAGTCCTTAGTTATCTTTCCCAGGAAAAACTCAGCCTTCACCACTGTAAACTCACAATAGACAGCGCCTGAAGATTTTTATCAACTGGCTTCTGATGCTTCCCTTCCCAGGGTGAGCAAGCACTTTGTATCAATCTGGCTTGCTTTAGTGCAGTGACCCAGCACTGTGCTCCACTGCTGAAAGTTCAGGTCCCAGCTGTGGGGCTAAACTCTTGCTGACACTGTGCTGATTTCTCCGTCTCTGTCACCCACATTGCCAGGGAGGAGGCGGGGGGGGGTGTGATGTTGTTTTTTTCCAGGCTGGAACAGAAAGAAAACAATCGAGCAAAGCGCAGAGGAGATGAGGCAAAGGAGGAGGGGGGAGGAAAGTTATCCTGATGTGTGCATAGAGGTTGAGGAGACAAAAACCTTCGAGCAGCACAGGGCAGTTCATTGCGTTCTTCTTTTTCTTCACTAAGGAGAAAATCTTGCTTAATTAAAAACTTACCAGCAAGCAAAATCTTTTAGGATGCCTCAAAGAACTTGTGTGTGTGTGTGCAAGTGCATGGGGAGAGATGCAGAGAGGGAAACCACTATTAGTGATGGGTGAACTGCAAAAGGCTGGGTGGTTTGTTTTGGATAAAGATCCTCACATGCAGATGCTTATCTAAAGCCCTCAGTCTTCAGAGCAAGGCTGGGAATATCTTAAGAACAGACCCTTCTTGCATGATTTCCAGTATCTCTCAGAGCAGTCGCCCATGCCAAAAATACCGCAAAAAAGAGCTTTTCTTCTTCTTTTATGCAGTGTTTTGGCTCTTCTGCTTCTGGTTCCAAGCAAAACCTAAGACTGCAAACTCCTTAACTTGAAGGTTGGGCTGTACTTATTTAATTTCAAGCCATCCCAGTTCTCATGACTGCATACATATGAGGGAAATAAGGAAAAATGGTGGTGTGATTGTATGGAAAACTTTAAAAAAAAAAGGAGACTCCCTGAATATTGGCAGAAAACCAATCTGGCTTCCCTAAGAGAGGACTACAAGCCCTGAGTTCTCCCGCTAAAAGCAGACCACTTATCTGTAAGCTGGCTCTTCTTCCCATAGATAACATGTGAGATCACAGCATTCCCAGTTCAAATGAGCCTGTTAGCCTTGGGTGGTTATTAGTCAGTAAATACTACTGAATCAATAAACAAAATAAAGAATTAGAGGAGAGTCTTGTTTCCCCACCCAATCTGGAAACTCATCAGATCTGCAGTAGCCCTAATTTGACAGAGAAGGAAAAAAGGAAACAGTTTGAACATGATCTGGTGCCCTCCAGTTTTCTTAAATCAGAGAGTAATTGAGGTAAAATAGCCTGGGGATGATGCTGTTGGGAGGAAAGCAGTATGTTTTGCTTAAGTCCTCTGGACAACAGGGCTGTTGCAGGGCTGGTTTTGATCTCTGGTTGGATTTTCACCAGGATATCTCAAGTAATGTTGCTTAGTGTGTCAGGCAGATGAGAATCAGGCCAGTATGCTTTTAAGGACATTGTTAGATACCTTACATCCCTGGACTATTCACCTCGGGAAGGCTAAAAGCACGTAAGTTCACGCTACGTGTAGCAAAGAGTGAATGTTTTGCTGTTAAAGACCAGATTATGTTCTTCCTAAACGATTGTTTGTAGTCTTTTTCCCTGCCTTTCATGTTACTTATTAATTACCCAAGCAAGGATCTTCAGTTTATCCAAGTGGTTTGGAGGCCAAGACATGAGTCTTTAGCTGGTACAAATCAGGATATCTCAATTCAAATCAACAGAAATGATGGACAAAGTCATTGGAAAAGATGTGACCAAGAATTTTTACTACACAGACTTCCAAAACAAGGGCACAGCCTTCTAGACAGCACAGTACATACAGTCTAAATATTTTCTCACTGAAGCTGATGGCACTTCTTGTGGGCAACCAAGACAGGTATAGGAGACCCAATTCCCCATTTGTGTCCACATGTGTGAACCAGGAGCAGCTCCATTGCCCTTCACATGCTGTTGTCTTCAGAACATCTGTTCATTGCGTCCTGCTAAATGCTGCAGGATGCTTATCATTTTTGTCAAAACTTGGTGCTTGTGCATCTTCTTAGTTTAGATGGTGGGATGGAGGGATGGGTTTAAATTTTGGCTTGAAGGAAACAAAGTGAAAAATCTGGACCCTTTCAAGAGAGTTAAACAGTTGAGAAATCTGGGCCTGAGTTTTTTTGAAAAAGTGACCCAATCAATCTAGCTATTACACCATTCTCTTGCCTATGACTAACACGTGGATTGATATTTACTTGCAGGAAGTACTGGCAAGAGATGGGGGTTCCCATTCACTCGTGCTCTTTACCAGTCCCCTGAGACTACAGGCTCCAGCGACGATGGAGCAGACTGCTTCACAGGTGCATGGTTCACATGCCAAAATGGGTTGTAAATCAGAGCGGAGGAAGAAAGGGCTGGAACAATGGTTGTTTGTAGAAGCAACTATTGGAAAGGCGTGTTGACCGCATTCATTTTACAGGTCTCATCTCCAAAATCTATCCCTGCTTACACTGCACCAGAAGGATTTGATCCCAGGTCAGAAATCCACTGAGTATGCCAGTAATTTGCCAGAGATTAAACAGAGGGTGAACTTGTCCCCGATCCCCATTATTGGTTCAAAACCAGGAATTCTCATACCCTTTCAGACAGATGGCTGGTCCTATTACTTCTTATGTTAGATTTCCCATTGAGGCTGAAAGCAAATCCACATTCAAGCTGAAAGTAAACAACCTGCGAATTCAAAAGGCGCTAACGTGAACTGCCAAAGCATTTGCGGCGTATGCTGCAGATGTCAAATAGACAGTTTCCCACAGCCCTGAGCCTAGACACATAGCTAAGTTACACAGCAAAACCTTCCACCCTGCTCAAAAATCCATCCAGTGCAAAACTTGCTCTCCTCGCTGGCATTTTAAGGGCTGGAGCCTCAGCTGGAGTGGATTAGTGTAGTCACTCTGATTTGAATAGAGCTCTGCCAATTTATACCAGATGAGGATTTCACCCTTTGGAGTCCAAGTGGGAAATGGCTATTCGCTACTTTTTTAACAGTGTGGTTTGAGAAAAAAATAAAATGTGGTATATTTTAAAGAGTGAAAGACCATTATATAAGTTTCTTTCCACTCCTATGGTTAATTTTTAAAGAAATCTATTACAGAGCTGGGTTCTAAAGAATCAAGCTTTGCAGAAAATTGCATATAAATAACATAACTTATAAATACAAACAACACAAGTTACCCAACTTATTTCGGTCCCTGATACCTTCCAAAATGCCAACAAAAAGTTAACTAGGAACCCAAGCACGACATCACTGTGGTATTGCAGGAAATTCAGAAAGTGGAAAGGACTGAATAAACCAGTATGTTTTTTCCTGCCAACGTTGAATGAAAGACAAAAACCATTAAACTAAACCATACAAACAAAAATACCCCACCCATATGCTTTGCAATGCTCTGAACATTATTACCATGGTGTGCTTCTCAGTTGTAAAGATGTCCAATATGTTTTTCTAACATATTTTTGTGTAAACTGAACAGCATCACTGAAGTCATATTCTGTAAATTTGGATTAATTCCATTTAAAACAATGTAAGCCCATGATATACATTCAGGAATGGTTACCTGAATTAGGCCTATGATTTATTGTTTAGTAGAGGAGGCTCCACTTGCAGACTTGGATGTGCCTTGATTTTTCCCAAAGTAAACCGGAGGGCAAATATTACACCAATAGAAATGAATGGATGTTTTTAAAATGATGGTAATGTGAAATCTAACTTTAAACTGATTAACTCAAAGCCAGTAGACTGATGCAGCTATTCAGAAAATTTGCTTCCTCTTTCCTCCAGCCATCCTTATTTTCACTTTACAATTCAGTGTAAGCTGGCAATTAGTAATACTTTGTCTGTTTATAGAACCTTCCATCTGAGGATCCAGAAACACTTTGCAAACACTAATGAATTAAGCTTCTTAACACCCCCTGTGAGACAGATACTACTATCGCATTTGCACAGCTCGAAGAAGAGGTGCAGGTTTGCCATGGGTCAGAGCCAGCCAGCAGCAAAGCTGGAAAGCCAGTCTAGACCCTGAAACTCACCTTCAGCTCAATAATGCAAGGCTTTCAGTGGATGTGGTGATGTGCCTGGTGACTTTAGAAGCTTATAATTATCTCTTGGGACTGCCAGCGTCCCATGATGTCTGGCACGCTGAAAACACCAAGGGTTGAACTTCTGCCCATGGAGAGAAATTGGGTCTCACTTAATGTTGGACAGAAACACCATGAATATACCATTCATCTTCATCTAAAACAATCACTCATAAATATGATCCTCTGATATTGCAAACAGGAGAGAAAATTGTAACTTCATCTGTCCTTATTCATGGTTTATTAATATCACAAATCCTGGACAATACAATAGGCGTCCTTTTTTCATCTTTAATTACCCTTATCTTTTTCTCATACAGGGAAAAGGTAGAACGTTCAAGCCTTCTTGCAAGTGATGATGACAAGAGAAATTTAAAGGATTTTTAAAGAACGCCTAAAGGTTTTGCTTCCAACACCATCAGGAAAGCTTAGATCCCAGGCAAGCCTTAGGACAAGATAGGCATTGATGAGATGAGTATTTTTTTCCAAAGTACAATCTCGTTGATTTAAGAGCAGCTAATGTCTGATACCTACTTGAAGCATTTTTCCATGTAGCCCTTCTCCAAATGCATGGCAATCAGACAATTTCCATGATGATTCTTCTGTCTAAAAATATACACCTCCCCTGCTTTTCAATTTATCACTGAGCCAGTCAGCCTGTTTATTGTTGAAGTTTTGCCCATTTAATAGTGCACTTAGGAAAGCTTAATACAAACATTGACCAATTCATTGCTGTCACAAAAATAAATACCTTTAGAAATCAATCATCTAAGCAGGAGTCAAGAGCAAGAATCTCTTATTTAGAGATCAGTCAATAAGGAACAATGTTATGAAGCTATTCTAAACAGACCAGAATTATTTATTTATTTATTTTAAAGACCTCTTTTTTACTGCAGATTGAAATTGAGGAGAATAGCAAATAAAATATTTTGGTTTGCTTTCGAAATTTGTTGGTGACCTTAAATCCCAGAAATGGGGCACTACAGAAGAGACAGGCATTTGACATATTCAGAGTGTTGATTTGTGAACTATCAGCAGAGTGCTGTTTGCCTAAAAATATGCATTTGAAATTCTTTTCTAAAAACTCTTCTTGATCTGTTCCCAATTCATGGGCTGTTAAAAGTCTGTACGGCACGGCAATGTTTGTCTCCTGGACAGAGGGACATTACGATCCCTAGAAGCAGTTTTCCAGCGGGAATATTAAAGGCACTATTCAGGAATATTCTCCAGTATTCCTGAATCACAGCCTCCACAAACACTCCCACTCACAAACATGTTTACTGGAATATTTGTCAAGAGCAAACACGATGGGATGGTGGGAGACAGTGTACAAAGTCTAACCAAACTTACAAAAATCCAACAGCTAATGAATACTTGTTGAAAATGTCTTATGGTATTTCCTCAGCTATGGATGCTAATTAGGAAAGCCTATAAAGCTAAAACTCTTTTGCTTTCTACCTCCTCATGTACTCCAGAATTGAAAGCCACTTCCATGGCTCTTTTTTGTCATGTTCATCCCTGTTAAATCTTCTGGATCCAGAAGCAGCTTTAAAAAAAATTGTGTGTGTTATCAAACGGGTGAGGTTAAGAACAGCTGAACAGAAACTCAGAAACTCATTTCACAGAAGTAGCTCAATGGCTAATAGCTTTTTATTGTGTCTGACCAAAAAAAATCCTACAACAGATATGAATTTATATTTAGATTGGTCAATACGTAATATTGCCCAATATTGAATCCCCACAGTTTTACATAGTACTATGGATCCTCTCTTCATGCCTGTTTCTTTAGTGCCAAAACCAGCTTTTGGATTGCTTCTTTTTCTATAAAAAAAGACTAGTAGGTACCCAAAGAAACCTGACAAGCTCGTGTTATTATATGCCAAAAGCACATGGCCAGGAAAGGGAGGGGAATTGCAAGGAAAGCCAGTGTACATCATCAGGTCTACATGTCTGGGTGCTTGAGGATGGTGAATTATGGATGTCAAACCAAGTCAATGCCACATGGGTGAGCAGGAGTTTGTGCCTGAGAAAACCAGTTCTTGCTGAGTGCAAACACTGCTCACCAACCCAAGCCATTGAGATCCAGCATCTTTAATTAACAACAACCAAAGGAAGCATTTGTGATGCATGGCAGTGTGCCACGGAACAATACTAATGTGAACTTGCCCACAGAAAAACCCATGTGAGGAGACAGTTTTCTCTTCTTCTCCAATAAGCCGTATTTTACAAACTCTGGACCAAATTCTGCTCCTAAACAGAAACTTCAATTTAGTGGGACTACTGTGAACCTCCTCTGCCACACTACTGATGATAACACAGGACAGGATAGTCTGCATTCAGGGCCAAGCTGAATTTGTACCTGGGCTCCTCAAAATGTTCTTGCAATGTCAAGGCTCACCACAAGCTCTTGTAACTCACCACGGTGTCTATTTTCCAGTAAAGCATGACACTTCCTTTTTCACCTGACTAATACCGAGACCCTCAATATGTTTTCTAAACAGCAGTTTACTGAAAATGATCTTTGCACTGCTGTGCATGCAGCTAGCTCACATAGTAACAAGATAGAGTTGTTCTCCTTCCTCTAAAAAAATTCAAATCTTAGTTCACTGCAAATAGGTTTTTATTTTGCAAATTCTGCCCATTAACTGAACACATCATTCCTTATGTTTCTCTCTCCTGGAAGGTAAGGGAAAGCAATGGACCATCCAGAATTTTTACAGACTGTCCCCTCCAGTCATGCATTGCTAGAGATGGTACTGTATAATGCATGACTTACCTGCAAAGGCATTGGAGGAGTAATGAAATAAGCAGATGCTCCATCAGCAGGCTTTTAAAACATTGGTATTGCAATCTGAGATGCAGTCAGCCATTACATGCATATGCCCTTTATTTACGGAGCTGATAAAGGCTCTATGTCAGGCGCAGTCAAGCTGCCTTTTTACTTTCTGCCTTTCCCCACATTAAAGAAAGTTGCTGTCTGGTTATTTTATTCATATGCAAGCTCCAGATTTGGGAGGAAAAGCAGGACTCCTGACTCCTCTATTAAAACTAGAGGTCTGAAAACCAGACAACTTCATCCACACAAATTGCCAGGGACTCCGTGTAGTGATTCCTCTCCTCCTAATGCAGATGGTGTCTGAAATAGGCGGATCTCACTGAGGTTACCTATTCCTTTCCATTGGCTAGAAAGGGAGCCCAGGACAACTACCCCAGCTGCAGGTGAGAACATAAATGTCCACATTGCCAAAATTGTATACACTAACTCATCTATAACTTCAATTTTGTATGATTTTTCTATCACGTGTGTTGTTCTAAGTAATTTCATGACAGGAGTGAGCACGTTTTCCCTCAAACTCCATTCCAAGCACCAGCCGTAGATAAACAAGCAGGCGAAAAACTGGCATGGGTCAAAGGGAAGGATGGTATTAACATTAACGGGCACCTATGAGGAGTATTTTGCACTCTAAATAAAATAGCATTGCTCAGCTGCACGAGGAGTGAAGTTCTGAAGACACCAAGTCGCATGGCTGTGGCTCAGGGGAGGATTTCGGTTCATGCTTAGGGCTGTGTTCGATCACTGGTACATCACCCAAAGGTTCACAGCAAAACAGATGATGGGGCAGGGAAAAGCTCTTCTTCCTTATACTGCAAAGGGAACTGCTGCTTGCTGACTGACAGCTCCCCAGCCAGCTTATGTGCATCTAATTACCGAGCCGCAACCCAAATCAAAATGCCCCATTGCAGCTGGTGTCTCACTTAATCCATTCATAACACGAGCTAATTAGCATTGATGCTTTTGGGCAAGTTTATTCCAAATGTGGTCGAGTCCCAGGCTTTCAGCTTAGTTGCTAGGACCCATTGAGGATCCTGGGAGAGGCTGTGTTTCTGCCCAGAAGGCATTTTCTGGCCTGCTGACGGCATAGGAGTGGGTTCAGGGGAAGATGCTGTCCTGGGCTGAGATGAGATGAACACTGGCATATAAACACTGTTGCTAAGCTGTTTTTGCTGCTACACCCTGCCTCCATGCAGAATAGTTTGTGGCAGAAACAAGATATTTCATAATTTTCCTCCTGTCTGAATTCAAATGTCCAGATTAGGAAATGAACAAGAAAAAGAAGAAAAAAAAAAAGAAAAAGAAAAAAAAAGATAAAAAAAAGCCCTCAAACTTGGAAAGTGGAAGAAGTCAAGGAACAATTCTATGCTTTGTGTTACTCTTTGTGAGCATGGCTTAGAAAAGAGGCCAGTTACCAGAGCTTTGCATTTTCTTTTCAACCTATGGGATTAGAAGATGAGAGCAGGTGCTAATCGGAAATTTGCCCACGGCAGAAAATCAGGACCCTAAATCTTCATCGCTGAAAATCACAAAAACACCTAGCAATGAACTATAGTCGCTGCACTTGGAAATTGGTGATATAAGAAATTGTCACTTGGCAGAAAACCCACTTTCCGCTCCTTCGGTGCACCACAATTTCAGTTTAATTTGTAAGAGGATGCAAGTGTAAATGAACTGACAACAGAGCTATCAGCTATTCTGTTGGTAACACTCGGAGCAATAGTTTCGATTTGACTAGACACAGCTGTCCACTGCATGGAACGACCTTTAGCCCCGTCCTTGGCGAAATTCAATTCTCTCCATGTCTGACTCCGTCCACGGGGACTTGAGTAGCGGAGCTGCCAGAATAATCAGCGCATTGCTTAATGACAGGCACTCCAACGAGCAACGCGGTTGTGCATTGTCAGAAACTGAGCCTGCAGCTCTGGGGGAGGTGGGAGGGGAGCCTCCTTGTTATTCAGAAGGAAATAAAGTAGTTGTATAGGAGCAAACGTGGATGCATGCGACCGCCTTTGCTTCATGAGCGTCACTGATGCTCTCGGCGCCGTGTGTGTGTGTGTAAACACAGATTTTTCTTGTGTGTTTGTCAGCAAATACACATTTTTATTGGATTTGCCTCTCAGAAATGGCTGGGATTCTGCTGCTGCTCTGCATTGTACCACTGTGAAATGTAATTTCTATTTATGCAACCCTAAGCATGCATACGTTGCATATGGTGATGTTTATAAGGCCATCCAGACACATACCATCTAACATGTGTATACATATGTATAGATATACACACTTTTGGTGTGTTTATTACACTGGCCACTGCAGTAAGAAAGATGTTTAGACTGCAAGCATAAAAAAAAAAAAAAAAAGGAATTTCCCAGCTTTTATAGCCATTTGTGCAAACTTATTTCTGTTTGACTGGGTGTCTCTCTGCCAGTGTGACAGAGGCAGTCTCCGACACAGGGTAGGAAAGACATCTCACCATGGGATTGACACGTATATGCCCCAGCCCGCACCATGGCTGCACCCACAGGGATGAACCTGACACTTCCTAGTTTCTTAACTGATTGATTTAGCAGCCTGAACACAGAAATTATGTTGGGTCCAAAACCGGACTTATCCTTTCCTTCACTGAGGATCATTGAAGACAGATATGCACTGCTTTGGCTGGCAAGTTGTGCTACAACCACTGCGAGTGGGAGATTGCAAAGGGTGAGACACCAGCTCCACCTGCTCCACAAGCCCCCAGGGATTTGTCTTTTTGCTATCTTTGCTTGGCTGCACTGTGGGCCCAGCTCTGTGGAGGATTTGTGTTCAGTTATTATTCTGACCTGCTGCCAGCATTCCTGAGAAACACAAGTGAGAAATGGGGAATGGTGATCTTGCACAGCCCATAACTCAGCCAGAACAGAGGGGAGTTTCATGGGAGAAGGGAAAGGCATGTCTTCGGCTGCAAAGCTTTTGTCCCTGCCAAAATTCAAAGGCTTTTTTTTCAAACAATAGAGATATTACAGCTTATTTAAAAAAAAATAAATAGAGAGGCCACAGGAACCTTTGATAATGGAAAACATTAGGAATCTAAAAACTCTGGTCTTTTCAGACAAGAAAACAAGGTGGTCTCCAAAACTCTGTGAAATCATGTTATAGTGGAGCATGCTAAATAACCAAAATATAAGAGTCATTGCCACTTCTCTTTCACACACACTCTAACTCCTCCTACTATTTATTTGGGAGTGGGAGAAACAACATAGACGCAAGATGTTTCTCCTCAAGCAAGTACATCCAACGGTTTAGTACAGACAGAGATTAGCACAGTTTGGACTGGTCTTACCGTGTGGTTTCTCCTCATCATCCCTATTTGCTCCTCTCTAGCTCTCTCCTTGACCTCCCCTGTCACCTTCCCCACCACAGCAACGTCTTTTCACCAGCCCCTTCAATGGTCCTTAATGGCCAGGTCTTCTCTTGCACTTGCCTCGGGCTAACGGGTTCACTGCCTTCGTTGCTGACATTCGTACTCTCCCTTCTTGCCTTTCTGCCACTTCTGTCTCTCTGTTTCTCATTTTTTCACCTGCAAATTTCAATGGCTTCATAGATCTGCAGAAACATGTACAGCTAACACATGTTTTTGATTCTCTCCCTTCTCTCCAAATTCCTGAATAACTCAGAAGCCAACATTTTAGGATGGCTGTATAGTAGCAACAGTAGAATAGTATCACCTCTCCAGCTAGCTCAGAAGAATATAACACCTTGCTGGGAATTTGTATGAAGCATCACAAGAGTGTGTCATGCAAAGAGAAGCCCAGTACAGTTTTTCTGGATGCTTGGCAGAGATGTTATTCCAGTTCCTGAACACATACTACTTTTTATTAACTTAAAGCCAAATATTCTTGGTTCAAAGTCCTCAATCAATAATACAGAAATGAGGCAAACTGAGATATCCACAAGATATTTACCCGGGTTTCCAGCGAGAAGATGAGATGCACACAACTGAAAATGTGTGTTGTCTTCCTTATGTATGCAAAATTTTGATTTACTCCTTTGATAACTACTTTTTTCCCCTCTTCAACTAGACCCAAATAATCAAAGTAGAAAATATAGAAAAGTTGCAAAATAAATGTCAAAGGTACATAAACCAAACTCCTCATGGACCATCTTTCTCTTTTTGTGCTCTGTTATCAAATCTATTTATGAAGCTTGAAATATTGTATTTCTATAGGTCCTGCTAAATCAACACATTATAGAACAAATATTTCTCAGTAATGCAGAAAAAAAATCTTTTCTACAGCTCTAAGAACTAGAATATTAAACTGATTTTTAGATAAATTATCCCTTCCCAGAATAGGTCATCGGAACAAGCAATGTAGTACTAAAACTGGACAGTGTTTCCCATTACACTGAGATGTACAAGTATTTCCTAAGGCTCCTCCAATCTCAGTGGCCTGAAATCCCTCCTGGCAAACCCACAACGTGCAACCTTACAGAATGCCATATGTGCATACCAGAAAAGTATTACCAACAATGTAATACATGCAGGACTCCAGAAATTGGGTTAGTCTGCAGCCATTGATGTCCTCATCACTACTACAGGTAGCAGTAAAGGAAAAATAATGCTATCTGTCTAAATAGATAGATAGAAAGAAAGAAAGAAAGAAAGAAAGAAAGAAAGAAAGAAAGAAAGAAAGAAAGAAAGAAAAGGATGAAACACAGTCACAGTGAGAGCAGATAAAGAACATGGTGACATGACATGGGCATCTCTGCTCCTCTCCAGCCACCTGTCTACAGCTGGTCTTCACCATCATCCAGTTCCTTAAACTCTGACTGAGGCTCAACAGTTATGGAAAAGATTCAAGGCCACTGAGACAGGGGTACTCCCTGGGGCAAGTAGGGAACAGGAGGAAGCTATCCTACTTTCGAGCTCTTCATGTTCACCAAGAGCCCACATCTCCAGCTCCTATCTTTCAGAAATGCCTCTCCCATCCCTCAGAGCTGGAAACCTGCACTCATTTACTCACAAACAGGGAACTCTGTCAGCAGCCTCACAACCTGCAGATTTTGATTGCATTAATTTGTTCTGAAGCAGGTTTTCCTCTTGAGCCTGAAGTAGAAGTCAATTAATTAAGACCCATTTTTTGCCCCCCTATCAGATTGAAACAAATTAAATGGCAGCAGTAAGACAACCTTGCCTGGGATAGGCATTCTTGGAGAAGCAGGTCTTTCTCTTTCTTCTGCACAGGAAGTTGATTCTATTACTTTGCCCAGCTGAGCGTGGATCTTCTCTAAAAGGTGTCCTATGTGTTAGTCCACAAGACTGAGAAGTCCCACTGCCATTCCCCAGATGCAGAAGCCTAACTGCAAACCAGTTTCTGCTAAACCACTTCCATTATAGTTAATGAACACCATGCTGGGAACTGAAAACAACATCACTTATAGAAAAGTTCCTCTTTAACCTGTCTGTGACTGCCGCATTAAGTAACCAAAAGCCACCAGTGCTCTTCCAATGCCACTCTCCCCCTCGCTGGTGAGGAAGGGGAGAGAGGGCATTCTAGGACAGCCCTCTGAGATGCCACAACCTCCTGGAAATACCCCAGCATGTGGTCCCTGGCCTGGTGAAAAAACAGTCGAAGCTAAGCAGATGAGTGCTGAGTAATTTCTGAGAAATTAGAGACAGGCAAGTCAATCCATTAATAAGAAGACCAAGTGTACATTGAATTTGATCTACTCTTCGTAGAGGATTAAAAAAAAAGGAACTGTACATAATCTACTCCCGTCTGCCACTGTTTTCCATTGTATTCTCCAATTTCCCAGCTACAAATCAAAACCAAGGCCCTCCAACTTGATTAGGTTCCTAATTCTGCTCAAATTGAAGACTTCGGCAATACATTAACCCAAATGCATCACACAGCTTCCAAACACCTTACACATTGCCTGGAAGTTCAGCTTAGTTCTCACAGTGGTAATTTAACCTGCTTAGGAAATCAGAGGAAATCCTCTGCCCATACCTAGTATTTGCAGATGCAATGTGCTAAGCTAGGGAATTGAGTTCAGGGTCAATCCACCCACCTGGACCAGAGCCTTTACCCCAGCAGTGTCCCAAATGTTTTCTCTGTCACTGGTACAAGATTCTACCCTGGGGGAAACAGCCAAAGAGATGAAAGGTTGCTCTTCTGTTTTTAAGTGATGTATAGAAAAGTGAAAACAACAGCAAAAATATTCTTCTTCTAATTGAAAACACAGTACCAGTTAATGGTCTTTGGAGGGAGAGCGTCTCTGTGTGTGTGTGTGTGTGTTTCATGGGGGAAGGGGGAGAAATGGATCGCTGTAACCAACAACACCCCAAAGGACTATAAATCAAACAGCATACAGCTGTTGGTATCAAATATAACTCCTTTAGCACTACATCAAAAAGCTTTAATTAACAACTAATTTATTCAAGTGAAAAAAAAATTTCCTTGCACCAAATAATTGTATTATAACTTAGGGACTAGGCTGTGTATTTTCCCCCTCTCTAAAGCATGACAGGAGAGGAAATTGAGCCTTCAGAGAACAGCTAAGTAGAAAAATGGATCAAAGATTCAGAGGGCTTGTTGATTGGCTTTTTGAGTCAGCAGAGACCCCATCAGCCCATTTAATGAAAAAAAGCCACATAGCAAAGTCTGTTTGGTCTAGGACCTACTTTTATTAAAATTGCTTGTAAAAATAAATGGCATCAGCTTGCGCCAGGCACAGTGTGGACAGGTGTTGCACAAGCCTCCTTGTACAGTGGTGTCAATTCTGTTCTGTGCCTCTGTTTTGTCAGCCGTGGACAGGTCCCACGATTCAGATGCCGAGACACGCTCCATCCACAGGGAGCTTTCAGCAAAGCAGCTACCTGTCCGCAGGGCAGCCAACGGCCATCTCCAAACATGCTTGCTTGGAAGCTAAACAGCACTTGAACCCCAACTGCAAAGGCTTGTCAACCTATTCCTTCCTTCCCCTCGTGCTGGGAAGAGTGTATTGGACCAGCCCAGAGCTGACACGTACCCAACATTGCTGCTCTTCCACAAGCCAGGAGCCCATGCAGAAGCATCCCTGTTCTCCAGAATCAGGACGGCAACTGGAGCCACACAGCACAACTTGGGTCGTGTCCTCACCCCCTACCAACCTCACTGAGGCAAGAATTGGAGGGATTATTCTTTTCCTTTTTCCTTTTTTTTTTTTTTTTTTTTTCCTTCATAACTTTGTGCCAGCATCGACTAACTAATCTCTGATGGGGTAAGGTAAGTGCCATTATCCTGCTCTAATGGCTAATGAAGTCAAAGCAGAGTAAGTAGTTTACTGGTTATCTCGTCTTCAGGGTCCCATCATGCGTGTTTTACTGTTCCTCCGAGTGCAGTGAAGTTTCCCATTAATGCTGCCATTGATTACAGTGTACAATCTTCGGGGCAGGGACTGTGATTTTCTTTTCATTTGCTTAATGAAAAGCACACTGCCTTTTAATTCCTTGGGATTCAGTTGCTTAGGTATTAGGTGTGAGCCCCGATGTAAATGCAGAGGGGGACAGCCATGTGGTGGTGCCACGTGGGGTGCATGAACCAGCTGAGGCTAATACAGAATGGTTTGGACTGCAGCTTTAGAGTCTTCCTCTGTGTTCAACCCCTTCTCTGAATCCATGCCTGGGTAGTGCTTGTTCACCACTGTGCGCAATGCTATTCTGAAAATTCTTTAAGTATATATGGAGCCTAATCAGGTTGTGACATGAATGATTTTTACTAATGAAATAGCTTAAAGAAGGCATTGGGTTTGTTTCTGCAAACATAAACATAACCAACAGTACAACACATTAGCACTATCCGACCCAAAGGACAATAATAATGGAAAACTGGTTAATTGATTAGTTCAGGTATAAAATTAAATAATTGTGTGCAGTGTTCTATGACATATCGCACCATAGGAATGAATTGAAAGGCAAAGCACGATTTATTTTGCCTTTGTGAGAGCTTTATTCTGTTAGACCTCAACAATTACAAATAAAGTTCAACAAAATCACTTTAATTTATAAAGAACACTCCAAAAAGCTAAAAAAGGCTTAATAAGTAATCAGCTTAAATCTTTTTTCTGTATTTCAAACATACAGGTATATGCTCAAATGCCTTCGCTGTGCAGATTTCAGAGGTAGCTCACCAGTGACGTTGTTCAAGGATTTGAAACACAACCTAAAGCTTTTGCACTTGTAAAACACTGAAAAGGACTTGTATTAGTGCTATAGGCAGATGTTATTAAAAAGTCTTTTTGGTTAGTTTAATTCGGTAACTCACAGCCCTGAATATCAAGCCCTGAACATCAAACCCATGAACAGGATGGCTTTACACACGAAACTAAGTATTGTGGTCCTCGTCTGGCTGCAATAAATAATTACGTTGTTAAAGATGTGAATGTGTTAGATAAATTTCCCACCCTCTAAGAACAGTTTCCAGTCATTCTTATTGACCAACAGTGGTTGCATAAGAGAAAGAAAAACTGGAGAACATGGGGAGTCAAGGCTGCAAGGAGTGTACTGCAGGAAAACTACGAAACTACGAGTGGATTGACTGTGAAGACACCCACCCAGGCTCAGGTCCTGCCTCTGCTAGTGACTACAAAGATGAAAAACACTTCATCTTTTGAGTCTTCATATATAAAATAACGATATTAATCTCTGTGTGAAATTCAATGGGCTGTGATGCTCACATTCCTTTGGGCATTAAAAATTATGAAAAAATTGTTACTTTCCAAGAACAATCTTCCTACTTACTTCCATCAATGATCAATTTAAGCCTAGTGCATAAAATCTGACAACTCTGTGCTGGGCTTAAGTATCTTTTAGTGTTGGCCATAAATTTTCTACCTCCTTATAAATCTAGTTATAGAATAGAAACATCCTCAGGAAAAGTCTCCTTGAAAATAAGTAAAAAATACAGCACACAAAAGCAAGACCCAAGCTAAAAGAAAACCCAATGGCATACAGAAACCTTTTTTATTTTTATTGTGGAAAATAAGTGCTAAATTCATGTTCTCCCTGACCTGGAGAATCTGCTTCTCCCACTGGATGACCTGTTTGGGGCAACTGAAGCTTCACTTCAACCCACGCCCAAGAGGAGATGCGGAGGGGAGGGGGCACCATGGGTGCTTTGAGCTAGAGATGCTCTAAGCGCAGCAGCACCCTTCCTTTCTCAGGGACCCTTTCGTATTTTGCACGGTCCTTCCTTTTCCTGTTTTCTCTTGCTGCTTCCATTTCTTACCCCCCCAAACAATAAAAGCTCAATGGGAATGCAAATGCAGCTCTCCGTTTAAAATCCCAGCCGAGAAGGCAGTGTGTCACCCATATTTATGAGCTCTAAATGGCTTTTATCAAAGTGAGGTCGCACTAAATCACCCCCAAGCTGTCATAAATACAAATGACTCGACATAGTCTGCAACAAGCCTTCGGGGGAAAATTATATGATCTGCTGTTGCAGTTATGCTATATCACACAGCGAGCTCATATATTTCCATTGGCAAGGTAACCTGATCCTTCAAAGGACACTAATAGGTGAAAGGGGGACGAGAGAAATAGTGAATCAAGCAGTGTGTGGCTGTGCACACACGCACATGCATGCACCTCCGAGCTAAAACCTGAATGGAAGAGGAGGTCCTTGTGGCTTGGAATATGAGGTTTCCTTGGCTGCCTCACTAGAGCAGGGAAGCTGCCAGCCAAGAGAGAAAGATCCAGGGGCTCACCAGGGTATTTCCCATTTGAAAAATTCATGTGAAGGCATAAAAATTATTAAGATATGAACCAGAGCTATCCAGACTCCAATGACTGGACCATTTCCAAGCAAATTAAAGGAGCCTTCCCTCCATCTCAGCTGGCAAAGCCCAGGATTATAGCAAATTCTACCACACTATAAAGAGGAATTCCTTATAAAGGAGACAGGACTGGGCAGTGGAAAAAACCAGCATGAGCTCATGAGATAACAGGTACTAAACAGTTGGTTTTTTATTAACCTCTGTTCCATATATTAAGTTCTGCTTATATGTTTGCATATGCAGATATATATACACATATATATATAAAGAAGGAGTAATTCTGATCAGATACCATCTAATCCATAGACAGTGGCAGTAATCTGGGGGAGTCACCAGAGATGGAGTTTAAGACCCTTTGAACACCGTCCCCACACAACTTTTTGCAGACAATCCTGCATGATTTGATGTGACAGCATGGAGTCTCACGTTCCACAGCTCATCCTACTGTCACACTATGCTGTTGCATCAGTTTACATATGAAATAAGTCAACTCCAATGAATTTTAGTTCTTTTTTTTTTTTTTTATATCTGGGATGAAGACAGTGCCTCTGTCTGCTTGGCAAATGGTTATAATGATAAGTCAGTTTGGGTTTGTTATCTCTAACGTAATAGAGGCAATATGCCAATTTTCAGCAATCCAGGTCAGATACGGGCATTTATCATGGTACCCTTCTCAGAGAATGAGGTCTCTAACATTAAATTATGTATTTTAATTAAAAGCTGAACTTACAGAGCTTGAGCTACTAAACTTGATTTTCAACTGCGGTGAGCCTGGTGGAAAGCCAGTGGGCAGCGCTGCCATTTTCCATTGACAAGTGCTCTCCTCAGAAAACCTGCTGACTTTGGAGCTGAAAAGATAGCCCACACGTTTGAGTGATTTACTGCATCAAAGCATGGCCAGCAGGTTGAGAGAAGTGATTCTGCCCCTCTACTCCGCTTTGGTGAGACCCTACCTGTAGTACTGTGTCCAGCTCTGGAGTCCTCAGAGCAGGAAGGACATGGACCTGTTGGAACGGGTCCAGTAGAGGACCACGAAGATGATCAGAGGACCAGAGAATCTATCCTATGAGGACAGGTTGAGAGAGTTGGGGTTGTTCAGCCTGGAGAAGAGAAGGCTCCAGGGAGAACTTCTGGCAGCCTTCCAGTACCTAAATGGGCTACAGGAAGGCTGGGGAGGGACTCTTTGTCAGGGAGTTTAGCTATAAGACAAGGAGGAATGTTTTTAAACTGAAAGAGGGGAGATTTAGGTTGGATATCAGGAAGAAATTCTTCACAGTGAGGGTGGTGAGGCACTGGAACAGGTTGCCCAGAGAAGCTGTGGCTGCCCCACCCCTTAAGGTGTTCAAGGCCAGGTTGGATAGGGCTTTAAGCAACCTCATCTAGTGAGAGGTGGCCCTGCCCATGGCAGGGGGGTTGGAATTTGATGATCTTTAAGGTCCCTTCCAATCTGAGCCATTCTATGATTCTATGATTTCCTGAAAGCACATTGAAGGGGACAATAGGAGCAAAGCCATCAGAAAGCCTGTGCTGAACTCCTGCTGAGATGCATCGTCCTGCTTCCCCTAGATGGGTCATCTCATGCAAGTATCAGGGGACAGGCAGACTTGCCTGGAGCTGGGGAATGAGAGTTATCAGCTCTGCCCTGCCTGCTGGAAAGCCTGCACTGTCAAAGGGGAAAAGCCCAAGGAATAAGTGAGCTAAACACTGTGCCCGAACCAGGTCATTGTGCTTCAGGAACAACTTCTTTGTGCCCGAACCAGCTCATTGTGCTTCAGGAACAACTTCACCAGCTTCCACAGCTGATCTCTTGGCACGAGCTAGTGCTGCTCAGCTTCATGGGTAGGGAAGCAAAAAAGACACAAGGCGTTCTTGCAAAACAATGAAGTAGTGGCAGGCTGACCTGTACCAATGGGTCAAGCAACAAGGCTTCACCATCTGAAAAACAGCACCTGGAAGCCTTCCAGCTGCCTGTCCGATGTGATTAAAAGCAAAATATGAAATGCTTCAGAAGAGGGAGAAATAGGATCGCAGGTCTGGGTTGCATAATATCATGCATTTGTGTAACCAGTCTAAACAGAGCGTGTGAGTCGACCAGATGTTTTTCATTTCAGCGTACAGCACTGTGGAGCACATCAGAATCCAACGAGCGCCAAACACAACAGCAGCTCTGCCAGTGCTGTTGTAATCGGAGCACGACAAAGGGCACTTTCAACCCCAGTCTCTGGGCGGGCAGGTCAATCTCCTGGCTGGTCAAAGAAGTCAGCTTGTTCTTTACACTGAATCCCTATACCTAAGCTAAACATCAGTAATAGCTAGTAAACATGGGGTTGGGGCTCAGTCATTGAGTCAGCCATCATCAGAAAAAGAGCCAGCGGGGATGTACATATGATCTGATCCATTCTGGGAATAAGCCATAATGTAATCTGTATTTATATACATAGAGCTAGATAATGACTTTGTGAGACAAAACCAGCATATATAAAAACATGGAGGAAAAATGAATGTCCACTCTCATTTATGGTTATAGTATCATTCTGGCTTGGAGGTATTCACTTCTACTCAAGGACCAGTATTATTCCACCTCCCTGGACAGAGGAGGTAAGTTGGGTCAATGCTCTAAAGGGGTAACCAACTTTACTTGCTAGGGCCACTTTTATTCCCAGATGGGCATGCATAGCAAACCTTAGGCAGACACAACCTGGATCTATAGTCCCTTATATACACACAACAGTACAGTCGGTAGATTGACGCACTGATCACCCAGAATTCTTTGGCACCAGATAAAAAACACACTGTGCAACCTAACATAGCCTTGGGACACCAACTCGTCATCTTTGCCTTAAAGTTACATAGATAAGGATTAGTCACCATGCAGAAGCTGCACTGCTTTTATTACATAGATAGAATTACATTAAGATAAAAAGGCTTCTAAAGCATAATTATGTGAGAATGGGAAAAAATTATCTTTAAAGGTATCTCAATCCCCAGAACTATGTACAATCTAGATATTATATGACTTATTATTGTTATATTATATTGATAAAACATGGAGTGTTTTCCTGGTACAAAATGTATATTGCTCTATACAGACCAGCTCCCCAAGTGTCACCTGCAAAAAACCCTGCATGTCCAAGGTGCATTAAAACTTTGCTTATAGATGCTTAGTACAAGTGATTTTTAAAGCTAAGTTGCCTTTTCTGAATACTGTCCCCTATTTTCCAATTTATTTGTATCTATAGTATTGAAACAAGTGTAAAGCCAAATACAAAAAGGCCAGAAAACCCAGAGGCTGAAATCTTCTCCCAGGTCTGCAGCAGGTGGTGGAGCTCAGCTGTGCAAGCCACAGAGTGCTTCCCAACTTCCAACTTGAACAGCTCCAACAGTGAGGGAGCATGTCTTCTTTCATGCCCATTCAGAATAGAAGTAAACCTAGATTTTAAAATCCTACTTCTTGGGAGCATGACAGCAGGAAGAATCAGACTTTGAGTCCTATCTCTATGCAGAGCAACAATCACAACATCAAGGAGGAATGCTCAATTAGTAAACTCGATGTGCAAATCTCCATGTTCTAGTAAAAATTGTCCCTCACCAACCTGATTTTACTCACAAAAATAATAAAACTGGCCAAATCTGACTGAACAGTTTTCATAACCTTTATAGAAGTGAAGCCAATGCTCCTAAAAGCTCCCATGTGATGGCTGTGAGAAAGAGAGGACTGACTTGCCTTGGAGGAACAGTACAAGTTGGAAACGTCTTAAGTTCCAGCTTTAACACAAAGGCTTCACTTCAGTGTTTTAATCCATTTCTTTGACTCACACTTCTCCCATGTTTTCCAGTCCAGTCCTTGGACTAGGTTAGTCTTAAGTGTCCTTGTTTCCTGGGAGCAGAAGAAACTTTGCCTACAACTTTTCCAATTTACAACATTTAAAAGCTTAAGGCAGTATTTTTGGCCTTTTTAAACATTAGCTATTGACATTTGGACAATGTTTGGCTTCTCTGGATCTCCAAAATTCCTAGTAGCACCACAGCTGGGGACGGCATTTTGGTTGTGCAAAATATGAACTAATTTGAATGTCTAATTGGACCTTTTATAATCAAGCAAGTGTTATTACACTGAAGATAAATAAAATAACTGAATTAATACATCTGTGCAAGCTTCAACATGGGCTACATACAGTTAAAATGTAACTGTTGCCTTCCATTACTTCTTTTTAAGCTACTGCATCCCAATACAAAAAGAGGATAATGATTATTCCAGATGCAAACCCTGTTTGTTCATGTTTCCTTTTCAAGCTTAGCTACTCCAAGCTTATCTTAGACTTTAGAACAACTTACTCAGGAAAGGGTTAAACCAATGTTTTTTCTATATGAATGATCAAAATGTTACATTTTAAACTTCTGTGGGGGTACCTCTCTGTTTATTCGTTTCTTGAAGTGGGAAGAAGAATAGATGTCTCTATTTCCATCAGACCAATTTAACTACAATTTGTACCAATAGCAATATTTTTAGTTACAGTAAGTGGGTGACAATGACAACTATAACAAATGGATCAAGCATATTCTTAAGTCTCGTACTTGCTCAAACTCAGAATAAGAAAATTTCTGCCTTAAACATCCTTGTTGTCGTCACGGTCTCCAGAAAAGACAATGTGAAACTTGTAGGCAAGCCTTAGTAGCAGATGACTGAAGTATTTTTTTGACCAAAAGAGAGCAGACAACACAATGAATATAGAGGTGATAAAATGTATCACAGCAGATCAAACTTCAGTTTGGGATCTGGCCAAAATCAGGTTCCAGGTAATATAGACTTTCAATGAGTTAATTAGTCAGTGCATTTACCAAAGACTTATAATTTAAGAAATCTGTGTATTGCACTGACATGAGTGAAAGTCATCACGATTGTGTGAAAGCGGTGTGATGTTAGAGAGAATATGCTTAGACTTCTGTACTGAAAAATCAGTGTAACCCAGGTGCATTCCCTAGGCACTATTCAGTAAATCTCAATTCTTCACACTGGGAGGTCTCATCTGCTGTTGCACGATTATGTGTTATGGTGGTAAAGTGACCTTGCTCAAATCTGAAATTGCAGAAGCTGAGAAAACAGCTTTATGGGTGCAGACTCTGAGCTGGCACAGCTTTTACCTTGCAGCACTTTAATTAGCTCTACCAATTCAAGCTCTGGATAAGATTTGGTCACACTAGGGAACTCTTAAAGTTTAAAAAAATTTCATAAACTTCTCAAAGTAACACAAGAGAATGGTGGCACAACCAAGATTCGTTCTACAAGAAGCTGTTTCAAGAGGACAAGACTGTGATTGTCTTTCAGGCAGGGTTCAAAAAACAGTGCTTGTAACTGCAGCTGCTGGGTTTGGAAGGACATTCACAGAGGTACCTTATGGCTATCTACCTGGGCTACACAAGATGCTATTGCATGTCCTTAGCAATCTCAAAGTAATTGACAGATTCTTAGCTCTTAAGACCAACAGAGACCTGGGAGGGTGGACAAACAAAATTTTTTGGCTGAAATGGATGTGAGGAAGGAGTTACTAGCACCAATCCATGTCAAGCTGCCTCTTCTGGACAACCTCATCAGCTGAGTGGGTCCTAACACACACATATCTGCACTCCACCAGGGCTAGACAACTTTTGGATGAACATCTAAATCGAGAGAAGCAAGGGAGTGACATCCTGAAACTGTGGGGACTAAGGCAGCATGGATGGGAACAAGCCATCCAGAGTGTGACCTGCATATCCCAGGTCTGTTGCAGACAGAACAATTTATCTGACCTTTCATCCAGGTTATCCAAGCTGACCACGCAGTTTTGCCCATCTATGCTTTGAATCATGCTCAGAAATTGCCAGGCTCAATGAATCTTTCAGAAGGTCATGCAACCTTGCCTGGAGACATCAGGAGATGGAGAGAGCCTGCAATGAGTTTTGCTCAATTGTATCACCCTTGCTGTTCAAAATGTGCTTACCAGCCCTGATGCAGCCTGCCTGCTTATAACTTCCATTTGCTTGTATACCTATCTCTTCCAGGCAATACAGGAGAAGATTCAAGAGACGACAAGCTGCCTCTCACTGTCCAACAGAGGGGTTTCACTGCTCTATGATAATGCCCGACAAGGAACTCATGTTTGAAATATCCAGCAGGAAAAAGAAGAAAAAACCCCACACACATGTACACACACAGTCTCTCACACACACACACATACACTACTGTTGCAGTCTCCCCACACAGAATTCCTTTGTCCCCATAGCTTCCATCACCCCCCATAACCCGTACTGCCCTCTGTCCCCCCAACCCCTCCTCTCCCTCCATTCATTCTTCCAGAATTTATCCTGCTTCTTTAACTCGGCATGTGTCTGGGCAGATGTCCAAAAAACCTCCCTTCAGTAACTGGGGCGGGGGGAGGAAATTCCTCCAATTCAGCCCAGGCTCTTTCCTCTCACCCCACTCTCCGACTTCACTCTCCTTTTTCTTGCTCCCTCTTCCCTTTTAACATGCTGAATGATTGATAACTCTCGCCTCGCCTCACCACTGCCTGTTTCGAGTCCTTTCTGCCGGGCATCTGCAGCCCTGTAGGGAAACCAGCTCTCCTAGGCAATGGGACATTGGGGACCCCCTTTGGTTCTTTTCACAAATTAAATAAATAAAAGGAAAGAGGAGAGAAGCACAAGGGCGTCTGGAAAGTTTTGCAGGAGGGGGAAAGGGAGCAGGTCGGAAAAGCCCTTGATTAGGACAGGTCCAAAGCAAACAAACAAATTAAAAGCAACTCCTCTGCATGCCCTCAATACTCTGTTTGCCATGCAAAAGTGAGTGGAAAGCTTTGTTCCCTTGTTATGCATTTTGGGGCCCAAAGAGTACATTTGTGTACAAATTCTAGCTTCTCATGATGCCATCATGATGAATTAGCTTGTTGTCTTAAATTCGCACCTCCAGGAGCCATTCATTTACTTGAAAATCTTTCACTTCATTTAAAAATAAATAGAACTGTATTTGTCTTTCCAACACTGTAAAGAGGTTAAACAATGTGAGTCCTAACACTTTATACTTCAGAATAAAAAAACTTATCTAATATCTATGTGTCGTGTCATGTCATGCATTATGTTCGTACATATGTATAAGCATCCTGTTTTCATCCTCAAAGAATCCACAGGATGACATGCTAATGTCTAGATTCTGATTAGATGTTCATACTCATTTTGTAATTTGCATTTCAGGCAATAAACTCATTAAAACTGATGTTCTGGCTATGTTATTTTAGCCTTGTATACAGTACATGTACAGTGTATCTGTACAATACACAAGTACTACATACAACAAACTCCCATTAAAATAGTGACTTAAAACTTGATTATCATGATTATTATCTGAAATACAAGTGAGACCTCATGGCCTGTGCCAGTAGCAGAGTGTCACTGGTGTCACTGCACTGGGCAGCACATGCTGAGACTGAGAAGGCCTGAGGAGATTCTAGAATGATAGGTAAAAAGGAAAGATTATTACCCTCATTTAACAGAAGGAATCTGGAGAAGGACAAAATCATAAAGAGAAGGGTTGATTTTATCTAACTTAGACATCCAAGTGTCTGCTGATTCCACTCTCTTTCAATAGCCAACAAACTGACATCTCCAGCCAGCTGTCTAAAAAAGACCTTGGATGACTGTCTCAGACGTGACATGACTTTTTAGGATATGCAAAGGTCTGTCGTTTGAATCCAACCAAAGCCACCCGGAAAGTCTCTGGCAAGGTTGAGATTTCTGTCCATGTATCTCACTCCCCAGTCCAGCGCCTTAGCAAAGAGAGAGAAAAAAATACATCTGCTTTCCTCAGCAATGCTACCTGTCTTCTCAGGAACAGAAAAATTGTTCTTTCAAACCAGGAGAAATAGATAGCATAAACTCTTCATATTTTATTAATCATGATACTGAGTTTTGAGGCCCTGCCGGAAAATGAAAGGTAGGTTTCCGTGACATGATAATTCAAAGTAAAATAAACAAGTCGCTGGTGTTTAAAAGAAGCTACATTTAAACCTTAATAAGATGAGAACAAAACAAAATAATCAGCAAGTTGATTTTTTTCTCTCTTTTTTTTTTGAACCAAGGCAAAAAACCATCATGTCAATAACACCTGGGAAAACTCTGTGTTGAATATTTATTCCTTGTTAGCTTGTTAAACTCTCAGCAGTCTTGAAGTAAGTGATCTCCCTCTCCTAGGCCTGGAGGATACTTGGTGTTTCTCTGTAGGTAGCAATCTGTCTATGTGCTGCAAGGTACTGACTACTTCATCAGGATTCAGGGAAGATAAGTCCTCATTTGTTTACTTGAAACAACTATAAAGTGCTATTGGGAGATCTCAAATGTATTTCCTTGTCAGATCTGTCCACACCGAAGGTCTCCTAATGCAAAGCCAGTAATTACCAGAGGTGAAATATGCAGCACAAACATCTAGCCTACCAACCCAGCCTCACTGAATTACATATCCTGTAAAAATAATAACAATAATAACCCATTTTTCAAAGAAATTTCCTGACAGAAGGCTTGCTTCCCTTGGAGGCAAGTACTAATGTTGTCCTACAAATCCAACATGACCTTCACAAATAATTCATTGGTATCTGAAGCCCAAGCATGTAAAGACTGGCAAACTCAATTGTTTTCAGACAAAACAGTAAGCTCTTGATTTCTGAGGTCCCCAAAGATCACTCAGGATCTTGAGGTGAAGAAATTATCATCAAGCTGCCCAAAATGTCCTCGACACAGAACAGCTCATATCCCATCTCAAAACATTGGGTGGTCTCAGCTACCAATTAATTTTACTTTTTTTGCTGCATTTATAGTATGGCCTTTCCAGCTCAAATACAGCAATATATTAGGTAAGAAAACTGAGACATAACCCTTTGCTGCCCCACCACCCAATGAAGCCTTCCTGGTGAGAGTTACCAGTAGGCAGAGTCAGCTTTTCATCCTGGAAACAAGGCCCAGAGCTGGAAGTTGCTTATCCCCAACCAAACAGTCCCTCAGTGGGCTCGGCTGCCCAGGGGTACCAGCATGAGGAATTTGTCTCTCCTGAGTCCTGAATGGCCAACTGCTAAACGGCAACCCTACACTTTGGGTTGAGAGGGGGAAACCCCCCTGATCTGTTGGTATCCTCTTTCCAGACCTCTCACTGCTCTTGAATGTGAGGCCACTACAAACAATTTCAAGTCACATAGTTAGAAGAAATACAGGTTTATAGGTTCCACAAACACCTTTTTTTTTTCTTTTTTTTTTTCACTTGAACTCTATCTATTTAAGTATCTGTCAAAGTACTCTTCTTCTCTCACAGATAGGCACTACTTCAGTGACCAAACCTACCCCTGCAATAAAGCCCAACCAATTCAGTGTTTTCATGGATGAGAGAGACATGACCTAAGCCTTATGCACTGTGGTGGGAGAGATGTCTACTTTTTGTTTGGCTGAACATGCAGGTAGTTCCCCATCTTTGACTTAGATTCAGACCCAAATTCAGCCAAAGTGTCTCTGGAGATTAGCCCCTTACTTCCAAGACTAACATGATCTTCCCTGCGCACTGCATCCCTGTCCCATTAGGAAAACTGTAAGGACCACCCAAAAAACTGTTGGTGTTGCTCTATTCTACACACCCATGAGTGGAGGTGCTGTCCCAGGCCAGTAGTCAGCAGGCTGGGGGATGCTCTGCAGGGATAGCCAGTGGGGTTTTGAAAGCGATATATGGCTGCATTAGCATCTGGTTGTGACTGAGCTAAGAGGCATCACTCTTCTAATTAATTTGGTGCTGTTCTGTGAGAATGAAGCCTTGTTGCTTCTGTCTCCCAAGAGTGAACTTGGGTATGAGGCACTATATACAGCGTATGTGTAAGTGTTCCTCTGAACTGAACCACTGGTGGATGAAGATGAACAAGGGACTGTAAACACACTGGGGTCAGTTCTCCTTCCTCTCCTCATATCCATCCCACAGGCAATTCCTCTTTGCATCTGTGACCCAAAATTTATGATGTCTTTTTAACTTGTGGAATCATTGGGATCTCCCCTAAGAAAAAAAATAAATAGGATGGATTTATCAAAATCTGTGCCCATAAATACAACTGCAGGCTTTGTTCTGAATGGACCCAGTAGGTTTTAACCCATTTTGTAAACACTAGCAGCTAAGGCCCAATAACATCAATCCCATTTGTCATGGGTGCAGGGGGGAATAAATGCCCATTACCAGTGATTTCTTTATGATTCCACAGAGAATGCAGTATAGGATGAAAAAAAAAAAGTGGGGGAGGGGAAGAGATGGTAACTTCTTCCTATTTATTGAATAGCTTGAGATACATGGTTTTGAACAAAATGGAACTGGCCATTGGTATGTGGCAGCAGAGCTATGAAGCAAAGGGAAGACAAGATTGCGGTGGGTTGAAGGAGAACATGATGGAGCATAAAGGAGACTATAACAAACATGGACTGCAGAAAATCTTATTAATAATTAGTAACATGGCTTAACCTGTACACCTTGCCCTGCCGTGCCAATAAATCTGCTACAAGCCCCATGTACCTCATAGCTTTGGCTTCTGATTATATCCATGGTATGGGACACACTAAAATGGATATGACTATATCTATATCAAATCTATATATCTCTATCTATCTCTCTATCTATATGTTTATTTCTGTCTATATATCTATATAAACCTATAACTATACCTATTTATCTCTATTTCTATGTCTATCTCCGTATCTATCTCTATACCCATCTTTATCTAGATCACTTTAGGACTGAGATTTTTTAGAAGTTTACAGAAGACAAACAGAAAATGGCTGCCTGAAGAACAGCACAGAAATTTAGAGGGGAAAAACGTGTCAAAAAGAGACAAATGAAAGATTATGCATCCTTGCATTGTCCTCTTCAAAACCAGCTTTTAAATGATTGTTTTTTGACCAAAGTTTTTTGTGTCCCAGTGGCCCTAAGTTTGGTGAAAGCTCCTGTTTTTCTCTGTGTAATGTATGAATTTAACCTGAAGGGCAACATTATCATTTGACCTGTGAGAGTGTAAGCCCCAAAGATCATCAATTCCCTTAAATTGGTGGCCCAGCCACTCATTTAACGCCTTCCCGTCAGCTCAAAATAAGACTTACAGTTTGATAGGTCAAAGTGAAAAGGGAAGGGAAGGAGGGGAGAAAAAGGAAAAAAACAAAAGACAGACTGATTGCCACAGTAATAAAAATTGAAAAAAAAAAAAAAAAGAGGAAACACTCCTCAGTGAAAACATTGTCAAAAATATATATACAGGGAGGAGCAATTTTACAACCTCCTGTAACCCAGTGATCCTGAGGTATTGCCTTTCACCGTCTACCCAGGAACAGGCCTCTGAGAGGTTGTAAAAACACCATCTATTATTCCCAGAGACTGAGGCATCATCTGGAGGGGCTCGCCTGCACCGAGAGGTTTTGCTTATGCCAAAAGCAAAGCCTCAGATGGGGTGAGTGGGTCAGAGGAGATGGGAATGGGGTGCTTATCCCTCTCTAGCTCCTGCCCTAGGGTCACCAGAGAGCACCCCAGCCTTTGCCTGGTGTTGGGAGGGTACTTTGTGGATGTAGCTGCAGCATCATGGGGATGCAGACAGAGATGGACACAAATGATGCATTTGGATATAAAGTGCACCCCAGCCTCTCCATCACCCCTCTCCAAACCCATCACCTTTGCCAAACTTGTTTGTTCTTGTCCTTTGTGCCTGGCTGCTCTTTGGTCACTGGTTTTCTCCCCATTTCTTAATGCTCTGCACTGTGTTTCCCATTTTTTTCCCTTTATCTCCCCCCTCTCCCCCCATACTAGTGATTTGTTTCATTATTTTCTTTGCTTTTTTCACCCCACCCTGACCCTACCCCCACACTAGCTGGCAGCGATAACCAGTGCAAGGGAAGCTTATGAAGTGTGTTGAAGAAATTCTTAGAGGCTGCAGTACCAATCAGCCTGGTTAAATAGACAAAATAGTCAAAAAACAGTGAGGACACCAACTCTAGAAAACAAACCGCACACACCCCAAAAAAGATTAAATAACAAAAACCTATGCATAGAGAAAGTATTCTCTGCCAAGCACCCCAAGGTGATGGGGGACCAACGAGTTCTGATGGTTACACTGACACCCCAACCTGCCTCCTGTCTCCAAAGTCCTTCTCCCCTTCCTCAAGGACAGCAGGATGCTACAAAACAGTTTTCACACCCCAAATCTCACATTTCTTTTTCATTTTAATTCAACACCACACTCATGATAAGAGTGAGGGGTTTGGAAGCAGCATTTGACTCTGGGTCAGGGCCAAAGCAGGACTTGTGGTCTCACCTGCATTCCCTGTGTCCTGAGTTTGGACCATCTCACTTGTGATGTGAGACTTGTTTCTTAAATATTATTATAAAATCCTTAAGTGGAGGTAGTCTGCAGGTGTGTGCAGCCATCTACAGTCTCCACCACTGGGAGCCAGGTGAGGTCTCCAGTGAGTGACCCCACCAGCCCTTCCTCTTTGGAGATGGAGGGACCATGGCCATAGGATTTCAGCTCAAGGCAAGTGCCCCTTATCCACCCCAGCTTTTTGGGAATGTGATGTAAACCAATGGCACTTGTCATCTGTTTAGGATTTTGCTTGTGTTCAGGTGCCTCCCGCAGCAGCTGTGTCCTCAGTCTCCTGGTCCCAGGGGTGGATTAAGCCATCTGACTTCATACCTCAGGGTGGAGGTAGAGGAAGAGGGGGAGACCTGCCTCCTGCAAGCCCTGTTTACATGGTAATGAATACTTCTTAGTCATATCTATTGTAATAAGTATTACATTGTCAAACGGGGCCTCGGCACTCTACCAGGCACTCAAGTGTGACTAAGCATCCAGACTCTTGCTACAAGAGGTGGGTTAAAGTTACAGCCTGTCCTCCCAGACCACAGCCAGGGCCTTTGGAGAAAAAAGCAGCTGCTCCTCCCTGGAGCACAAGGTGCCCATTATTGTCAGCCCTGATCAATGGCCAGAGGTCCCCAGACATAACAAAGCCCAGCACAGTCCCTTGAGCAGCAGCCCAACCATGCTGCACATATTCGACAATGGATCCAGCACTGAGGATGTGGAGGGATGGGGAAGGGACCATGGGAAACATCAGCTGTCAAAGGCCCAGGTGATGGAGATGGGCAGCTTGATGGCACTCCCTCCAGATTCCTTTTTGGTGACTGGCTTGTGGCTGCTTGTCAAGATGGGGAGCAATAAGGTGCAGGCTAAATAGTATCTCTGAAGTCATGCTTTTTCCAAACTGATGTTGATCTGGAAGCAATGATAAGGAGCAGGGCTGCAACAAGATGCATGAACCATGTGGCAGTATTCCTTTCCTTTTCCCCCTTCCCTGGGGAAGTACAGCAAAGGGAACAGCCCCATACAGCCCAGGGCCGGCACAGATGAACAGCCAGTATCTTCAAAATCCAAACAGGATATAAATACAGTAGCCAACAGGCTACTTGCAAACTGTCTGCTCTGACTCTGGTTATCTGTGAGAATGGATCATGTAAAACCATCCAGAGAGGTTTTTTCCTAAAGGTCTTTGTAATACAAACCGGTATCTACAGCCAGTCGAGGCATCACCACCTACATATGACTACTAGTTGTGTTCCCTCAACACACAAACTCAAGAACAGCCATTTCTTCCCATCCATCTCAACCAAATACTCAGTGCCAAGCCATTTTGAAACCAGTAGCGGATAATTGCTGAGTTAAAATTCGGAATTCATTGGTACATCTGAAAATCCTTTCTCCAGCTCCTCCTATCTAAACCAGCTCTACAAGATGATGGTGACTGGGAACCATTCCCAGAAACTGAAACAAATCAAACAGGGAAAAACAAACAAACAAATGACCTGGGACAGTTGAAATACAATGCAATTTGTCTCAAGGAACTCTTTCTGTTCTCTAAAAGAATTAAATCCCAAGGCACAGAAATCCTTTGCACTGTAATTTTCCAGCTTGAACCATAGTGAATGAAGCACGGGGAGGCAATCAAAAGAATAATAGAGCATGCTAAGTATACAAGTCCAAACATCTACTCTTGCATCCCAGAGGAAAAAAAAGAATAAAGAAACCTCCTCAAAGGAAACTATAAATGCCTAATACAATGAAAAAGATAGAATTTTATGGGCCCAATTACATAACTGTAGAGCCAAGTGCATGCATGACTCCCATTTCTGAACACAAAAACCCCCATCTGCCAGAAAAATCCATCTGTTTATTGATATACATTGCATTGTCCAGCCTTTTCTGGATTGTCCACTTGTTAAGCAGTCTGTAAAGTACTCATGTTTTCACTCCACCCAGTAGCTTCCTCCGTAACCCACAACTGTGGTATAAAAATGTGACATGCACTGAAAACCTTTTAACTGCATATATTCATATGGAATAGTTTGAACATGATCTTATTCCTCCAAGAGAAGCCACACCACACTGGGTATCTGATAGCACAGAGAGGCAATATGACAGTATTATTATTATATATTGTCTTCATTCCCTTTCTTATTACTGACAAGATCACAAAATCATGAATTTATTTATTGATGCTGTCATTGGATCCAGCATATCAAGATACTATCCCAACAATCCAAACAATTCCACACAAAGAGGAACTACAGATCTCAATTTAGGGAAATACTTTCCAGCTTGGGCCCATCTCAAAAACTTCTGTGTCTAATTAGCAATCCTTGTTATATAATTATGGGTTGTCCAGCACAGTAACCAGGATTGGGATTATTTTCCACTACAGCAGCTTCTCTTGCTTCTGATGAAATGCACCTGAGGGTTGGGCACCTACCACTGAAGATGCCCCCAGGCAAGGACAACTTTTGGTAAACCAAGAACTGGTGAAAACCATGAGGGGGAAGATCAGAGCCTGAGTCATCAAACCTGTAGCTCCGCGCCCAGTTGTTGACTTTGGAAATCTGTTTCTTTAAGGTGGGTATGACCCCAGGCAGACAAACTCACACAACCAAGACCACGCCAGTCATGACTGCCCTATTAATGGGGAAGACTGCATGTCTGTTTTAGATTTGCATCTCACAAAGGATTTTGCAGGGACATCTTTGCTTCAGAGAAACTATTTGCCTCCCAAGAGCATGCCAAGAAAAACTCTTTCCAAGTCGGGTGGTCACTACATATGATCATACACCTTTCTTGTAAGCTAAAGGAGTGATATACAGCCTCTGGTGCCTACCAGAGGGCATTCAGCTTAGAAAACACTAATGCGTAAAAACGTCTGCAGACTGACTACGTGAATGGCAATATACAATTTTAATTTGAATGATATGCAGTGTTTACCATAATTAGACAGCACATTAACATGATTAAACTGGCACTGCGGATTAGAGTGGCAAGGCACCCGACTCGAGGCTGAAGCCTTTATTGCTGGGTGAAGCTTGTTGAGGTTGTCCATTGAGCGACTGCTTGCCCTGCCCTTTTGCAGCATGAGTTTGAAGCTGTCATTGCAGGGGACAAAATTTTCCTTGACAAGCAAACAAATCCATTAACATGTTAACAGGTTTTGCATGTATGTATGGAAAATAACTAAGTGTGACAACACAACAGCATGGTGAGCAGCGTAATATTTATTCCAAGAAAACAAAATGCTCAAGCTTTACTATGGGAGAGCAGGCAATGTGCTTTTACCTCTTCTGAAAGGCAGGAAAGGAATTGATTTTCAATAGTGGTTAAAATAACAGAACTAGGAATCAGCAGAAATTCCTGCTATTTATAGCTGCTAGCTTGTTGATCTCTAACTTTAGCATCCGTCGAATGGTCACAATTATATTGCTATGTATGATTGCTTTGTGTATGTCCTCCAAGTACTCCAAATCACAGCCTGCTCTCCTTCTCGTCACTGGGAGCTTTGCCATTGATTTTAATCAGGCCAGAACTTCACCCTTTTTTCAGCCAGCAGAAATCCTGGCACCAGACGTTTTCTCTGGAGCGAGCCAAACATGATGAAAGGTGGAAATGATGGCAAATGGACAGAAAGGTTGCCCACACATTTGAAAGTGGAGCTTTGGTGGGGTATGGGGGTGCTTCTGCTGTGTTTATTTAGTTCTGAGCATTAGGGGAACATGAGCATGGATTGCTTTAGAAGGATAGTCACTGGGCACACAGGAAAGAAAAAACAGTAATAAGACATTAAATAAAAGTGGGTGGTGATTCACAGTCCCTTCATATTCATACTTTCACTTGCAATATTTGGTTTTTCTCTACACATCAGATAAGCACCCTTACTTTTTATTCATGTTGGAATTCAGCAACAAGAGCTATTCCAAAATGCAGCAGCTGCAGAGCATTAAGGGTACTCTAACCATTAAGGGGCATCTGGAACATCTCAAAATTAGTATTGCATCAGTCCACAGGCCACAGATATTTCCATACAACGGGCACACTTCAATTCATTCCAGCTTTAGCTGTGTTCCAGCAGTATGCCCAGTACTTAAGACTGGGAAAGCCCTGGTGAGCTGCACTGTTTCGTGACTGTCAGGGAATTATTTTCAGCATATAATCTGCAAAGCAAAGCAGAGAAACCCACAACATAGCAGCAAGATCATATCTTAATTTTTACAAAGGCTGTGCTTATGACAGAGGTGCCTGAAGTCAAGAAAATGTCCTTTTGAGCAAGGTGTGATAAAAACTTGCAGCACATCTTACAGAGCGTGTGCTCCAAATACCAAAAACAGGCACAAGGTAGGGCTGAGATGCAGTTTATAAGTAGGATGAACACTGTGACAGCTGTAGATACTATGTTATTCCTTGATATCCTGGTCCCATTCTGCTTAGTTTAACCATGGAGTCATCTGCGGAGGGGATTTGTGGGAAGGGAAGACAAAGAGAGGACGAGACAGTGGAGAATAGACAGGACTAAACTGCAATAGCATCCTGGCGACATCAACAACATGCCCAGGTCCCTCCTCAAGCCAGTTTCTTGTTCCTCGTCTTCCAGCATAGGGTCTATAGTCAAATCCTCTCTCTATTATTCTTTCCAGTAGGGCACATAGCCTGATGCTGAGGGAACCAGCAAGAATGGATATGGGAAAGGAAAAGAAAAAAAAGAGTGTGTGTTGTTGGGCATAGTCGAGGGCGTAACTATGAGGTTTATATAGAGTCATTCTTGTGGTGAAGGGTGTTGATGCAAGTTAAGAAGCCTCTATTAGATAATCTTGCCCAAGGGTTAGGTTTTGAAAGAGAAAGACAAGAGCAGGACATTCAGAAGTGTCCCGCATTAGCCCTCTCCCACTGCCAGGGAACGTGGGAACTTCATCACATCCATCAGCAACACCAGACAATACTGAGCCCTTCTGAAAATCTCACTCCACATATAGAGAAAAAAACCTTAGAAGACCAGAAAAAAAGAAACCCTTAGTCATTTATTTCTGCCTTAAAGCCTCTCTGGCATTCCTAGAAGCCCAGATGTAACCCTTTCACTGAATTTCAAGGGGATATGAGAGTCGAGCTCTGCTGGTCTCTTTTGAAGCCTTTGATAACAGGATGATAAGAGCAACATAAGAGAGATGGGAAAAGAAATACAGATCACAAGATATGCACAACTTCTGCAAGGAGAAGACTCTTTCTCACTTTTCAGGACACCTGACAAGAGCAAGCAAAAATTGCTCTGTATCTAGTAACAAATCCAAACTTTTCATCTGTGGTTTTCTCCAGTTCCATGTCTAACTAGTGTTTTCCTTGCTTCCAGGAAGAGAAAAAAATAATCCAACAATAGTTTATCTGGGTCCTCCTATAGTATACTGGGCTGGCCCTTGCAAGCACCTTATAGGGCCTGGTGCTTGCAAGGGCCAAAAGATTTCAGCAGGAGCTGAAGATGCTGGGTACCCTGTGTTCAACACAGTGGGTGCTTTCAAGTTTCAGAGGACTTGCTCACGCACTGCAGGATTCAGAGGGCCCTCCCTCACGTGGTGCAGGGCTCGCTTCCTGGCAGCCTGACTACAGCGTCACAGCAGGGCTTCCCTGTGTCTGACTTCAGCACTTGGAGGAGGAGGAAAGGTGGATTTTTGCCTCTGAACCGAATGGCTCCAACTCCACTTTTCAGTGGTTTAAAGCCTGCCTTGCTGCAGCTGACTGTGCAGATACGAAAAAAATTGGGTTAAGGAGTGAAGCAGCTTCACTTGTGAGGTTCAGCTGGGGGTCCAGCCTTTGTGGTGGAGCTGGCAGCAGCAGTCTGCTGAGGCCATGGTGGAGGATGACACACAGCATCTTGCACGGATGAAGCTCCTCGTCCCGCTCCAGGGCACTGAAATCACATTAACTGATAGTAACACCACTGGAGGAGCCTCACACAGAACAAAATGTGTCTCCCTACTCTCGTAAAACTCATTTTAGAGGGTGGAAGTGCTCCCAGTGGGATCAGCAGTGCCACTGGGACTTGGGGATCATCAATCCCCACTGTCGGCACAATACCAGCTTCCAGGAGATGGTCTCCCTCACCTTCATGCACTCCCCACCCCATGGTGCGATGGCCTTGCTTAAAGACTGGCTCAGGCCAGGCACAGCACTCACAGCCCAGGGCAGCTGAAGACATACTAGGATATATATTCCAGGTTTGTCCCCCAGGCCCCTGAAGTATAGATCATTTTTAGAGTGGCTAAAGGCTGTGACCTATCTCCTGGACTATAAATCTAAGAGGACAACATACTGGCTCTGCTTCGCTCCTCGTACTCTAAACCAAAAAAATATTGTCCAAAGACTGAATGGAGAGGGAATGTGCACTTTTTCTCAGTAAGTAAAGAAAAGAAAGTATGAAAAATGTACAATCTGTAATTCTCAGAGCATTGTATAGGGGCTCTAGTAAGAATTTACAAAATGGAATAACGTGTGCCGTCCTTTCCCACATAGCCAGGGTTTGCTTGATTGCATATATGCTCAGTGGATGTGGAAGGACTAGAGGTAAGAGAGAAAGCAAAGGTACAATGTGCTATACCTTTTACAGATTATAAAGGAGAAAGTAAATAGAGTCCTAGAACTGGGATCATTGCCTGCTTTGTGTTACTGGAGGGTTCATTATGACCCCAAAGAAAAAACAAAAATATTTTTTCATTAAAAATATTGGTTCGTGTTAACCACTGTATGTATGACTAGATGATTCTCTATAACATGGTCTGAAGCAAGTTAGCAAAGAGGATGGGAAGAAATCTGGCCTTGTTTGCGTCCCTAAATCATTTGGGATACCACACATGTCCTGTCTATGCATGTGAGCTAGGTTTAAATCCACAGGAACACACAACCACAAGGGAATGTGCGCACTTCCTTCTCCCAAAGAATCACAAATTTGGCACACTTGGACTATCAAGCCTGCTTCACTTCAAAACTGTCACTTCCTATGACACAAGAGCCTTGGGTTTTCATTCACAGGATGGAAAATAAAAAAAGGCTGTCTGAACTTGTGGGCACCTTGGGCATTGCCTTTGGCATCCCCTTTGCTTGCCAAGTCAGCAGAGCTCCTCAACGCCTCTGCACTGAGATGCGCTGTAACCCTCCATAGAGCCTGTCAGGGTGAGTGCATCCCTTTCAACACCAGTGCTCTCCTGGCTTAAAAATAGCAGTCAAGTCTTGAGAGAGGGAAAAAAAAAAAGAAAAAAGAAAAAAGGATTTAAATCCAATTGTCATGGAAGGCTTCATCCTTATTCACAGTAAGATATTCACAGTAAGAGGAAGAACAGGCTCCCTTCTAGCTTTTCTAGCCCTAAAGGATCAAGATAAAGTCTCAGAGGTGAACAATCCTTCTCCGTGAAGGTAAGTAGAGGGACAGAACCTTCTATTGACTGCACAGACATGACACACATGAACCATCATTTTTTAGCCAAGGCTGGGAAATGGTGTTTGAAGAATGTTGTTAGAAATACAGATTTTTTTCTTCAAAAGAACAATTTGGGATGGGGG
>JAOXNO010000020.1:5399714-5413047 GCA_028565335.1 Limnodromus scolopaceus
AACACCAGGGGATCTACCAACCGAGCTGGCCCTGCCCAATCAAAACCTCCATGTACTGTGGAGGGAGATAGAGTCCCTGTAGTGCACATGAAGAATATGTTAGGGAAGACTGTCTGGGTCAGTCCTGCCTCAGGCAAAGGCAAACCCATCCATGGGATTGCTTTTGCTCAAGGACCTGGGTGCACTTGGTGGGGGATGCGGGAGTTCGATGTGTACCTCATGGAGATCTGATTTTGGGCAAGAATAGGCAACGAATGAAACTGTATGATGTTAATTGCTAAATGACCCTGCCACTGTACATCTCATTTCTGTAACTGCTATTGGTTGTACTGTTGTAAGAATCACCCAAACTAATGATAGATGGACTCTGATGAAAAACCGAGTAAAGTGCAGCAGTGAAGGGATCAGAACTGATCTCAGTAGCTGGCACCCAGCAACTTCCTTGAGATCGACATCTTCAACCCATGGACTGTGGGCATGAGCTGCACCAGATACATTAGTTGCAAGCCCCAAAAATACAGTGTGCAACAGTCCAGCACCACACACCTTCTTGCTTGCCCTGAGGGACTGTTCTAATAGATGGAGCCCAAAGTCAAGGATTAAGTGAACTCAAAGGACATTTTAGAGGGATGGCCCATAGACTAAGGACATTATACCTGTATGGATATATATGCATATATATATATGACAGGGGAAACTGATAGCAATTAATTGGAAACTGTAAGATCTGGGCATGGCATAGATGGTATGGAATAAGGGGTGGATAATGTCCTGGTTCTTGTGGGGATAGGGTTAATTCTCCCCAGGATCTAGCAGGGACACAGGTATTCCATTCCATATGAACCATGTCCAGGGGGTAGCCAGGATCTGGCCGGGGGAAGGGAGGGGCAGGAAGTAGAAGCTGGGGAGTAGGCTGGGGTGTCCAGGGTGTGGTTGTATATTCCTCTCTCAGCGTTATTGTTGTTGTTTCCTTGTTCCCTTTGTTGTTCTGTTAAACTGCCTTTGTCCCAACCCATGAGTTTTTTCCTTTTTCTTCTGATTCTCCCCTCATGGCCGGGGGCAGGGTGGGGGGCCTGAGAGAGTGGCTGCCACATGGGGTTTTTTTGTGGGGTTTTTTTGCGGGTTTTTTTTGCCGTCTGAGGCTAAACCACAACAGCATGGGAATAAAAACAGGACTGCAAATGATTCAAGACTAAATACTCCAACATATCCTGCAATAACCTTTGCACTCTCTTTTTGACTCCAGGAAAAGCCAGGAAGCTGAGTAGCAGCTCCATTTCCGTTCTCTTTTCACCTCCCCACAAGAAGAGAAACTTTTAACGTTATTATTTATAGTACCCTCGTATCTGCAATTAGGCACTGCGCAAACATGCAATCGGAAAGAAGTACCTGCCCCAAGGAGTCCACACACGAGCATAGGCAAGAGGAAGCGTTAGACCAGGTAATAAACTGCCTTGCTCCATGTCAAAAGGCAGAGTCGGGTGTATGGGCCAGCTTTCAGCTCAGTGACAGTAAACCCCTCCTGCGGTGACACAGGGCAGCCACACACCCATCTCTGTACTGCCAGCAGCATCTGCCTGTGGTGGCAATCACTCATCTGGCTTCCCAGGCAAGGGAGGTCAAGCACGGAGTGGGTGAGCACATCCCTTGGCTGCGTCCCTTTCTGCTGGGTTGGATGCAATTGGCTGGAGTCGTTAAAGCTGCCTTCATAGAATCATAGAATGGTTTGGGTTGGAAGGGACCTCAAAGATCATCTTGTTCCAACCCCCCCTGCCATGGACAGGGACACCTCCCACTAGACCAGGTTGCTCAAAGCCCCATCCAACCTGACTTTGAACACTTCCAGGGAAGAGTTGTCCACAACGTCTCTGGGCAACCAGTTCCAGTGCCTCACCACCCTCACAGTAAAGAATTTCTTCCTAATATCTAATCTAAATCTGCCCTCTTTCATTTTAAAACTGTTACTCCTCATCCTATAGCTACACTCTCTGATAAAGAGTCCCTCCCCATCTTTCCAGTAGGCCCCCTTTAGGTACTGAAATGCTGCTATATGCCCTCGTTAGAGCTGTCACCCCTCCCAAGAAGCCCATCCTGTGGATGGTGGTCATGCTCTGCTCCATCAGGGTCTTACCAAGGACAGCTGGCTCAACAGGTGCTCAGTAAAATAAAGACCAAATCCAATTTGAGCAGTAGCTTTAATATTTTTATTTTTATTGTTTTGCAACTCCAGCCTTTATTATCTCTCCTTGGATTTCTCCCTTTGTAGGCATCTATACTGTCCTGGTGGGGCCCACAGGCTGAAAATCTTTCATCTCTCTGCAGCTAGAAAGCAGAGAGATGTTTTTCTTCCTCTTTTCTCAGACTTAATCAGTTTTTAAACACAAATGGCTGGAGATTCACACCTTGCATCCAGAGTATATCTGAATTCACTAAAAGCTCTTAGGTTTCCTGTCACCCAGTGAACATAAACAAAGCCCACAAACAACCATACCTCCCCTTGGAAACGATGAAAAAACAGAAAGAGCTAAAACCAGCCTTGAAGACCTTTGGCTGACAGGTTGAATAACAAACACACGTGTATGCACACACACACCTTGCTCGGGAGTCAATCCCTGCACTGGAATGTGTAATACAAGCACAGCAGCTGCCTATACCACTAATCTAAGGAAAAGGTCAGAGAAAGGTATGTATCCAGTATTTGCTTTGAAATACTCTATAAGGAGAATGTGGTGGGTTTTTTTTTTTCCCTTTCTGTTGTCTCTTTCCCATACTTCTCCATGGCCCTTTTGCATTCATGCCACCAAGAAAAGCAAACAGGGTTGCCTCTGATGTTAAAAATATAGTCCTTTGAACTGGGTTGGGTTTGGGGCTTTTTTGAACAATCAAGGAGGAGGGAAGGTATGATTTGTTTCGGACAGAGAGTTGCTCAAATATTAAGCAGTGAAACATAGTTGCAGTTCCTACTCAGGAAGGACAGTGATGATCCCAAATGAGGAAGAAATGAACCTTTTGATGTTTTGAGGTCAAAAGCAACCTAATAATGGAATAAGGTAACAGAAAAAATTAGAAATCTTAATACTGCATTCAAGAAAAAATCTAGATTAGTGTTGTGCAGGGTAATCCTCTCTACAGACACTGCCTCACTCTTCAAGATAGCATTTACCAAAACCCAGGAGTATTCTCTAAAGGACACAACCTTCTAGCAATAATGCTAGAATGCAGCTTTTCCTGTGCTTAATTTCTTTACGAAAGTGGAAGGAAAATAGTAATCTTTATAATTCATGTATTGATAGCAAAATGCGTAACATCTCACCCCTGAGAAGAAAAGAGTAAATTCACAGGAATTACTCTGTGAATTTGCCTGCAAAGGATTCCTTCTCCACTCCTATTGTTATTATTATTTTGGTGGTAGATTATTTTTCTAATAGGATTAACATTACCCTCTTGGCTTCTGTGTAAATGGGTGAGTTCACCTTGCCATAAGCAGTTTCAGCTGGAACAGAGAAAAGAGGTTTCTCAAATCCATGAAATTTAAAAAACAAAAAAAGTCTCTTGATGGGTTATTCTTCCCATAAATAGACACATTCATATTGGCATCCCTCATGAAGGGAACATTCTTGATAAAGGCCGTCCTAGATCCAGCCAGTTAAACTTCAAGGAAAAGTTCTTGGAATAACTGAATGGGCTACAAAGCTCTTACCTTGTTATAAAAAAAAAAAAAAAACAAAACAAAACAAAGCAAAACAAAAATAAAAGACTCTTCAGGCTTAGCACTGCCAAAAACTACTCAGAAGGGCTGGCTGGAGCCCCCATCACTCTCCCTTCATCATTTCTGCATGACAAACCTGTCCCCCTTCTTTTCACTCCTGTCCTATTGTCGGGGGTGATGCCTTTTCCGTGACCCAGCTCTAGCAGAAAAAGGCTTCATTTCAGTGCTGAGAGAAATATAGAAGAGCCCTTCAGGATGAAAGGTAAGATAAGCAACTTATTCCATCAAGCTAAAGAGCAGCTCTTCCAGGGGAGGCAGGTCATTTGCATGCCATTTCGCATGGTTCGCTGGGAGAGATGCCTCCATTCTTCTCCCATCCCTGCCTCCTGGTCCATGAGTGGACATGGGGCTGAAGAGGAGAGTCTACATTACACTCCAAATGCATTACTGCTCCCTGCGCATTGCTATAGGCTGTCAGAATAAACCTGACAACACTTTGAAGTCTGTAAACCGATTCCTAGGTAACTGCTTAGAGTTTCTCCCCTCCCCGTGCCCCAAACAGCTTTTCATTTGATGTTCTGGCACAGAGCTAATCTGAGAAAGGATCAGAAACTCGAAGCTATTGACAGTAGTGACAGGAGTGTCTCAGTGTGACAGCTGATTGAGCCCATCTCGCATTTCACTGACAAACTCAATTGCTCCAGTAAATTGAGTGAAAGTCAATACTGGCATCTCCTCCTCGGACCCTGGGTGCATGCCCCCTCCTCAAGCACTCCTGTGGGCCCCTCACTGCTGCCACCTTTTGCAGGACCCAGCTGAGGGTCCCATCCCTGTGTGTGATGGAGAAATGGACCCACGGCTCATGCAGGCTTCAAAGGCAGCAATGCAGTCTTCACTCTGCTGATATAAAGCTCAGTTAGTCTCATTTTTCCCCCTTCACCTTTTCTTTTTTTTTTTTTTTCCCCTTTTCTTTAATAGAGACATCTCCTGGAAAATCGAGTTTCATTGTAAATCCTCAGCCCAGGCTTCCACCATAACAGCCAGCCAGTGTTGAAGGTGCAGGAGTGGTGTGTCTGCACAGCCAGCTGACCCCAAACAATGCCTGGGTGGCAGTGTACGTTGGGGATAAGAAAAGGAAATACAGGTCTGTTGGTTTTCTCTGGTGTAAATCAGCAATAAAAGCCAGCTGCGAGGAGCAAAATCTCATAAAGGTAGAAGAGGTGGAAGAAGAGGCTCGGGCCCGCTACAGATGGCAACCTTGTGTTGGTGGTGAGTAACCAGGCAATTAAGTCAGCGACTTAACAGTTTTTTTTCCACACTTTAATTGTGAAGCAGGGGTGTCTGTGGCTCAGGGCAAGCAAACCACAAAGCAGACTAAGCACCAGGCACTGGGAACCTGAGTTTGCACAGAAAACGGCGTAGGGAGATGGGCTACATGGTGAGGAACACATGCAGGCTACTGTTTGCAAATGGAAATCAAATAGGTTGCCATTACCAATAACGAAGTGTGAGGCTGGCGTGGTTTCTGCCTCTCAGATTTCAGCACGGTTTATTTTTATAGAGGCAGCTTCCTCGTGCAAAGTGTTGGCAAACAGGCTGCTGGCAGGGAGGAAGGGAGGGGGGTGCAGGGAAGACAGGGCTTCTTGGGGAGACCACAGGAGCCTTTCCCACCTGCTGGGGTGGAACAGCAAGCAGCGGAGGTGGAGCTCCAGGAGAGAAAAGTGAAATTTCATAGAGACAAATGGCCAAGCTATTAATCTCATTGATGAGAAGAGTAAGGGAAGATGCAGGAGCAGAGGGAGGAGAAAGTAAAATGGTGCTGAACAGGTATCAGGTGCTGAGAGGGCAGGGGTTAAAGAGGACAAGCTGAAAGATAGAGCAGTGCAAATGAAATAGCAGTCTCTCTGCTGCATAAAGTCATATGAACGAGTAACTGCAATCACCTCTACCTAAATATATTCCCCTGTCCCCTAATTCTTAGAGCACATCAAGCTTTGCCTCCACTTACCCTACTCAGCAAATAGCTGAGGATATAGAAGCTACACTGTCCCGCCTGCCTTGAAAGAAATGAACTTAAACATTACAACAACTCCACCCCAGCGTTATGCTCTGATGCCAGGATCAACACATAGACAAGCTGCCCACCCTGCTCCCACCGCTGCTCCCTGGCAGCTCAACACCTTGGAGCTGAAGCTTGCTGCAGGCTTCCCTCCCTCCTGGCTCCGGGTGGACACATGTGCTCCCAACCAAATGACCTCATCTGGACCGGATTGAGCCTTCCAAGTCAAAATAAATACAGCACATTGGAACTGGCAGCGATTTTCAAAGGTTTAAGTTGGGTCCCTCTCAATTTTCACTCAGCACTTTATACATTTTGTCTGCTGCAAAATGGGAGCATTTTATATTCCCAGCTCTGATACATATTTTATGAACCTTCAGAAAAGCTGCCTCCTATGCAGCTAATATTCTGGTTCCAAAGTTAACTGGTTAAAACACATATTAATAGATTGGGCATGGAAAAAAAGAAGGAGAAGAAAAAAAAAGGCAGGTGAGAAACGCTGGGGGAAGAAAAATAGCAGCAATGTTCGGAATGGCTCTGCAGCCAAGACAGCAAACCTGGTCTTTTTAATGGGACCACCCAAGTGAGCAAGACCTTAAGCTCTTACTCACGTGTGCTATGTTCACTGCCGTGTAATTCAAAGTCCAGAGGGGAGTTAGAAAAAGTAATAGTGGGCTTTAATAAGGGCTTAGCAGGTGAGAGAAAGTAGTGGGTTCCCACCAAAGTTCATTCCCAAACTTGCCAGCAGCATATCACGTGATCTCAAGTCCAGTTCAGTAAACACAAGAGCAGGGAGATGGCCCTGCTGGAACAAGCTGCCACTGCCTGGATTTGCCTGAAGTCAACTGTTGTTTATCAACTTCACCTGAATATATTGTTGTGGGATTTTTCTGGAGGTGAGTAACACCACCTTCTTTAAACACATTCCTGACTTCCAAACCCTAAAAAAACCCAAACCAATAAACCCCAGCTTCTCTTCTGCAAGCAACTTAACAGACTAGCATTTGAGTTTGTGGTATTTTCTCCAAAAAGCAGTCTATATGGGAAGACTTCCGTGTTTCAGTCATTAGTTAATTCAACACCAACCCTTTTCGTGTTATGAATAGTTCAGATGGCTTGGTTGAGCCAGGTCTAAGGTTCATTTCTAGGTCATAATTAAAAATATTACCACTGAGGAAAGGGTATTTATGATGATGTAAGTGCCAAGGTAAGACAAACCAAGAAGTTATAAAGGAAAGAGAAGTTTAGAAAGCCACTTAAAATAGAAGTCAGTGGAGATACAACAGAACACCCAACAATGTCAAAGCTGGGTTCTTCGACTGCTGTACCTATTGCTTTCTCTAGCCTAGCTGAAACAATCCCACCAGTAAAAAGCCTGTTGTTAGACTTATTGATGACATCTCCAAGGACAGAGCAATGGTCACGTGCTGGACTGGCTGTATCAGTATCCTTTCTCTCTGGGATTACACTGTTTGTATCCTAGCCTCTAGGAAAGAGGATGATTGATGTACAACAGCAAACGAGAGAGGAGGGGGACAAACGGGAAGGGGAGAAGACAGCAAAATCTGGTGCCCAACATGAAATGTTTAAGCCCTAAACTTCTGTGGGGATATGATCCTACCCTGCAGCATTGTTATTTTTTTGCAACAAAATTCAAAAGAAGGAATTTTCCTGGTGTCACTGTAGGCCACTGAGGATAAATCCAAATGACAAGGCTTAAGTTATGAATATGGGGAATTAGAGATGAGAAGTAAAGCAGCTTATAATGACTCTCCCATTTGCTCTTTGGAATACAAGCTTCAGTATTGATTTTGAAATGTCCTGTCTTCATCCTAGCAGCTTCTCGAAAATGAAGCTTGAGAGTTTCCTTGCCTTGCAGCCTCTTCAGCATGATTTGATAATGATAAAAAGAGAATACAAAAGCTTTTGCAGGCTGTTATTCATCAGGAATCATTCCCTTGTTTTCTAAGTACAACCACTGACCTCTAGGGAGGACGTTGAGAGAGTGATTTCAATTGACTTCCTTCTGAAGACAGCTGTGGTTGAACTCAGGGCCTCCGTTCCCAACAGAGTTAGTGGAGGGAGGTACAGATGCCTCAATAACACATCAGTCAGTCAGTTATCTAAAGTCAAACCATAACAGGGCTCTGAAAAAAGCCTACAACAACACCAGTGAACACAAAGTTCATGGAAAGTGGCTAGCATCTCCTTGTCATCCTGTTTATATGGATACTCAGGCAGCCTCAGGACACTTACCCAAGTCTTTGCCTGTAATGCCTATAGACAACACAAGTATTCATACCCAAACGGAAACTTTTGCACCACCTCATCATCACATGTTTTCCCATGCCTACAATGTGACAAGGTAAAAGACCAAGCAGCCCAGAGCATATTGAGAAGGACATGGGGTTGGGAAAGTTAATTTTATCAGCTTTTCTGACCCTATCTTCAGGATAAGGTAATCACATTTCCCACTCAGCTGCAAAATGTTTTGAGCTCTTTTTAAAGGGCTTGACATCAACTACCAAAATAGTTATGATGGGCATCTTTGGTGGGGCAAAACACAAGGCCTCATCCCTCATAGCTTTTCCTGATTTGCTCAGTTTCAGTGTTGTGCGGGTAGAGTTTAAGCTGTTCCAACAACGGAGTGTAATAACTAACTGGGCAAGTAACTCACATCCTAGGAGAGATAAGACTAAAAAGGAAAACTAAGGTGAAATAACTTGGCTAAGTTTGTAAAATAGATCAACATTGGAGAATAAGAGTTGGTTTCCCAGCCACCTACAACAATACTCAGCTGTTAGACTGATCCTGCTGCCCTCCAAAAACAAACTTCACTACCCAAGGAAGGATAGTGAGGTTTCCCGTGGTTTTTCATTTTCCTCTCCGTATTTTTTCTCAACAAAAGAAAATCCATTAATATTCAATCATTCCTGCATGTAAGATGCAGTTGTTAAAATGCTCTAAACAGCCGCCAGTTGTAGACTAAATTGATGACACTTAAAATGTGCCCATGAGCCATAGCAGAATGATCCCATTACAGCAGTGCCTTAGTAATGTTGTGTTAGTTAAGGTTGTGTTGTCTGGTTTTGAGGGTTTATAAACCAGTTGTGAATATATTCTTCAGGCTGGAACCAGTTGCACAGGGGATTTACTCCTCCGGCAAATCATATGGCTGTTTATTTTATTTTTTTCCTATTTTAGATCAGATTTTTGTCTCGTTCTTTTTAAGATATAACATGAAAAAGAATGAAACGTCCCTCTGTTGGGATGTTAGTAGGAGCCCTGCTATATTTCAAGCTGGTGTTAACTTACCTCATGCAAGGTCTACACCATCTAATATCCAAGTACTCCCCAGTCCTTAACATGAACGATATCTGTGCCACTTTCATTGCTTTATAAAGAGACCTGAGGTCTTGCGGGAGTTAAATCACTCGTCTGGTTGTGTAGAAACCTGTAGCAGACTGAGGGATTGAAGCAGCATCTCTGAAGGGTGAGCTGACTCCATGGTCACTGAACTACTTCTCCTTCTGCCTGCTATAAAGACTTTCAAACTGTAGATTGATTTATTTCTCCCTTGCACAAGGGCTTTTTTTTTCCTCTTTTACAAAGGCCAATTTGGTTACAGTTTTATTAGACAGGGCTTTCTGAGTGGTTTCCAGGAAATAATGTTTTAAAAACTGATTTTGACCTATATAAGGAAACTTTAAGCTCAAGGTACACATGTATCTTAGGCTGCTACTGCCTCTCACCAAACCAGACTTGTATGCATGAACAAGAAACCCACAGAGTGGGATATAACAGAGATTAAAAGGATATAAGGAACAAAAGACTGTTTAGGTGGAGCAACACAAAAACAGTTCTATCAGCATGGCCAACCCAACAGCAGAACAGACTCCAATGAGAAAATCAGGAAGACTCATTGCCTGAGCTGCTGGAAAATTCAACTGAATACATTTTCCATGAATAACCAATGTCATGACTGAGTATTTGCTGAATGTGGAACAACCATATCGGGTATAATTCCAGACAGATGACCTGGTGAGATTCAGGACCTGAATTTCATCTTGTCTTGACATTGACTCTGGTACAATGTGAGTAAAAGGAGGGTGCAAACTGCCACCATTCTGCTTTGGTAGCATTTTGCACCCATGCCGAGATAAGTGTGAAGAGCTCCACACAGTTGCAACACCCCAACCAATAAGCAGGTCCTTCTCTCCATCTGTCATCCTCCACAAAGCCTTTGCACTTTCTTTGCAGCTCACAGCTCTCGTCAGCTCTGAGCAGGACGTTCAGTTTGCAGGAACCTCAGAGGAGATGGGATCTCCATTCACGTGGCAGCTGCCATCTAAAAGGTGGCTGATTGATACTGACCCTGCCATGGTGTCTTCGCATGCTGGCATCTGCTAAGGAGAAATGGGAACAAAACAGAGTGGGAAAGACAGCAAATGCAGCCAGAATGCCAGAGAGTGATGGGGAAAGATGGTCTTTACTATATCATAATCAAAGGGGCAAGTCCAAATCTTCACCTGTGCCTTTTCCTCATTCATCTGCATGTTGTCCCTGCCCTGGCTGAGTCTCCTCACAGCAGGTAAGCTGCTAACACAGAGGGCATGGGATTGCTTGGAGCAGCTGAGCAGTGCAGCTTCTCTCTTCTGACTCTTTCCCTCTCCACCCATATAGAGACATCAATGAAAACAACAAAATAGTTATTAATGCTCCCTGGGATTGCAGAGACTGAAATGACATGAGACAGCATTTTCTTTGGCTGCTTTATTTCTCTTTCAGCATGCTGCTGCATGTTTGCCTTTGAGAAGTATAAATGACCCTTTCAAATTCAGGATTTGAGGCTGACGATGACAACTGATAACACTAATTTTTTTCATGTGTGAAGCACTTTTCATTCAGAGGGCTCTCAAATTGCTTTTCAAAACCTTACAGTTTCCCTTCATCCACCACCAAAATGAACCTACCTCCGAGGTGGAACAAAGGACCCATGAATGCAAGGTGGTAGTACACAGCAATTTAGGGCAGGAAGGGAAGAATAACGTGTTCCACTTAAGGTGTAGGGTCAAGTCAAGTTTGCAGAATACATTTCCTGAATGAGAGCCTCAACAAAACATCATCAGCAGGACTCGCATGCTCCAACTCAGGAGGGAAAGTGCCATGGGATCATCACTCACTAGAAAAGGTCAGAGCCCTAAGTTCTACATCTCTAATAGGGGCAGGGCACCACACTAAAGCACACATTCAGAACTGCCTCAAGAGAAAAAAAAAAAAAAAAGCAATTTGCTGTGTGCCATTTCTGAAGCCTTTCCTGCAAAAAGGGCACTATGAGTTTTTTTGGTTCCCACTTTCCTGTAGAAGGGAAAAGCTCTATTGAACTCGGTCTACACTGTGCTACACTTTACAGGAAGCCCAACCCATTTTGAAATTACTATGAACTGTAAGAGGAGATCACAAGGTGGGAAACTCTTGAAGTGACTACAAGACTATTCATAAAATGAGTGAGAAAAGGAAATAGGTGATTATAAAAGGTCATTAGAAATGTCAGCTTACCAATGGCATTGTATGAAGGGAGGTGTAACCCACTGCAACACAAACCTATTACCACTGAACTTGCAAAGGACACCCATAACCTCAACCTCTTTTGTTTGCAGGCTTGCATTTAGGAAGTTTCTTTCATAACATCATCCCTCCAAAACTTACATAAATCCAAAGAATGGGGACTTATCCATCCAACTTCCATTTCACAACTGCTTCAATTCTGCACAACAGATGAATGAAACTAAAAAATTTTCCCAGCCACCAGGAACATAGATGCGTAGCACTAGATTCAGCAATTAACAAAGCACAACTGCTGTGTAAAGGTCCAGGAAAAAGGTAGCTGGTGAGTACCTCATTGAACACCTCTTGTCCCCAATCACATGTCATTGAGAGGAAGAGATTTCCAGTGTTTAAAAAGTTTGCTGAGATTAAATTTTCTACAGCATTTTGGTTCACCAAGAGGAACTGTTTTCCACCTGCTCCACCAGGAGCAAGAAAATTGTAGTTGGTGAATGAAAAGACAATTGGTGGCCCACCTTGCTGAGACCAACACTCATATTATGGGGGGGGAAACCATTCTTATCTGGCAGCAGGAACAAGATGCAGAATTATTATATGAGTGAGTATTATGGAAAGTAAAAGATTAATTGGTGTGATAAACATAATGACAGAGCTACAAAGTTTGCTTTTAGTAGGTGCCAGTGCCAAAAAGGATGTGTTTAATCAGTGGTGCTGCATGTAACAGTTCCTTGAGATCTAAAGGACTGTATGATCTAAGACAGTTTCCTGTAGTTCCATTTTCGTTGTATGATCACCTAGCCTGCTTTATTCAATGAACAAAATTTTTTTAAGGGTGCTTTACTGCCCAGAAACCTTAGACATTTAACGTCCCATCTGCTTGTACTTTACTTCTTGTTTTAGCTTTTTAGAACGTGTGCAGAATCCAATGAGTTTTCAAGTAGACATTCAAACTCTGCCATGAACTTGGAAGGAGGAGATGGTGGACAATATACCTTCACTCTGCAATTCTGTCCAATTCCAGCTGTGTATTTCCAATGCTTTCATTTATTTTTATTACTCTTCTTTTAACGGAGAGAAATATTAACTATGGGGCTGTGCTCCAGATTTGCTCAGATGGAGTGCGGGAGCCTTTTCACTCCGTCATTTCGTGCTTCAGTGTATTTCTTGCTGACACGTGCTGAAGAATGCAAGGGAGAGCCAGCAAAGCTAAGGCAGATTCTCCAAAACCTGGTGTCAGCCTTCTGCTACCCTCTCAACCGATACTGCAGCACTGGCTGCCAAAGAAACTTAGCTCTGAGACAGTTCAGGCCAGTTAGCTATTTAAAGAGGTGGGTTTATTTATATACTTTTTACCCTCCTTCCCTCCCCTCTAAATTCTTCCCCTTCTGTTTTTTAAGATGGGAAATCACCAGTAGCCCTGAGCATGTAAAATTTGACAGCGGTTTACCAGATAATTTGTATTGGGCCCTTTGTCTTTGCTGGTACTTTTATTCTTCAATAAATTCCTTCAACTATTAAACACTGTTACTCCCACAACAACTTTGGCAGAGATCAAAAGGGTGGAGCAGGTTTGCTCCAAGTTTCTACTGCTGCCCTCCAGGTATCAAAGAGATGGATGGAGACAAAAGACGTTTTTCTTTCCTTTGCTCTCAGGTTTTGTCCTGGATTTCCATACAGTCAATGAAAACATTTTAAAATGTAATTAAGGTGGATTTTGGGAGGTGGGGAGATTGGTTGCAATCCAGTACTTAAGTCATTGTGTTTTTTTCTGAAATAATGATGACACCCATTGATAGTGCTGCCTCACCTTCTTAAAAAGAACCTGTACTGCTAGGAAAACCAGAATAATTATGGATTAAAATACTGTCTACTGTCAGATGATCTCCAGTGACACAAGTGATAAGGAGATGTATTTTGGTAAATATATATATATATACAAGCAACTCCTGATCTCCAGTGACTTGGAAAGAGAAGCTGGACATCTTACATTTTTGCAC